>CM052651.1:151678108-151710183 GCA_028533165.1 Leontopithecus rosalia
TCCGCCTCCTGGGTTCAGGCAATTCTCCTGCCTCAGCCTCCCGAGTAGCTGGGATTACAGGCACGCGCCACCATGCCCAGCTAATTTTTTTGTATCTTTAGTAGAGACGGGGTTTCACCATGTTGACCAGGATGGTCTCGATCTCTTGACCTCGTGATCCACCCGCCTCGGCCTCCCAAAGTGCTGGGATTACAGGCTTGAGCCACCGCAATTTAAAAAATGAAATATATTTGAATACTACAAATTAAATTTGCTAAAAGGTGTGTCTGTTACTACTAATGCAACCATTAAAAGTGACTTTGGAAAATGTTTCTGATACACTAAAAACATAGGTTATAAGAGCCTACGTGATTTGAATCCATTTTTGTTTGAAAAAGATACAAATGAATAAATAGCACAGATCTACAGCAAGTGGTTCTCACAGGATTAGTATCACTGATGTAGAACTAAGGGTGGGTTTTATTTTCATTTTTGCTTATTCACACTTCAAAAATCTCCCGTAGTGAATATGCATTAATTCCTAAGGAAAAGAAGAATAGGAATCTTTGTAAGTTTCTCCCCAGATCAGCAGGATCACTTCAGAAACTCACCTTAAATAGTCATGTGTTTCCTCTCCTCTCTCCCTATACTTTCTGAGCTCTAGATCTCTCTTCATGATTCCAGTAAGTGAGTTTTATCATTTAATCTGTAATCAAATGTGAATTTCAAATCTTCCTGGCATATCCAGCTTTGGGCTTGTCAGCAGGTAGAGACAATCGCTGAGGCTTCACACATCCCGGGAAGACGCCTGTACTCAGCAGGAGCCCAGGCCCCAAAGCGTCTGGCCCTCCTGCAGGCGGGCAGGGCTTCCCAAAACGCTTCCCGTGCACAAAAACTACCTTACCATGAAGGAAACTGAAGAACAGACTCCTGAACCTCAGGTGTACCCCTCATTTGCCAGCCCACGTCTTCAGAGGACCTCCCCATGAAACATTGTCTCATAGCTGACTACATTTCATCCAAATCTCTATACTAGCTGTAACAGTCATTGCAGTGACATTCGGTGGCTTTAAAATTTGGGTAAATATTGATATCTGGTGATTGGAGGACATAAATTTTAGACAAGCTATCATAATTTGGAACCAATACACCTTACCATATCATTCCATGAACGTAAATCGAATGAATTGGGCTGTCAGCATTTTCACCTCAGACCCTTCAGCTCTGTTTGGAGTTAATAATCAGGGCTTGACATGAAATGATCAAACATGGCCAAAATCTATTCATTAAGTGCTGATCAACTTAACCAGATTAAGACCAAATATGTATCATATGCAGCATTGTAAGCTCGGCTTTCCACAAGCGGAATGTAATAGGACTGTATAATTCCTCAGATACTAGTACACCCTAAGCCTGCAGCCTAAAGAGATGTTGAACAAGCGGCTTTCGTACAGAACACACTCTTGGAACGAGCTTCTGAAGCAGGAGAAATTAGGGTAGAAGTAGCCTCAAAACCCTCCCACTCGACTTCCCTCCCTGACCTTTCCTTCCCTTTCCCCCGTCAGAACAAAAACTGAAAATCATGATGGTGACAACAGAGTGAGACAATGAAATCACTTAAATGATGAAGCATTTGATATTTTAATTACTGATAATTACGATACTGCAGAAGAATATAAGAGATGTCATTATTTAAATGTAGGAGACAAGTCGAAACCATGCCCCTGTGTTCAACTTGTCTATAATAGCTACTATTTTTTTTGAGACAGAGTTTTGCTCTACTGTCCAGGCTGGAGGGCAGTGCTGTGATCTTGGCTCACTGCAACCTCTGCCTCCAGGATTCAAGCAATTCTCCTGCCTCAGCTTCCTGAGTAGCTAGGACTACAGGCGTGGACCAAGGCCCCTGGCTGATTTTTGTTGTTGTTGTTGTTTTTGTAGTTTTAGTAGTGACAGGGTTTTACCATGTTGGCCAGGCTGGTGTTGACCTCCTGACCTCAAGTGATGTGCCTGCCTCAGCCTCCCAGAATGCTGGGCTAACAGGTGTGAGCCATCATGCCCGGCATTGTCTCTAATTTTTTGACAGATTCATAGTTAACTGAATTGAGTGAGGTGCCGTTATTAGAAGTGTTTACATTCCTGTTCTGAAGGATGAGTGTGGCATCGTCAGCCCTGAAACAAAACCTCAGAAAGGGCAACTTGAAGTCTGACAGTGCTCCGAGTTGGAAGTTTCTGAACTCGGCAAGCAGATTTCCCGTTAATCTTACACCTACAACCTTAATGCAGTCATGCGTTGCTTAGCAACGGGGACATGTTCTGAGAAATGTGTCCTTAGGCGGTTGTATCCCTGTGGGAACATAACAGAGTGCACCTCCACACACCTGGGTGGCACACACAGCCCACCGCACACCTGGGCTGGACATGCAGCCCATTGCTCCGAGGCTGCAAACCTGCAGAGCAGGTTCCTGTTCCAAATACTGGAAGCAATGGCGACACAATGGTGCGTGTGTATAAACATAGAAAAGGTGTAGTAAAAATAGAGTATAAGATTTAAGAAAAAGGCGCACCGGTACAGGGCACCGATCACAAATGGGGGCTCACAGGCTGCAGGTCGCTCTGGGTGAGTCCTGAGTGCCTGGCGAGCGAAGGTGAAGGCCTCGGACAGGGCTGTGCACTACTATGGGTTTCATAGACACCGTTCACTTAGACCACGAGAAACGTGACATATTTCTTTCTTCAACAATAAAAGCTAAACTTCGCCGACTGTACCTTTTTTATATATACTTTAAGTTCTGGGTACATGTGCAGATGGTGCAGGTTTGTTATATAGGTATACACTTGCCATGGGGTGGTTTGCTGCATCCAAAGCCCCGTCATACATTAGGTATTTCTCCTAATGCTATCTCCCCCAATGCCCCCACCACCTGCTATTCCTCCCCTAGCTCCCCACCCCCGCCAGGCCCCAGTGTGTGATGTTCCCCTCCCTGTGTCCCTGTGTTCTCATTGTTCAACACCCACTTAGGAGGGAGAACATGTGGTGTTTGGTTTTCTGTCCTTGTGTCAGCTTGCTGAGAATGATGTAGCACATGTACCCCCCATGGAAAACTATGCAGCCATAAAGAAGGATGAGTTCATGTCCTTCGCAGGGACATAGATGAAACTAATTTTTTAACTTTGTAATATTTGTAACTTACAATATTTTATAAGATAAAACTTTTGGGCTCTTGTCTAAAAGGGTCCAAACGCTTAGCTTAAAATACAAATAGGCTGAACAGATGTACAAAAGTATTTTATTTCTTATATTCTTATTCTATAAGCTTTTTTTCTATTTAAAATTTTTTTTGACTTATTAAATGTTTTTGTTAAAACTGAGACACACACACATTAACCTAGGCCTACACCAAGCCAGGATCATACCCACATCACTGCCTCTCACCTCCACATCTTGTCCCACTGGAAGGTCTTCAGGGCCAGTGTGTCCTAATTCACAGAGGGCAATACTTCTTATCACTACATAAAAAGGTTTTTTTTTTTTTTTAGGTTCGCCGAGTTTAAAAGTCCCAAAGGTTTTGAATTCAGATATGCATGGGTTAAATCTGCGGTTCTGCTGCTTGAATGCTCTGATCCTTACAAAGTTATTTAATGTCCCTGTGACTCAGTCAAATGCCTCCTCCATGGGAGTGTAGGGAGGTGTCATGAGACATCATGCAGAGAGTGCCTGGCACATAGCAGGTGTTTGTAAATCACAACTGCCTTCACCTATCATGGATTATATTCATTAAAACTCGTCTTCATTCAAACTTCTCAAGAGCCATTCCGTTTTCAAAAAATTTAAATCATATTTAAATTTGATAAAGATGAAACAAAACAAAAATGCAGCAAAAAAGTTCTCTCCCCAAATATCAGAAAGCATGTGGGAATTTGTCATGAGTTTTGGATGGGGTACCATGGACTCGAGAAGCTTTTGCTTTGGGCAACAATTATATGATGGCCACATAACTCATGCACCACAAATGGACTTGACTCCTAACCTATGTTGACCTCACCACGGACTCTCCTGACTTTCTAATGCTTATTCATCTTATCTAGCAAACATTTATGGTCCCAATGAGAGAAGTCACTTTATTTCCATTTTCACCTCGGAACAAAGAATGTGCTGTCGTTTGCGTTTGCAGGTGACAACCTGGCTCACAGACCTTTGTTAACGTGGCAGCGTCACCAAGGTAGTTGGTGCCATCTTGGTGTTTCTTGGAAAAAGTCATTTGGCAGCTTCACATCATGGTTTTCTTCCAGGACAACCTATTGAGTATTTCTTATGGAAAAAAACAATTTTAATTTCCTTCTCACCCACTGAATCTTTTGAACACTGTTGCATTGTATTTGAAAGGGGTGTATTTATTCAAGGGTTTGAGGTGAGCTCCCGTTTGTGATGAGAGCAGGGATCTGCCTTGCTCAGTCTTCCTCACACAGAAGCCCAGTGGTGTGTTGGGATGAGGAAGCCAAGGCCTGTGGGGGCCAAGTGGGTCTTTTTCATTCCTCACGGCAAAGTGGTTTTTAATTGCACCACAAAGGTTGGCATGATCTGAGGGCCTCATCATCACTCATGCTAGCGGGTATCAAGCCGTGTGGTCTCCAAACCCCAATTTAGATCCACCGAAAAACAGCCCAGCCCTGCTGTGGTTCCTTGACATTTGAGGAAGGAAATCAGAACACTCAGAGTCCTCCAGCCCAGCCCTTGTGCTGATTCTACAAAAGGCTCCCGCTGGGCTCCTGCAGCCATCTGGACGGCCACAGAACAAACACCAATGAAAGCCAACTGCCCAAAGGAAGAGGGCAAGACTGCAGCTACCCATGTCCCAAGGAGGTCAGAGCCTGCCCTGGGCCACGGCTCCTGTGCCCTTCAGCAGCGAGAGAGCGAGCATGAACCTGCCTCCGCCCACAGCCCGTGAGAATCCTCAGCCGACCCTTTCAGGCAGCATCAGCCACTCCCAGCTTCCGTTCCATCGCTCCTTACCCGGCTTCACCGTTTTGTTATGAGGGCCTTCCACACAAATTAATGATAATGAGAAACTCCTTTTTTTTTGTTTTTCTCAAAAGTCCTAAAATATTACAGTCATAATTTTGATTAATAATAGTTTCAAAAGAAAAAGCAGCATTCCAAAACGTCTTCTCCAGCCCTGAGACAGCGCCTGCAGCCTTCCCTCCAGTTCTCTATCACACCAGGATCACGGAGCAGCTCTCCTGCCTGGCCTCAGCTTGGATCTTCCTGTTTTTCTCCTAATCTTGTTGGTGGGACTGTATTTCTTGATCACAGACTTGACACAATGTTCTTGCCTTCAATTTTCCTCAATAAATTTCATCCCTGTAGACTCCAAGTGACCTGGGCCCGTAACTGAGTGCAGTGGCAGGATGGCCATGGTGTCCCTCTGTTCTGATGTCTCTCTGTCCCCATGTCCCTCTGTCTTTGGGTCCTTCTGTCCTCGTGTGTCCCTCTGTCCCCGTGTCTATGTGTCTGCATGTTCCTCTGTCCCAGTGTCCCCACATCTCTGCATCCCTCTGTTCTCATATCCCTTGTGTACCCGTGTCCCTCTGTCCCAGTGTCCCTCTGTCCCCACGTCCCTCTGTCCCCAAATCTCTGTGTCCCCGTGTTCCTCTGTTCCTGCGTCCTTCTGTCCCCATGTCTCTGTGCCCCCATGCCCCTCTATCCCAGTGTCCCTCTGTCCCTGCATCCCTCTGTCCCTGCCTCCCTCTGTCCCCATGGCTCTGTGTCCCTGTGCCCCTCTGTCCCGGTGTCCCTCTGTTCCTGCGTCCCTCTGTCCCCATGCCTCTGTGTCCCTGTGCCCATCTGTCCTGGTGTCTCTGTGTCCCCATGTTCCTCTGTCCCTGTGTCTCTCTGTAGACTCCAGTGTCCCTGCATCCCTCTGTCCCCATGTCCCTGTGTCCCTCTGTCCCTGCATCCCTCTGTCCCCGTGTCCCTCTGTCCCCGCGTCCCTGCATCCCTCTGTTCTCATGTCCCTTGTGTCCCCATGTCCCTCTGTCCCCGTGTCCCTCTGTCCCTGCATCCCTCTGCTGTCCCCGTGTCTGTGTCCCTGTGTCCCTGTCCCTATGTCCCTCTGTCCCCATATCCCTCTGTCCCCATGTCCCTCGGTCCCCACATCCCTCTGTCCCCATGTCTCTGTGTCCCTGTGTCCCTATGTCCCTCTGTCCCTGCATCCCTCTGTCCCCACATCCCTGCGTCCCTGTTCTCATGTCCCTTGTGTCCCCATGTCCCTCTGTCCCCAAGTCCCTCTGTCTCCATGTCACTCTGTCCCTGCATCCCTGTATCCCTCTGTTCTGTCCCTTGTGTCCCCACGTCCCTCTGTCCCCACGTCCCTCTGTACCCACATCCCTCTGTCCCCGTGTCCCCCTGTCCCCGCATCCCTCCACCCCTGTGTCCCTCTGTCCCCGTGTCCCTTTGTCCCCGCATCCCTCCATCCCTGTGTCCCTCTGTCCCCGTGTCTACATGTCCCCATGTCCCTCTGTCCCCACGTCCCTCTGTCCCCGTGTCCCTCCGTCCCGGTCTCTCTCTCCCAGGCTCCCGACACGCCCCCATGTATGTGCCAACGGCCCAGTCCTCACAGTTCTGCTGGAACCACGGGGGTGGTGCGGGGTGGAGGGTGGGCACCCCCATGTGTCTGGGCAGGGTCTCCGCGGGCCACAGGCACGGTAGGAATGGGCGCGCGTCCCCAGGTGCAACTGTCATCCAACTTGGGGAAAGGAGCCGACGTCACGGAGATGTGCGGTTGGGAGGGGGACGCCGGGCGGGGGAGGCTGGGGGCGCGCGGAGGAGGGACTGAGGGGGTTCTGGGGACACGGAGGGGCAGGAGGTGGCACTAAGGGGCACAGAGGAGAGGACAGAGCTGGTCACGGAGAGGGGAGGCACGGGGTGGGCGCAGGAGGCTGAGCCCAGGGGAAAGGGCAGGACGGAGAAGTGGGGACACAGGGACGCCGGGAGGGGCACGGAGGGGACGCTAGGGGCCAGGGTCTCCCGCCCGGGAGACCCTGAGCTCCTGCGCCCGCACCCGCCGCGGTCTAGATGCTTCACGCATCGTGCCCTCAGGTGGAGCGAAGGCCAAGCTCGGTTCTGACCCAGGACCCGCCAGGTCCCCGGAAAAACACAAGAAACGGTCAAAGCCCCTGACGTCCCCCCAGACGGTCCCCCTTGTTCCCGGCCGCCCCGGCGCTTCCCGGCGGCCCGCGGGGGAGGTGCGGGGGTGACGCGGGGCACCGGTGTCCAGCTCAGGCCGGTGTGGGGACCTGACGCGCCAAGCTCCACCCGAACTCCCCCAGAAGAACTCCTCCCAGTAATTCCCTGGAATTTGGTGGTCTCTCCAATCCAGCCAGAGGAACCAAGGATCCTCGCCCCTCACTGCAGCCTCCCGCAAAACGAGCTAAACCCCTACCCACGGAACACGTGGCTTCAGACCCCAAGTGGCTCCCAGAGCAGCGGTGGTGGTAAAAACTGAGACGATGGTGCTACTGAACACCGTTACGGATTTCAATGTCTGGCTTTAAATCTGTTTTCTTTCTTATTTTTTTTGAGACGGAGTTTCGCTCTTGTTACCCAGGCTGGAGTGCGATGGCGCGATCTCGGCTCACCGCAACCTCCGCCTCCCGGGTTCAGGCAATTCTCCTGCCTCAGCCTCCCGAGTAGCTGGGATTACAGGCACGCGCCACCATGCCCAGCTAATTTTTTTGTATTTTTAGTAGAGACGGGATTTCACCATGTTGACCAGGTTGGTCTCGATCTCTTGACCTCATGATCCATCCACCTTGGCCTCCCAAAGTGCTGGGATTACAGCTTGAGCCACCGCACCCGGCCTAAATCTATTTTCTTTAGAATGCATTTTTTAACTGCAGTAGGTTTTGGGGAACAGGTGGTGTTCGGTTGCGTAAGTTCTTTGTGGTGATTTCTGAGTTGGTGGTGCAGCCATCACCCAAGCAGTGCACACTGTACAAAAAATGTGCAGCCTTTTGTCCCTCATCCCCGCCCCCCGCAATTTCCTGAGTCCCCAAAGTCCACTGTGTCATTCTTATGCCTTTGCATCCTCATGGCTTAGCTCCCACAGCTGAGTGGGGACATGCGGTGTTTGGTTTTCCATTACTGAGTTACTTCACTTAGAAAATGGTCTCCAGTTCCATCCAGCAAGAAAAACTGATTCTTCAGTAACTGCTGTTCTAGACAAGCACAGGAGACATAAATGTCATCTCAGTGACACTCAGGTCAGGAGCCTGCTCTTTGGGTTACCCATTTGCAGAAGAAAAGTGATCAAAATGAGTCCCAGGATGTGGAACCCTAACAAGAGACAGATAATTCTAGCTGGAGGAAAAGGTTGGCTCTAAGGCATAGCTCTTCACTAGTCACAACGTACTTGGAAGCGTGCATTGTTCCTGAACGTACTGAACACCTACTGTTACAGGCTAGACCTGCAGTAGGTGTGGAATATACACAGAAAAAACAGTAAACTCCTTGCTGAGAAGAATCTCAAAGTCCCAGGGATGAAACTTATCCAATGCCAATTTCAGAATAAGCCAGGTCTGAAAAATGGCTATATTATCTAGAGTTGTTGGGACAGAAGTTAAGTTTTTTAAAAAAGTGAAACCCAGGTAATGACATAGACATAACATGTATAAGATAGGTGTGCAAACATAGACACTTGCACTTAGAGATGTGTTTTCATACATGTGCATTAACTCGGAACAGTGGATGTTAGTATTCCCATCTATGAAGAGATCCAACTTCTGAGGAATGGGGTAAAATTCACAAGGTTGCAGAAGTGGATAAGCTGCAGTTGGAAAATTCACTCACAGGTAACTTAAAGCTGTTCTTTTTTGAGGAGATCTTGCTGAAGCCCAAACTGAAACATGGGCAGCCGTCACCAGCATCCCCAGCATCTCCAGGCAAGCAGAAGCAGAGCCCACTGCAGGCGGTGGAGGCCCTGTGCCCTCATCCTCAATACCCCGTCAGAGTTCCATTCTCTCCCTGCCCTCAAGCCTCTCCTGACTTGTTCTCACCTGGCATTTGTTTAAAATGAAAGCTTTCTGTGTATAAGAACAAAGGCTAATTTAAGGTAACACAGCAGGGTTAATGAACTCAAGTGAATTAACCAGTAAAGTCATGTCAAAAATAGCAGCTGTCTTAGATCCTGCCTGCATTCCACTTTGCTTGGGCTGGTGCTGGTCAGGGGTACCCTGCAGATGAAGTCTTGGGGTTCCCACCAAAAGAGAAAAGGTACAGAACGAGAGGACGGAGGGTAAGAAATGGCCCCAGCTTTACTCCCGGGCTGCTGGGGCACTCCAAGGGTCCATTTGGTGGCCACAGGCCCTCAGGATGGTGTCCACCATTCCAGAGCCCACGTGCAGAGCCACCCTGCCTCCCTGATGTCACTGCTCCCCCGGCAGAGCTGTCCCAGGCACAGCTGCTGGATTTTCAGATGCCCAGTGCTGAATCTTCCCCCATTTGTCCCCAGCAACCGTTAAGGGATTCAGGATCTCATCAGACATGCAGTCCCATTGCAAGGCGAGCACTGTGCCATGGGATACACAGTCAGAGCCTTGAAATATTCTGTATTCAATCTCTAATGGAAACAATACTCGGAAATCAACCTTAATTGGTTCTGGCCACAGCCTTGAGAAGCATTTACAGACTCCCTTCCATGAGGATGTCCTAAGATGAGGCCCCCATCCCAGGGAGGAGCATGTTGTTGCCATCAGGAACTGGATGTATGACACATGGTGCCTGAAGTCAGATACCTATGCATGCAGCAGCTGCCACTCGGTGCCTCTGTGTGAGCGTAAATGGCAGTTCATCCCAGAAAAAGTGATCGGAACCCTCCATAAACTGCCAGTCCCATCTAACGGGGAGATCCTACTCTCCAGTTTCTGGACCCTTAACTTTTCCCCAGCGCTTCCTCTGCTGGCTGATCTGAGTCCTCTCCTTCTGGTATCTGCCATGGAGATGTTTCTCCAGCAAATGAAAGATGTCCCTTATTGGACATGGCTGGGCTTTCTCCCACCTCTCAGTTGCAGCCTTGCAGAAGGCCTGCCCCTAACACCAGGGCTGCCAGGCCACGGCGCCAGAAGAAAAAGGAGCCGAACCACATAAGCAGGTGCCCACACTCAGGGAAGAAATGTGCAACACAGACAACTGCACACAGGCGGAGCTAAATTTGGGGCCTGTGTCTGTGACAGTGGCAATAAACTGAAACTCCAGATAAACCCTCAAATATTCTGGGACTCTTATTGAACAAATGAGTATCAACATGAAGATAAATAGAGGCAGTATCTTGCATGTAGCTTCAATACCGGTGAGCAATTTTGGGGTCAAAAATGCTGTTTCAAGGTTGGAGGTGAAAAGTGAAACTTATTGACAAGTTATACTGAAAACAGAAGAATCGGTTTGCCTGACTGCTAGCCTCTTTTTCTCCATGAAGTGTCTAGGGGGGGCCTCTCAGAGGCGCCTCTGCCCCGCACTGTCTCCAACAGGCGCTCAGCTACCTCCCACCGCTTTCCTTTGCGTGGGAGCTGTGCTACCTAAACACTGGAGACACCAGCCAAACAGCGACAGCCCTACCCGGTCGGTGATGCACTGGTGTCCTCTACAATATGTTCAAAGCCCGGTTTTCTGGTCCCTTCCAAAATAACTCAGATGGCTTCCAGCCTCAGGATCTGAGGGGGATTTTAGATTATGGGCTCGCCATGTGCCCGGGAGTGGGCAGCAGCCTGCCCTCTGGCCCCCACAGGAGCAGATGCACACTGGGTTTACCCAAGAGATGCTGAAATACTGAGTCTTAGGAAGTGGGACCAGGGCCTCCAGGTCCTTGTCTTTATGTCTCGTCCTCCCATGGATTATGAAGGGGAGATCTTCTGTCTCTTTTGTGAAGGGACAATCTGAGCATCTAACACCCCTACAAGCAAATAAATGCAGAGGTAATTAAGACTCAATACTGCAGTACAATTGAGAGGTAACTAAGCTTCAGTACTGCAGTACAACTGAGAGGTAATTAAGTTTCAGTACTGCAGTACAACTGAGAGGTAACTAAGCTTCAGTACTACAGTACGACTGAGAGGTAATTAAACCTCAGTTCTCCCCCATTTCTTGTGCTAATAACACATGCTCTCTCAGAGTCAAACTGATGTGAATGGTAATTCCAGTGAAATCCAAAAGCTGATGTTGAAATGTTCACCCCCAGCCATTTGAAGGCGTTAGAGCTTTAACACCCATGATTCGACCAAACCTAAATAAGCACCTTTAAACCTGAGGAGTCGTACGAAAGCAATTCCACATTTCTCGGAAAACCCCCAGTGGCCGATGATCATAACTGGGAAGCATATGACATTTTATCTATAGAAAATAGCTTAAAATAACTTTTAAACAGATTTCTCTCTCTCTACCAAGCCGTTCCTCCCTTCTGGTAAGAAAGAATTGCCCAGGATAAGAATTCACACGAAATTTCTTTTTAATATTTTATAGCTTCCTGTATTCCCAGAAATTGCAGGAATCATTTTCTTATCAAAAGACTCCGCCCCACCCCCCACCTTTTTAAAGCTGTTTTCTTGGATACTTACAAACATTTCATATTCTGCCTTTCATTATGCTTCTCAAGTCTCCTCCTGACCCCTTCTACTCCTCAAGACGTTCTATTGTTTTGTTTGTTTTGTGCTTTTACTTAAAAAAAAGCACAAACGAAAAACACAGAAACCTCTGACAGGGCCACCAGGAAGTCGGAAGAAACGTGAAAGGACTGCCAGAGACATCATGGAAATGAAGACAGTGAATGTGTTTCTCGGTGTCTTTAACTTACCTCCTAGGAAAGTCTCTGGAATTTTGTTCAGAATATATGTATACATATAAATATTTTATATATAACATATATGTATGTTTAATGTCCAAATGGAAAATAGTTCCTGTCACAGGCAAAAGCAACTTCCTCGGCTGGACGTAAGTGGTGGTGGGAGGCAGAAAGGAACATTCTAGAAGAAGGAACGAAACAGCCGTTCTCATTCAACCTCTTAAGTTGACCAAAGAGGAAACGCTGACTCCAAGAAGTTAACTACTTTGTCCAAGTTATAAAGTAAATTATTTATGGAGCTGGACTTAGAATCCTGATTTTTTAAAAAAATTTTTTGGTTTGTGGCCTGAGGATTTTTGGAAGCACATGGAGTGGGGACCTCATTTTAGACAGAATGGAAGCACATTTGTCAAGAGGGCACCTCTGCCTCCAAGAGGCCCCTGCCTTCCCAGCCACCCCAGGAACCTGGCCGGAGCACCACTGCCTTTTCCGTGGCCCTAAACAACCCGCGGTGTCAGAGTTCCCATCCGCCCTTCATCAAAGCCGTTGCCTCAGTGTGGATGAGCCCAGCTAGGAAATGGAAACAAAGATTTGAGAATGTCACAGGCAGTGACCAATGAGCTTATTTCTGGTGAAGGCAGGAAGTTCACATTTCAAGAGGCTTTTCTGGGGCTGACAGAGTTTAATTGGCAGAACGTGTTGGAGACATTTTATGGTGAGAAATCACGGTCTTCACCCCTCACATATTCTGGCTTAACTCCTCCCTGCAGAATTTAAATTCACAATTCCGAGGTTGGGAAGGACTCTTTCAGAAGGTGCAATCCCAGCCCTGCCTGGTCCGTGCGTAATGTCAGAGAGAGGGCACCATGTGCCCATCACCTGTGCATGCTGTTCTGAGCTGGAAAAATAACTAATGCCATCAGCAATGATGACCAGTGTGGATAATCTGCTCGTTCTGATTTGTACAGTCCTGTATCATCTCTATTCTCCTGTTTGGTTATGGAATTGTCAGTTTATAAAATCACAATGATGGATGTCCCCATGACTTCTCTTCTCAGGACGTTAAGCAATGAAATTCAAGCAATCTTTGAAAGAAACACAGGAGGTGGTTTATCCTTATTGTTTGGGGTTCAGAGGTCCTTGACAAGGAGCGAGAGGTGATTTGTCCAGCCTCTATTATGATTCACCAGCCTGGATAAACTGTAATATACAAATGTGAGCACATTTATCTTCATGGAGTCCCTACTGTACTAGGTGTAGTGAGGTGGGAAGGCTAATCTCATGCCCTGGGCGGGAAATATGGAGGTGCCTGGGGAAAGCAGTGGATGCAGAGGAGGCATAGGCTCTTTGCTAGCTTGGAAAACAGTGGACCCTTCCAGGGCCTCAGGCAAACAGCTTCTCCCAGGAGCTGGATTCAGCAAGAAGTAACGCACCTGTGCATGGCCCAGGGCATACCAGGCAGCCAGCTGCCGGCTGGAGGAGCAGCCAGTGCCCCACTGTCCATCAGGCAGTTCCTTCAGCACGAGGGGGGCGCGATGGCCTGGAGGGAACAGCTGCTCTGCCAACCAGTCTGAGCACAGCCAGGGGCAGCAGTTCCTCCCGACTAGAGACGTGCTTGTCCCATTTCATCATGCACGCCTGGAGTAGCAATGGCAGGGAAGACCAGCCCTGGGAAGATTCTGATTTTCATTCCAGGTAAGAGTTGGCAAGGATCAGGTATTATTCTAGGAAAGGCACAGGCATGAGATGAAGGTGGGTCTCAAACCAGCAGCTGAAGGCATGTGGTAGAAACACCATCAGCCAGAAGGTCTAGCTGGGACCCCAGGTCCCAGTATCTTCCTGCCGAGACCAGGCCATTCACTGCAGTCTGCCTGGCAGACAGTCTTTGGACACCTAGTCAGCCCACAGCAGCACATACCTGAAGCCCAGCCTTGAGAGGGACTAGAGAGGACAGTGGAGCCACTGGAGTGACTGAACGGAAAAGGAGTAAGTGCTTTGTCCCACTTGTGAGCGGCTCACGGAGGGTGAGCTGGGAGGAGCTTAGGGACTTCAGGTGTAAGTGTGGCAACTCCCGGAACCACACAGAGCCATCCCCAGTTATCCAGGCAGGACACCGGCCCTGCAGACTCCTCAGCCAGCCGGGGCCAGGTACCCGGCTGACACTCAGACCCAGAACTGCAGTGGCACTCTCTAGATGTTGGGTAGACTAACAGTTGCTGCTAGTGTATTGCCAGGACCAGAAGCCACACTTTCCAAACTGGCAGTCACAGCCCTTTCTACTCTACACAGCACCCCTGAAGCAACCACAGAGGAGAAAACTGTCACACCTAAGTCTGTGCAGCGTGGGAGCAATTCTGGCTAGTGGCCGGCTGGCTGAGCGGGTGCCCTGTCTTCTGCATCCTTCCCGCCTGGGAGGGGGTGGGATGATCAGATCCCGGGTGTGTGAAGAGCAGCAGGGGCTTGGAAGGCGCAGATCAGGAATCCTGCTCAATTTCTTTCCACAAAACACAGGATCGAGAACAAGTATTTGCCTCCCTCTGCTTCAGCACGATAGCTCCCTCCCCTACTCAGCACCAGGCGTCCAGTCTTGGCTCAGTCCTGGAGACAGTGACTCCAGGTGAATGAGAGTGGCTGCCATCCAGACTCACATCCAGACAGTGAGAGAGAGAGTCGACGGGATGTTGTGAAGAGTAGCCAGGCATCATGCCAGCTGGCAGGGAAGGGAAGCCCACGTGGAGCCCTAAGTACCAGTTTCCACAAACTCCTGCAGCAGAGGAGGGGATGCAGAAGTGAGAGGAGTTCACTTCCTTCAGCTCAGTGCATGGGCATGGTTAGGAGCAGGGTTCCAGGTGGAAAGGCCCAGCCAGGGCTTGGGAGCTCTGGGACCAGGCCTGTGGGCAGATGCTGACTCAGACAGAGTGCAGCCTTTTGGAGCACATGTGGGCTGCAGATGTCAATCAGCAAGGAGGCAGAGAGAGCAGTCATGGAGGACGCAGCACAGAAAGAGGTGGGGAAGGAGCATCCTCGGATGTGCCAGAAACTCTGCAGGTCATCACAAGGCTGGGTCTTGATGGGCAACTCCCGTAGCACCAGCCCCAGAGACCTGTAATCTGTGATATTTTAACAACAATAAAATCGAACCTTTAAAACAAATTTATTTTTCGTTGCTCCTGCCTCACTTTCTCACCCAAATGTCTTGGGATATTCCTTTATAAGAATGGGCTTCAGCAGATAAGCCAGCACAGGCTGCCCCGGGCCCATTCCGCTGGTCACTGTCCAACAGTTTTCCTTTACATCCTGATCTGTCTCCCTCAGACCACTGGCATCCAGGGCCCTCTGCGCCTGCAGCCAAGGCAAGGACAGCACTGCCTGCGCCTCCCATGCTCGCCAGCTCTGCTGCCGTGGGCTTCCTTCCTCCCCGCTGGTCTAAGCTCGTGGATGCCTGCAGGGCCCCAAGGAAACCTCCATGTAGAATTGGGGCTAATATCTCACAGCCCTTCCAGGGAGGACTTTGCAGATGGGACAGCTTCCTTAACCCCATTTCCTGGGCCAGTATGAGAGGACCCTGCAGGACTGAGACTGGAGCTTCCACCAATGCACCTGGAGAACACGGAGCCTCTGGAGTGGGGCTGTCAGCTCAGAACGGCCTTGGCACAGCCAGCAGTACACAGGAGGAAGGGGGCAATCTTCCAATTCCAGGCCGGGCCAAGCAGGACCGAGGAAGGGCAGAACCAGGCAGAGTAAGTTGAGCCATGAGAAAATGCCATTTTGTAGGTCAGAAAATCGCCCAGTTTTAGCAGTTTGCTCTGGTTGAGCCTCACCCAGGGCTCTTTCCCCATCAGGACAAGCTGCTGTCTCCCGGCTGGACTTGTCTTCTGAAGCACGGCCTTCTAGCGGGAAAAACACCAGTCTTGTCACAGAGCTCAAGCCTTTTGCCCAACCTAAAATGCTCTCCCTGCTTTCTCTGTCTGTCCAAAGCTCCTGAGCTGGTGGGAGCCGTGTTTCCCCCCAGCACAGCAAGCCGGCTGTGGGTGCTCCGTAGCTGCTGCTGCTGCTGTTACTGCTGAGAGCTCAGGAGCAGACTCTGGATTGTCAAAGCTGCACCAGGCCTCATCCTACCGAGTCACAGCCCTACACACAGGTCTCATTCAACAAGTAACTATTTTCTGAAACATTTTAGGGTCCTTTTACCTCTCTTCCGAGTGACAAGAGTCTACCACCCACGACATACATTTTGAAAGCTCTGACCTGCGTGTGCCGGCACAGGCCCTCTTAAGGGCCCTTCTGAGCTGCGAACGCCAAGGGGCAAGCCCTTCAGCTTCTACGACTGTCTGCGGATACTCCAGCCGCCACGCAGCTCTTCTGTTCTAAACAACAGCGCTCCTTCTACTTCTGATGAATTCTTACAATATTGATAACTTTATCATTAATCACACACCAGCACTAATCTGTGTACCAGGTTGTCTTCCAGGGGTCACTGAGAGAATCCTGCCTCAGGGCAGTGATCTCTGTGGTCAGTGACATCCAGGCCCAAGTTGAGAAATGAGAGGTTCAGATTGGCTTGGCCCTCAAAGGCATAGTGTCCTCCTGGAGCAGAAAGTGGGGGGTCAGAAGGGAAAGTGGGGTGTGAAAACGCACCTCCCACGGTACCTCTGAATGCCCCCAAAGCTTAAAAGCGATACAAACCCCAAATCAGGAAATTAGAGACCCAGAGAAATGAAATACTGTAAGGAAGAACAGGTTATTATGCTTACTAAGAACATAACACACTTCAAGCTGTAATTCAGAGGCAGTGTTGCCGCAGTTAAAATCATCTATTTTCTTTCTCTGTATGTTTTTTCCCTTTTTATTGATTAATTTTCTTCTCTGCTTTCAAACATTCCTTCACCTGCTGCAAAATAAACTATGTTGTCTCTACGTTTTTCCCAAGTTTTTAGCTTAAAAATGTAAGTAAACATTTGGTGCCAGAATTTCTTTTGGAAAAATGGATTCATCTAGGTTACACCTCACTAACTGTGAATGATGTTTAACTCAGGGAGTCCTAAGTTCCTCTAAGTAATCTGCTGATTTACATCACTGCTGTTTTTAAAAGCAGTGCCTTCCCAGTAACTCAGGAGGGAGAGGAAGTTAGAGAACCAGAAACGTACAAGCTTCCTTCTGCCCTTGAACTAGAAAGGCAAGCCAAGGATCTAAACCTACTCTAATTGCAGGGTTCGAGTAACATTATAAAACAATTCCTTTCCCTTCCCACAATTTATAACCTCTCGTAAACCCTTTGGGGGAATAGCTTTTCACTTTAAAAATCATACCGTCCCATTCATCATTTCCTGTAGTTACCGAAAAGTCCACATTAATGGAAAGCCTTTTGGGCAAAATGAAATGTAGCTAGGAAACAATGAATATCAACTAGGGTTTTCTAAGATTCTTTTGACCTTTGTTTTTCTTTATGTAAGAGAAATTCAGGTTTTTTATCGACATAATATTTTTCTACTTTTTAATTGAGATGTAATTTACAAGCCACAAAATTCACCCTTTAAAATGTACAATTCAGTGGTTTTTAGTATATTTTCAAGATTGTGCAACCATAACCGCTATCTAATTCCAAAACATTTCCATCAGCTCCAAAAGAAACTCCTTACCCATTTTCAGACACTCCCCATTTCTCCTTCCCCAGCCCTGGGCAACCACTACTTTCAAGACAATGTGCTTTAATTTGGTAAGTATTTCTATAGGGAATATTTTTGTTGCATTGGATGGGAGGGTTCAGAAGACCTGAGCTCTAATTGTAGCTGTTACCTCCTACCTGGGAGACCTCAGGCAAATCACTGAAGCTTTTTCTTCCTCTCCTCATTTGCAAATGGCAAAGGTCAAAAGGCAGAATGTCTGCTCCTTATTCCATCCCATCCAGGGTTTCCAACGTCTACACTGGCAACTGGCACTACCTGTGATCTGAAGGTCAGCCTCCCTCTGCCCTTGTCCGTTATGTGGGCCTGGTTTCCAGGACATTCCATGACACTGTGAGCTAGCTGATGTCCTTGCAATAAGTTCCTTCTCTGCTTCTGAGTTGCTTTCTATGATTTGCAATCAGGAACCCTGACTGGTATATGGAATGAATGAAAACATGACATTTGTGGCTGTCCATGGATTTTCTGGTTTAGTAATCACTTCCTGGTTTGATAGGACTAGTTCAGTGAAAGGAATACTTCCAAAAAGTTCAGAAACGCTTTTTCCAAATTCTACCACTAACTTACTAATGTGACCTTAAATGAGTCATTTTGCCACCTACCTTCCCCACAAGGGTTTTGATAGAATTCATGAGTTAATATTCAAAAGTACTTTATGCTTTAAATAGTGTCTTTCAGCAGAGGTGCTCAAAGAATCATAATCACTACAGCTGCACAATAAATTATAAAGATATTCCTTAAGAACTATCATATTTATCTCAAACTTTTAATGAGAAATTGACTACAGTTACAAATTTTCCCTTAAACAAGTGGTCAAGATGTTTAAGTTTAAAAAACTGATAAAAAGAAACTTACATTAAAATGTAAATTAGATTTCTCCCCCCAACTCTATTCCTAATAGGTTGACTGACCACACAGCATCTTTACAGCTTCTGGAGAGTTCCAGTCCCCAATTGTTATGGAGAAGCAATTCTGAAAGATGAAAGAGTGCTCTCTACGTAAGTCCATAGTGGGAACTGAAATAGGTTCCTCAGCCTAGTTGAAGGGCCCTCTCTATTTCTCTAAACTGCTGCATTCTCAAACTGCCATCCCCACTTCCCTCCTGATGCCCATGCCATCTCCATCCCCATCTCTATCTTCATCCTCATCTGCATCTCCTCCCCATCCACATCTCCAAACTCATCTCCATTCTTTTCATCTCCATCCCCATCTGCATCTCTGTCTCCATCCCCATCCCACCTCCAGCCTCATCTCCATTCCAATCTCCATCCCCAGTTCCATCCTTATCTCCCTTGCACAGGTACCTGCAATCAGCCCAGGCATATTGGAGCCGATTTCCTTGTCTTGAGCTTAGAAACTACCTCTCAACAACAAGAGCATTGGAGGTCATGAATTTTTCATTTTACTTAGCAAGAATTGTCTTTTGCTGATTCTAGAGCTGATTCATTTTTCTCTAAAATGTTACTTGCTTGCCCTTTCCTGGGCAATCACTTCTAGTCATTAACGTATAAGAAAAAGCAGATTTCTGCTTAAAAACAGCAGTTGTACATGCCTAGGCACTTGAAGGCACTGGCTGACCTCACAAATTACACCATCTCCCAAGCTAGCAGAACTGCAGCAGACGAATGTGGGAAGACTCAGAGAAGCTCTGTGTGTCTTCTAGGTGCACACTTGCGGTTCTAGCATATTGTAGAACAGAGCAAGCTAAATGATGGCCTTGCCTGTCCATTTCTATTCATATAGGAATTTCAACACACTCTTATTTTTTGTCTGCTTTTTTGTAAAAGACGAAGTAAAGGATCAACATACTAATATATTACATACAATACAAAATATGTACTAAAACTAGAAATATAAGCGTAATATAAAAATAACTGTTCAGAGATAGTCTCAGATTTTCTTTTTTACTCCCCAGTGAGGGTTCATGAACACGGCTGGAGGCTCAGCACCCCATTTTGGAGACGGCCCTTCTAGAATTTATTTAGGAAATTATCTGTCTACCTGGTCACTCAATACGAGATTCAAAATTCAGTTATTTTTAACTGAATTTAAAACCAACAGGTTTTTTTTTTAAGAGGAGGAGAGAGGAGAGGAAGAAAGAGGAAGAAAAAGAGGGAGAGAGAACAGGAATATTGCTTAATTCTAAGAATGGTTATTAATAATGGCTGATCAATATTTTGTGTATTTAAAGTGGAGAGCGCTATACATATTTATTAAGTTTACTTGTTCTGGATCTGAATTCAAGTCCGGGATATCCTTGTTAATTTTTCTGTCTCATTGAGTCTAAATCTCTTTATGGGTCTTAATAAAGAGATTAATGTTGGTCTTAAATAAAACCAACAGGTTTTATTCACCTTTGTTGACAAGCTCTCAGCATGGTACTTTGCCAACAGTAGGTGCCAGTCAATTCATTTAGTTTAAGGACTTTGAATGGCCATCTCTTCAATTTGCTTTTGAGTTTCCATTTACTTTTGGAGTGCCACCATTGCAAAACCCAGTTTAATCTTGTTTTTCCAGCTCACTAGTGAAAAATCAATACATTGATTCAGGGCAGAGTGAGAACAGGGCAGGCCCTCCCAAGAGCACCTTCTCCTGCTGGGTGACCATGTCCCCACACCAAAGTTCAAGGACCCACTGTTCCCAGATAGCTCCAAAGGGCCCACGGAGATTGGCCCTGCGGCCATTGCTGGCCAGGGCGGGTTGTTCTTGCCTGCTGGCTTCTTGGTGTGGCTATCCCAGTTGGGGCCGACTGGAGCACGCAGCCGCCTCCTTCACCATCTCCGGGCATGTGCACCCTTGCTGGCTCTGAGCGGTGGGCCCTTAATGTTAGCTCCAGCCCCATGAGAAGGTGGCGGCTGCTTGCTGTCTAAACTATTCGATGTGGAGGCGGCGTCTCCCATCCCAGGGGCACCAAACAACCCTAACCTGAAGTCATCACTCTGGTTGGTGGGCACTTACTAGGGTCCTCCTGGCACTAGGGTGGAGGAAAAAGACCCCATGGGGAAGAAGTCCACCATGACAGAGCTTCTTGGCCTGAGAAAGCTGCCTATGCCTTGCACAAGAGGAAGAGGACAGCTCTAGAATAAATGAGTGACTTCACACTCGAAGACTGATTTCTAGCCTCTCTGGGTTAAGATTTTAACGGTCAGAGCAGAGTGGGGCTTCAGTTATCTCAACTGTGAGTATGATGGAAATTATGCCCAGAGTTTTCCATTTTTATTGTGATTTTTGCTCAACCTGAACTAAGTAATATTGCTTTTTCTCTACACTCTCCACTTCCGCAGAGCTACTTTAGAAAAAACGCTGATAGAATACAAAAAGGAAAAATAAACATGTGCAAGTTGGAGAAAGGTTTTATAGATGTGCTTAACAAGGTGAATTGTGTAATATAATGATGGTCCTTCCCCCTAAAATTCTATGTACTTGAGAGCTTAATCTAAACAAAATCTTGATGGGCTTGTCTCTGACATATGAAAAACCTGAAAATGTTATACATTTTTAAAATGCTAAGGTTGTCACCATCAATCCACCAGACGAAAGCCAGGTAGTTCAGAGCTGGAGATAACAAGGTCGATCTCTCTATTTTCATCCAGGCTGGTGATGTAACTGCAAGACTTCCATTAAATAAGCCATTTAGTGCCCAAATGTACCCATTACAGTCCCTCAACAGTTCTGTAATTACTGTTCTAAGGAGCTTGGCAGTTAGACCTTCGCATATGCTAAAGAAACGTAGGCTTTCGTATTTAAATCTAGCTCCCTTACATGCTGCAGCAGCCCAGCACCCACTGACTGTAACTTTTCAAGTGAGTTAAAATGAGTCACAGAGAGTGAATGCAAGCTCACTTTGGAAATCCATCCAGGCCTCCTCCTCAAAGGGAGTATGAGACCGTTGATGCTTTCCATGTTCGTTTTAGAGATGTTTGCTGCAATACATTCAGCGTTTATTATGGGCCAAGGACTGTCATAAGCACTGTGCCCAGATCATTTCTTTTTTAGCCTCATCACTAACTCACCCAGCACAGAGAGGTGAAGTAATCTGCCGAAAGTCACACAGCAAGTTAGTGCTGGAAGAGGCAGGAGTCACGCCTCCAAAGTTAGAGACTATACCGTGCAGTTAAAACTGACCTGGAATAAGAGGATCCGCCTTCTCTGGCTCCCACCCTGACCCTTAGTTAGCCTTGGACTAACCTCACACAGTTCATTCCACTTCCCTGAGGCCTGATGCTTCCTCAGTGAAACTGGAATCACATCTGCTTTGTCTACCTGAAAGGTGCTGTGAAGATCTGAGAGAACTCTGAAAACGAAGACCCAGCACACAAATGTGAGTTACCCTTAGAGGTGAAGAAGGGCGTGGCACAACTGTGAGGCCCCTCTGTGCTCAGCCCACCAGAGAGCGCAGGGCCAGCCAGTGCCCAGCCCCTGAGGAGGAAGTGCCCTTGAGCTAGGGTGAGGAGGCCAGGACCCAGCTCCAAGCTGTAGACTGGGTGAGTGCAGGGGACTGCACAGCAACAGAATGTGGGGTGTGAAGATGCCTCTGGAGGTTCAGAAGGTGGCCCTGAAAAGGTAGAGTGGGTTCTGGACAGGGCGGAAGCCCAGCCGAAGGCATTCCAGAGCAGACACGCAGCCAGAGATGCACCAGCCTCCCCACGTGCAGGAGGCAAGTTCCCTTCGGGCTTCGTTCATTACCTCCGCCTGGGTAATTTGTAAACAACAGAAATGGAGAATTGCTCACAGCTCTGGAGTCTGCAGGTCCAAGATCAGAGCCCCTGTGTGTCTGCTGAGGGCCTGTTCTTCATAAATGGGGCCTGCTGGCTGTGTCCTCAACGGTCAAAGGGACGGACAGGCTCCCTGAAGCCTCCTTTCCAAGAGCACCAACCCGTCTCTGAGGGCAGAGCCCCCACACCTTTGTCACCCCCTCAAGGCCCCACCTCTTACTATCACCACAGTGGGGATTGCGTTTCAACATGAATTTGGGGGTTGCATTCGGACCACAGCAGAGAGGGGAGATGTTGGCACGACAGGTGTAGGGAAAATAAGCAAACACTAGAGAGGGAAGCATGAGCTTATCCGGGAAAGGCAGGGCCGTCACTGGCGGCTTTAATCTGAGGAGCAAAGGCTCAGAGAGTCAGTGCCTAAGAGACCTGTGCAGATGGCACCAAGGTGAGCAGGGAGCCTGAAGTCCACACCTGGAGCAGCAGGGGCACCCCCCGCAGAGGCGGCTCTCAGCCCACGGTGGTGGGCAGGCCTCCAGGCACGGCACAGGCTCTGGAACAAGGACCGTCAGATGAGAAGGGAAGAATCCGGAGCTGCACCCCCAGGGGAGAGTGCTGTGGGGCACCTGGCAGGTGGCATGTGCTTTGGAAAGGGAGACCAAGCCAACTTTCGTTTTCGTGTGCAGTTTTCTAAAACCATCAGACCGCTGGAGGAGGACACAAGCCCATTTGTCCCTGGGGTCGGAGCACTGCAGGGACCATGGTTTGGGGTGTGGAGCTGGAAGTCATTCTCATCAAGGTCACTGTTAAGGTCAGAGGGCCTCAGAATCCTGAAAAGAGGAGAAACGGAACCCAGGACAGAGGAAAGCTGACCTGTTCCGTGTCCAGATTCAGGTTCTGTAAGCGCACTCACAGCAAGCCTTTCTCATGAAAGCTTTTCTCGAAGGCTTCAAGAAAAGTGTGTTGCATAATATGCAAATTGATAGTTGGTGAAATTGAACAGGGAGCGCCTAAGGTGTTCTAAGTCACTTCAGTCTCCATTTTCAGAAATGAACAGGCAGTGCTTAACACCCTCTAATTGAACCTGAGTTAGGAAATGTCTGTTGGGTTACCATAATTCTGGAATGTTAAGTTCTTTATGTAAAAGTTAACTTAAAAGTTCAGTATGTTTTAAAACCCAAAGCCAGAAGAGATACAGTTTTTAAACCTTATTCGTTTTGACCTAATAAACTTTATTATATTTTCACCATTTTCCCCAAGGCTTATTTTTACTCTTTAATCATAATTTAAGGAGGTTGAAAAGAATTATATTAAGGAAACAACAGCATGATAATACCAGCAGCGCTGTGTAGAGGAAGGAGGGCTAAGTCTTCAGCATAAGCCCTGCCTGGGAGCTGATCAAAACACCAGCTCATAGGTCCTAGCCTGCCTGTGCTGAGACCAAGTAGCTCCTTTCAAAAGAAACACAGAAGGTGATTCTCATTAACCCTTGGACACACTTTTTGACACACTGCTGTCTATTCTCAGTTTTATATTTATGGAAGTATTCTCTGTTATGCTTATTAGCGTCCAGGGAACTTATTTAAGAGCTATGTAAAGTAAAGAGATGATATGATTTTGAACATAAAAACTTCTGCAGATTTACAGAGTTCTTATTGTGGGCTCGATGGGCTGTGAGCTCTCTGAGAGTCACTGTGTTGTGCTGTAAGTAAAGCTCCTTCCTGAGATCAGGGCTTGTGGTGAGGAATGGTTTCCGAGCTCCAGGATCTGGTCTGCCAGGCTCCGGTGTACTCCAGATGAAAGCGGGAGTTACAGAGTTAAATCTCATGTGATGCGGGGTCAGCGACAAATGCAAAAAAATCATCGCAAAGGGCAATCTCACTGAACGGAAAGGAAAAAAATAGCATCTGTACATATGTTTCCACAATTCACACCAAAATGGTGAAGGTCAAGGTTACAGCAGCTGTGTTCGCGCAATTCTAAACGAGAGCAGCTCATAGAAGGGAACTCCACAAACCACATTCTCCGGGGAAAAGAAGGTAAAATTTGAGCAAATATGAGAATGAATTGAGAGGAAACCCCACTTATGTGGGGAAACAGTGCTAGTGCTAATGAGTCTTGTTGGAATCCAGCAGACATGTTTAAACAGCTACGGTCAGGTCAAAGAGAGTGGTGTTTCTCCTTTAAACATAAAGCTTGCTTGTGGGACATTATTTATGTGCTGTTAAACCTCATAAGGAAACTATTAGAGCTCTCTGCAATCAACTGCACATACAAAACAAGCATTAAATTGTTCCATTTGACATCCAGCTTCCTTTGGTGCATAAATCTGCCAACATCTGCACAGTATGTACAGGATTTATTATATTATCTTTTGGTATGTTTAATAAGATTGTAAACCTGACCGATGCCTAGGTATGAGACCTCCAAACTGTCCCTAATTAATTAAATAGGAATGTCTCCATGATAAAAAGCAAAGCGGAAGAGCCCACTGCCTGGTCTGTATAATGCAGTGATTTTAAGAGCCAATAAAGAAGGAAAAATAGGTGTCTGAATTTGGGGAGGAAACATGGGAGCGGGTGGATCCTTTAGGGCAGTTTACAGAATGCCTGACAGCCTCCGGTCAATCGTTCTCATCTTTTTGGTGATGCTGATGGGATTGACCAGAAAGCAGATTCCTTGTGCCTTGCAGGTCAAGAGCTGTTAATGCCCCATGCAGATCAGACATGTGAAAGTAGACATGGTGGTTTCACCTACAGCCTGGGGACGGCTGTGCCCTGTGGAATAGGGGCCCTGAACCACACCTCGTGCTTTACAGGTCCAAGAAGCCCTGCCACATTCTCAGAGGAGCCTGGGGTTATCATTCCATCCCCTCTGTAGGAAGTACCAGGTGCAATGCAGCCGTACGGTGAGTAAATAAAGTCGTGTCACCCAGGACGTTGTCCTTAAAAGAGAAATCCTCCCAAGTGCAAACACACAATCCTAGAGGGCCTTGGCGACCTCCCACGTGGTGTGAAGGCAGGTGTGAGCCTCCGTCCGGGACCAAGAAGGAGTTAGCGTTAGCAGCGATCTGGGCCTTCCATTTTCTTTGCACCCTCTCGGCCCTTCTCATCACAGCGTGGACCATCAGTCCATAAGCCTTTGCTGAACCTAGTTTCAATTCAAAAAGGAAGGCCAGACAATCCTCTGAGGAATTCCAAAAAGGAGAGCTGTTTTTCCTCTAAGCAGTCTGTGGAAGGAGGAAATATGAGCAATTGAAATGAACAATTTGGAAACCAAATAAAAGCAAAACTGGATGAGAAGTGAAAGCCGCAAACCCCATGGGAGCGAAGCAGGGCTAACGTCCCTTCCTTTCTCTCTTTCCCCGGGAAGAAAACCCAGACGCCTGAAAAAGCTGTTCTATTCATCTGAGGGATGCAGCTTCTCTCATGAAGCCCTCAGTATTCCTCTTTGGTGCCATACATGGTATCTCTACTTCTGGAAGATTTCCAAATAGGTACAGATGGGAAACGCCGCGGCTGAAATGCCTGGCCTCTGGGTGGGATGACCCCCGCAAGACCCACAATGGGGCGTATTTACTTTCAGAAGACGGCAGGAGACTGCTGACACCAGTACCCCTTGTTTTCACGGCATTTTCCCGAGTAACAAATTATGTTTCTCCTCTACCATACCTACCTAGTCACAGCAGGTAGAGCCAGACAGGCTGAATTCACCTGCTACCCTTTAGCTCCCAGGACCTGGCTGAACCAGCCCTGAGGAGCTGCCGTGTATACAGAGGCAAGGCAGCACTCGGGCAGGGAACTGAAGGAAAGCGCCCATGGGTACCGGGAGCTTCGCAGGCAGAGCTCTCAACAAGAATCAGGCTGACTAGGTGCAGAGCCATTCTGCAAGCTGACGCGGTGGCTGGAATGAAGCTCACGCAACTTGGCCAAACATTACTGAGAGTTGATGGCTTCTGATTTATTAGCTACACATGCATAATAAGGACATCTCTCTGCATTGTTTTAACAGAGAACACAAACAACACCTCTACAGCACAGAGTGTGCAAAACTCACTGCCTCCCGTGATAGTGATCTGTAGGACGACTGTGAACACGTTAGCACGGAAGCATGTACAGAACGTGCAGGGATGTCATCTGGTGAGCCAGCCAGGGGGCTGTCAAATGAGAGTGTAAAACACTCACATGCGAATGAGCTGAATTCTGCAGACACACAGGCCTGCCTCTGACGTCATTTCTGATAATGTCTTGCTTTGAAGCAAGCAAACTCTTATAGCATAAGCCAGCAGATTTTTTGTTTGTGGGTTGGTTGGGTTTTTGTTTTTGGCAACAGTTAAGGGAACTAAAGGACTTTTATAGTTCTCAAAGAGGTAAGAACAAAGTTAACTTAAAACTGAACCATTGGCCGGGCGTGGTGGCTCAAGCCTGTAATCCCAGCACTTTGGGAGGCCGAGGCGGGTGGATCACGAGGTCAACAGATTGAGACCATCCTGGTCAACACGGTGAAACCCCGTCTCTATAAAGTTATAAAAAATTAGCTGGGCCCGGTGGCGCGTGCCTGTAATCCCAGCTACTCGGGAGGCTGAGGCAGGAGAATTGCCTGAACCCAGGAGGCGGAGGTTGCGGTGAGCCGAGATCGCGCCATTGCACTCCAGCCTGGGTAACAAGAGTGAAACTCCGTCTCAAAAAAAAAACAAAAAAAAACAAAAAAAAAAACTGAACCATTAAGATGTGAACTGGTTTTGAGCCTAAACAAATTGACCTGAACCTAAATGTTGCTTTCATTTCACTGGATCTTTTGGTTACACATTATTGTATTCAATGGAAATTTGCATTTCAATAGCACAGGTCACATGTGTTACTGTCTCAGGGACCTTTCAGAAGGGATGTATAGTGCCAGTTAGCAAAAAATTCTGTATATTTATCCCACTGTCCTGCCACATATCGCCACATTGAGTTTTACTTAGAGCCACTGATTGAATTTCCATACACCAGCTATTTTACTCCTTTTTTCTCAGGTTCAAGTTTGGGAAATCAAATAAAATAAACACACCATACAGAAAAATCAACCCACGGAACCAGCCCATTCCTGCTTTGACACATTCCATAGGCATTGACTGAGCGCCTCCTATGTGGCGGGAACCGTTCTGTGCACTGGGACCAGGATGGTGAATGACACAAGCCACCCTCCCTGTCCCCCACACAGCTTCCGTTTAGGGAGTCAGTCACCAGGGGCTAACTGGGAGGGTGTGCTTCACGGGCGGTGGCATCAGGAGCACCTGTGCATGCAGCGGAGGCGAGGAGTGGCTTGTCACTTTACATTGTGCTGTTAGCACAATGTGGGAAGTAGAAAAGTTCCTTTTTAAAGTTTCCTTTCTTGTTAAAGAATAAGTGTGCTAATAACTTTGTAAGTCCCATCCTATGTGGCTGTTAGATATGCCATGCTTACAGGCACGTAGTTCATTGTATGTCCTTGTACTTTAACCAAAATATCTATGCTGGATGTACTCACAGGCATGTCCTAGCTCTCCATTGCTTTTACCTGTTTAGAAAAGTTTTAAGCTGTTAGCGAATCAGGTTTCAGTTTATATTGTGAGGTCTGGCTCCAGCCAGCGGAGATCAGACACAGCAGTAAGGACGACCCCAAATGCATAAGGGATAAATCTGTGTGTTTTGCTTTGTTCATTGTTCTTTCGTGGCCCGATGGCTACTGAGGGTACCTTTCCTGCAGTCCAGGAAGTAAAAATTGCATTGCTGAAAGATCCTTTGTCTCAGTGCTAATTTTTCTTTGCAGCACCAAGCATCTATTTCCAACAGGGAAGGTCTTCTGGAGAAGGCAGCCTTTGAATAAAGTGGCTCTGGAGAGCAGATCTTTGGCCGCTGTTGACATTTCTACATGCTATTGATTGGATTCGTTTTTTCCTTGGGTTCAAGCTTGGGAAATAAATACATCATGCAGGAAAATCCACCCACAGAACAGTCCTGGCACAAAGTGGGGGGTGCTGCTCCACTACACGCCCCTCCTGGAAGCCTCAAGCCCATACAGCCCGAGGTTGGCAGAACGACAGCCCCCAAAGGGTATCCAGGCCCTAATTTCCAGAACCCACGAAGATGTCACCTTGCTGTTCCAGAGGAACAGGTGGCCGGGGGAATCAAGGTTGGTGCTAATCGGTGACTTCAAGATAGGGCTGGGGGAGGAAGGGTCAGCCTGCCTTGTCCAGGAGGCCCAGTGGGCTCTGACGAGCACAAGGAGGGGCAGGAGAGCATCTGTGGCATGAAAGGTTCTCACCCAGAGCTTCTGGAAGGAAGGTGAGAGGGGCTGTGAGAGGGGCTGCCGCCCTGTGACCTCCAGAACTGTAGGGTGATGACAGGGTCCGTGTGTGATGATTTGAAACACTGCGATGGGAAAGGAACACAAACACCACCACCTTTACTCAGACCACGCTTCCACCAATGCACACGTCATGGATCGTGAGAAACATTTGATTTTAACTTAGAAATTCTAATACACAGTATTTTCTATTTTTATTATTGTACTGTTACTGCTCCTAACAATGAGTTTCACCTAATCAATGTTTTTTACTATTGTAATGACAGAGATGTCTTTAAATATTTTATTAAAAAGAGACACATTCGGACCTAGTAGAACCGCGTTTTGAGGGAATATTACTTATGAGGCCTAAGCCTATGAAACAGCACAGCTGTTGTCTAACCCGTGTTTAAATCCACCTTTTTCTATTTCTGTGGTATCATCTGGCCCTCTTTTGAGGTTGTTGGAATTGGGGATTACAACCAAAGTACCTACGATGGCCAGGCAAAATGTTAGCAGTGAGGAGGGCAGGTCAGGTGCCCCCTGGGAGTGGTTCTCTCTCCACTGAGAAATACGTTCTTTTCTGCTCCCGACACATGTGCGTCTCCTGGTTCAGCATTTTGCAATTTGGAGAAAAACGTGCCCCATTGAGTCCACCCCCGCCTAACCCAATTCAGTTTCTTCCTCTAAGTTCTCCTGCCAAGGAAACAACCTCACACCATCTCAGTGCCAGGGAGCCCAGAGGAAGCCAGGAGGCTGTGAGGACCAGGGCCCAGGTCCTCTTCTCAGCAAGTCAAGCTAGCGGTGGCCAGATGGGGTGGGGATTTTTCAAGTCTGAATGACTGCGGTTTGTCAGTTGTTCTTTTACGGTTTGTCAGTAAAAATGATGTTTCATGAAAAAAAGTGGCTGGTTTAGCTTGCACGTCAGAAGATGCACAAGAGCTCGTCCCCCAGTCCCTGCAGCTCTATATGCCGCTCAGGCACTTTCTGGGGCATTCCCATTTAATCACACGGAATCCTGAAGAGAGACACACGACCATCAAAGTTGAACAAAATCTGTCATTGTCCTGCTACCCCAAGGACTCTCTTGTGTGAAACTGTTCTGTGACCCCTGTGAGAACAGGCTGCCGGGCCAGGCACTGCCACTAGCCCCGTGCAGCTGCTGCCTGGACTCTCGCGAGGCACCAAGTCTTCAGCCCCACGTACTCTTATGCCATCCGTGCAAATACCATCTTGGCATTTTTATGCAAAGATTTTTGACCTTCGAAGCCCCTAGAAAGTTGGTTTGGACTCTCAGAACCTGTGGAGCACATTGGCAGAACAGAAATCGGGGAAAGCTAAGCCTCTTGTTCCCCAGGGATTCTTTCAACAGTGCCTTATCAGTAGCTGAGTGGTATACTGTACCCCTTACAAGCGGCAGAACCACACAAAAGTAAAGTGACTTTAGTTATATGCTCTTTCCGAAGAATACGACACGTTCTCAAATTCACAGCGGGATGCGCTGTGTTTTGCAGGAGATCGAGGAGCGACGCTGGCAGCTGGGTGCCCTCTGCTGGCCACTCTGGGAAGTGGCTGGCCGGGAAGGCAGCGCTCAGACTTCAAGCCCAATACAGAGACGAAAGGTCCGGCTCTTTTTATAAAGTCTCCCCTGAAGAGGCAGATTCAAGATTTTTCAACCACTTAATTTACTTACTTTTCAATGATTGAAAATTTTTTAAAGAATCAAGATGATTTTTTAGATTGAAATATGATTTAAAATATTTGGTGACATTATAATCATTTTCTGTAGTGTGTCCAGGCATCTCATCAGGTGACTTAAAAGCAAACACCAGAAGTAATATCTGTGGGGTGTATCTTCCTGAGCCACGGGAGTTCAGATCAGACAGTCTTACTGTGCTTGAGAGCACAGACTCTGCCTGCGTGTGAAGGAAGAGAAAGGTCGTTTCAAGGAAGAGAAAATACACTGCTGAAAGAAAACTTGCTGCTTGCACCTAAGACAACTCTCTACCCTAATATACAGAATTACCACAGTCACACGTTCAAACAGGGGCTTGCCTTGCAAATGCCGTATCAGTGATCAAATTCTTTAAAGAGTCATTCAGGGTTTGGACAAATTTGCATTGACGATCCTCACAATATAGAGAAAAGCAATTGAACTGCTTCATATGTACTGACTTGGAATTGACTCGATTCCATCAGTTACCAGCTGTCATTCTGAATGTTCCCCAAATGGTTCTGCCCACTTGAAAAAGATACCTGGGACGTTCCTTAACATTCCCGGTTACCCATCGATGTATACTTTACAAATGGGCATCCATCCCCGGCATTAACTGAGCACATATTACATGCTAGACACTATGCCAGGCTTTGGGAAGGGTCAAAGGTTAACAAGGGGTATTTCCAGTCCTGGTAAAACTGGACTATCTAGTTATCCATTAGCGGTTCCAACACAAGGTGGGCTTTTGCAGGTCCTCTGAAGAGATCACTTTGAGGGTTCAGGAAGGGGAAAGCTTCATCATGCAGGAAGTGAGATCTGAGTTGGTGCTTGCAGATTGTTGTGATAATAACGGGCAAAAATGGCAGGGTGGGGTAGTCCAGATTGACAAAGCAAGTGAGTAGAAGCCTTGGGTCAGGGCTGTCCTGGATGTATCCTGAAAGTGAGAATCATAAAGAATATATTTTTAAAATATAGGCTGGGCACAGTGGGTCATGCCTGTAATTCCGGCAGTTTGGGAACTGAGGTGGGAGGACTGCTTGAGGCCAAGAGTTCAAGACCAATCTGGGGCGGGGTGGCGGCGGCGGGGGGGGGGGGAGAGAGAGAGAGAGAGAGAGAGAGAGAGAGAGAGAGAGAGAGAGAAATAACAGAAATGGAGAAAGATAGATTGCTATTAATAAAAGCAATGATGACATCTGCAGTATTTCTCCAAGAACCTGCATTCTGCTTAATGATAGCCAGTACTTAATTCTGCTTAATCCATGCCAGTTTTCACAATTACCTTTCCCCCCTTTCTTTTTTCTTTTTTTTTCTACTAAAGAAGAAAGTCCCATCTCACTAGCTGAGTTCTGCTGGGGCCAGCTGGTGCTGGGAGGCTCTCTTTGAGGGCTCTGAGGCTCTTCATGTGCTCAGCCAATGAGCAGCTCCTGTCCTTGAGGTTGGATGGTTTAACGTAGAAGATAGTGGCAAGTTGATTCCTCATCTGACTTTGCAAAGTACATCTAAAGGGCATGACAGCATGCAGATATAGTTTCAAAATACACCCAATCATATGTCCTTAATGTTGGTGTGTAAGGAAACCATTTCATGCTGGTGGTCGGCCTTATTTAAAAATTTCTGTTACACTAAAATTAACTCCAGATGGATTACAGACTTAAACATAAGACCTGGCACCATAAAAACCCTAGAAGAAAATCTAGGCAAAACCATTCAGGACATAGGAGTAGGCAAGAACTTCATGACCAAAACACCAAAAGCATTGGCAACAAAAGCCAAAATAGACAAATGGGACCTAATCAAACTCCACAGCTTCTGCACGGCAAAAGAAACAGTCACTAGAGTGAATCGG
>CM052651.1:151710683-151752002 GCA_028533165.1 Leontopithecus rosalia
GCTGGGGAGGGATAGCCTGGGGAGAAATGCCAAATGTGGGAGAAGGGGAAGAAGGCAGCAAAACACACCGACATGTGTGTACCTATACAACTATCTTGCATGTTCTGCACATGTACCCCAAAACCTAAAATGCAATAAAAAAAATTTCTGATGCATTGACCCCCAAAGTGAACATTTTCATTGTTTCATCCTTAGCAAGCTTAAGCCATTAAAGATACTGACTGGGCTAAATCACTTGAAATCATAAAAGTGGTCCTTTCTGGCATGATCTGTGTCATGAGAACAATTTTTAAATCTCCCGCTTAACAGAGTCCTAGGACTGCCTCTCCTGCTGCCAGCCTGTCAGGAGGAGAAGCACTCTGTGAGCACATTGCCTGTTTTGTCATGGAGAGGGATGATGAGCTGCATGCTCTTGGTGGCATTAGTTCACGGTGTGGGGAGCCCTGCTCTGTGGGTGGGATGCAGCTGCAGCCACTGACTTCTGGGCAAATCCTGTCTCTGTGCACATGAGCTGGTCCTGATCTAACCATTTTTCTGGGCTCCGTCCTAGCTCACGGCTCATTCACTGCATTCAAACCCCCCTGCTCCCGAGACATGGGTGTGCAGTTGCAGGAAACAGGTGTGATAATGCACTCCGCCTCCTGGGAGCTGGCTTGTTCTCTGCACATTTGTGGCTTCACCAAACACCTGCTGGTGTGCGCTCGACGGTCATACCTACTTTTCCACATGCTTGCATTTGTGTGTGTGAAATCCAACAGAGCCAGGTGACGAAGATTTCTTCCAGTCGCTCATTTTGCATCTTCCCTCAACATGATCTAAGTGGTCAAACCGGAATCTGCTTTTGTCAGCTTCTCCCCAGCCCCGGAGTGGTGCCTCCCCCTGCAGCTGAGGACGAGGCCTCTGCTGGTGAATGGTGCCTTTCGGGTTCCCATGGCTGCTTTTCTTTCCATGTAAAACGAGTCATTTCACGTTGGAAAACATCACTTTCTTTGTTCCGGAAATATTCATTCTCTTTGTCTGAAAGGCCACCATGTTTGGATGCCAGTTACGTTAAGGATTTGATGATAGAAAAGCCTCAAGGATGAGGAATTAATGGATCATCAAGAAAATCTAGTTTCAAAAATTTATATTTTCCATTAAAACACACCTGCGTTTAACTGCTTGTCCAAAACCATCCGGTGTGCAGATTCTCATTCATGTTTATATCAGGGCCAGTCACGATTTCCATTCCGGATATTATTTTCCACTTTATAGTGAGTTCCTATCGGCATTCCAAGATCGCATTCACCTGTAAGGAATCAAGCTTGTGCCCCTAATTCATTTTACAGTGAATTAGTGATTGTAAGGAAACCACCACGCTGACTATGCTGATGGGCAGGTGATAGAACATAACACACGATGACATGTAAAATGAACTTCCGCAATCAACCACGTTTCAGCAGAAACAAGCAATGAATGTGGCTCTGGTGGCCCTTCTGCAACTTTTAGGGACACAGCATTCATTCAGAATGTAAATGTCTGTGAATGGGGCACTACGGCTTTCACTCAAATAGTGAAATGCCTGCACCCAAACTGCTTTCCTACTTGCCCTCCGAAACCACGCAAGCACCCAACCCCCGGAAGGCAGCCAGGGCCAGCTCTTGGGTTGTAGATGTGCTGGGAGCCACCGCTGTGGGGGAAGCCTGGGGGGCCGGAGGAGGCGGAGGCTTTGGTGGGGAGCGAAGGCCGTGATGCAGGGCGTGGTGGCGAACAGGCTGGGTCGCGGGGAGAGGCCGGGCAAGGGGAGGTCGGTGGGCTGTGAGACCCCCGTGCGGAGGGCGCAGCATCTGCCTGGACGTCAGGGTGGAGCCGGGGGTCGTCCCTTCACCCCGCGACGGTGGATAGAGGGGCCCTCAGGAGGCAGGAGGCAGGAGGGGGCGCCTGGCACGGGACCGAGGAACTCGGGCAGGCGGTCCCCCAGGAGCGAGGAGTGAGCCCGGAAGGAGGGAAAGCCAAAGGCAGGTGTCTTTGGGAAACTGCTGCTTTGAGCTGCAAGGCGTTCTCAGGTTCTGCCGCGAGTCCCCACGAAGTCCCCTGGGGTTCGCCCCCGGGCACCTGGCACGGCCAGGCAGGGAGCCCCGAGGGGCGGCCTCCAGGGAGCGCACGGAGCGCCCAGGCCGCTGAGCTCCCGGCGGCGGCGCAGGGGGAGCCCGGGGATCCCCAGCTCTGGCCTCGCCGCCCCCTCTTGCTGGGGTGAGGGGAACGGGCGGGGATCTGTCGGGGAACGGGCGGGAGCGGGCTTGGCCCCAGCGGTCTCTGGGGAGGGTGGGCAGAGCCGGCCGCACAGAAGCCTCAGCGCCCCGGGGCTGAGCACGGAGGGACGCAGGGTCCGGGAGGGGGCGGCGGCCGGGTAGAGCGGCTGGAGGAGAGCCGGGCGTGCAGGTGGGGCAGGGTGGCCCGCGGCCTTGGCGGCGCCCACTCCCGACGGGGCTGGGTCAGGAACAATATCGTAGAAACACACGGAAGAGGGGCCCGCGGCTCCCAGGGGCTGCGGGGAGGTTTGTGAGGCAGCAGCCCCGGCCCGGGGAGGGAGGCCGCGCTCAGAGGCTGGGGAGGAGGAAGAGGACCGAACACAGAACCAACGAATGAATGAATGAATGAATGAATGAATGAATGGGGAAAGAGGGCCGGCCAGCCCTGGACACCCAGTAGGTAATGGCCAGGGAGGTAAATCAAGTCCTGGGAGAGGCTGAGGACTGACCACAGACCCGCGGAGATCCTTCCCCGCGGGGCCACTGCAGCTCCGCTAGGGAAACCCGGTCCCAGAAGGAATGAACGGGTGTGGACGGTGGAGCAGGCTCTGGTGAGGGCACCAGCCTGCGGGGACTCAGGGCGGGGCGCTGCCTCCTGGGCATCACCTGGCAGCCTCGGGTGCCAGGGTCAAGACCACCCATGGCTAGGCCACGGGCTGTGGTCTACCCAGACGTGGCCCGGGGTTCAGTGTGTACGCGGGTCTGCCCAGCCTGAGATTGCCCCTGCCCCCAACTGTCGTCGGCCGCCTCCTCTGATGGACAGCTGCACCCCCACCCAGCCTGGCTTCTGTGGGGAGTATTTAGGGCGCAGTTGCACCCGAGGTTAACATCCACGTTCCTCATGACAGAAGAACAGAAACCAAGAATAACCAGAATTTCTGAAGACCTCTTGGAAATCAGGAACCAAAGCTTCCCGGTTCCAAGGATAAAAGTTGGCAATGAATCCCTTAACTGGTGGCCATGAACACCTGAAACCTGCAAACGGATATGGAGGAGCCCCCACGGGTGAGCCTTCGCAATCTGAAAACACGAGTAAGGTCACGTCAGGCAGTTCTTAGCCGGGTGGCTGGGCGGGTCCAATGGGCGAGCCACTTTGTGCCTTAAGGAAGCATCAGGAAACCCCACTTCCGCTATGCCCAACCTTGGGCACCTCCGAGTCTCCTGCTAGGAAGATGATGGCGTCCCATGCAGGCGCTCCCCGACTGCTGGGCTGCTGTGGGAATGGTGCTGGAGAGGAGGACTGGCGCTTAGACTCCATGAATCTAAATCTCTGAAGAAAGGGCCTGGAGACCAGTGTTTCCAGACTCCCAGTGTTTCTGTGCACAGCTGGGACCAGGGAAAGAACTAAAGCCCTCATCTAGATAATGCTCTCACCACAGGGTCGCACCACCCCCGGCCTGACTCTGGCATCACCATTTTATCACAGGGTGGCACCACCCCCGGCCTGACTCTATGGCATCACCATTTCATCACAGGGTGGCACCACGCCCAGCCTGACTCTATGGCATCACCATTTCACCACAGGGTCGCACCACCCCCAGCCTGACCCTGTGGCATCACCATTTCACCACAGGGTGGCACCATCCCCGGCCTGACTCTATGGCATCACCATATCATCACAGGGTGGCACCACCCCAGGCCTGACTCTATGGCATTACCAGCCCTTCTGCTAGAAGGTGCTCCCTGGCACCGAGCTGACTCCGTCTCCATTTAGCATTCACCCCTGGGTCCTTGTTCTCTTTCCAGCAGCCAAGAGAATGAAGCTTTACACTTGGGCTGGAATTCCCATCCATGTGACTTTTTTAGATGTTGTCCATGAAGGCTTTGTGATTGATAAAGACTACTTTTAACCATTTCTATTCTGTAAATATATATGTGTAATTTATTAAAATCACACCCTTAGGAACTCTAATTTCTGCTAAGTTTTAAAGATCAACTTACAGGTAATTTTTATTTTGTTATACATGTTGTTAGTTACATATTCAAGAAGTCTTTGGTTCCTGTTCTCTCTCACTGAAATTGAGTCAACTGAATTTCCTTAAACAATCAGTGTTATTTACAAAAGAAACTGGTTTCTTTTGACACTCATTCTATGTTCATACATTTTCTCTGCTTTCTTGTTAAGCATTTCAGGTGCCCAGGCTGGAAGCAGTACCTGTCCAAGAACCTACAGACACTCCAGTGAAGTAAAGAATTCGACTCTGGAATGTGGTGAACATCAAGTTCTGTCAGCACTCAAAAACTTTTTAGACCTTCCATCTAAAAATCACACCCATGATTCAAAATAAATTACCCAGCTGAAAGAGTGACAGGTTTCCTCCATCAGATTCTCTAAATTTATCAGATTCATCACCTGAGATATGCAGAAGAGGTTCCTAAAGTTAATGCAGAAATATTAAGATGATGGGATTCATTAAGTCCCTCACCCTGTTCTTTAGTTCTAGGAGCTAGGCGAGCACTTATCCACCAAGAGAACTAACATCCTGAAGTAGCTGAGTTTAATCCCAGGTGAGCTGGCCTTAACATCCCAGGAAACCTAGGACCATCTCAGTCTGCTGAGTACACATGTGGGCCGGAGAGTTTTGACCAGGACCTGAACCCCAGAAGGACTGGGACTTTCTTCGAACAAACCTTGACCTTTCAGCCACCTCCCCTGCCAGCCAACATTCACTCAAGGTTTCCATTCCTTCCACAATGCTCAGATTCTTCAGTGGGGTCAGAGAGAGGAGAATACCTCTCATAAGTTCTTGCACAACATTTCATGCACTGTTTTCTCTCCTGAGCGCATGCCAAGAGCAGAGAAGTGCAAATCCCACACTAGCAATGGGTCCCCATTGTGGAAGCTGCCCCCGATGAGGACACCAGCAGCCTCTGAAGTTGCAGAAGGCCAGATGGAGGAGGAGGGGCGGCTTTTGCGGGAGCTGAGAACAAAGCACTTTGAAAGGAGATTGTCTGTGTATTTGGAGCCCCGTTCTTGTTTTTGCAATGTGATTTCAACAGGTGTGTGTGTGTGTGTGTGTGTGTGTGTGCGCGCGCGCGTGCGCGCAAAGAATGATTGTGCTTTCCAGGGCAACAAAACCGGAGTAGGGCAATGCATCGTGAGGACCTCTTGCCAAGTTACTAACAGAGGAAGTCTGTATCATTGGAGTGGGATCTTGGGGTACCTCCCTGAAAAGCCTGGAAAAGCAAGCACAGTATGCATGATTAAAAACAAAATAACGGGTTGGCATTGCCAAGACTTCACTGTTAACTTCTGTTTCCAGCCGCACTGTTTGCACACATACAAACAGATTTGTACTGCTTGTTTGGAAATAGGAATGGAGAGGGAAAGTAGAAGGTGAGTAATCTCAGTTCTAAGGGTTTTCCTCAGAATTTCTTAAACTTCCATGAATACTATTATTTACTTGTAGTTGCTATTAATTTTAAATAAATTAATTAAAGTTTATAGTTCATATTTTTATTTCATTCATTCATTCACTGGTATTTTTAGGGGGGAGTTATGAAAACATACACAAAGACTTAGGAAATTCTTCCAGGATCATCTACTGAAACTGCCCCCTCCAGCTTTCCTTGGGCCCTCAGCCCAGGTCTTCCACCCTGCTGTTTTGAGGGGCTCCCTATGAAGAAGCCCCTCAGGGGAGGCACTTGCAAACTGAGGAAACTGAGGCGTTCTGCTCTGCAGTTACCAAGTGGGGAGGGAGTGCTTTCTGGCAGTTTGATTATGAGAACAATGAGCTTAAACCTGATGCCTTCAACCCACTGTGACTTCGCCACTGAGTTGGAGCAAGGGTTTCACCTTGACAAGAACAGTCCATGGCAGTGAGTGCTCCATGCCTCCTCCCAGTCTCTCAGGATTGCCCTGGAGGTCCACATCATATAAGGTCACACCAAAAAAGGTAGCCACTTCATCGAGCATGGACTTCAGGCAATCCTGAGAGACTGCCCACAACAGGGAGTACGTTCTCAGCTGATTTTTTGAAGGCATGTGTGGTGCCCTAGAAGACACTCAATTCAGCATCGACTCCCATCAGCGTAAGGCTTTCAAGGGAGATCCTCCGCCTTGAGGCCACTTAAATCCGTTTCCCCAGGGGTACTCCTGGACCTGGAAGGCTGAGCTCCTCTGAAGTGCTTGTTTAGAAATGGAAATTTCCAGCTCTCAGTCCAGAAAGACTCTTTGAGGGTAGAATCTTACTTTTCAATAAAGCACTTCTTAAGTACAGTGAAGTTTAAACATTGCTATTAGTTTAAAAAGCAAATAAACAAAAAACACTACAGTTGATGTTCGTTGTTCAAGGTAATTCTGTTCTTTAAACTCACTGCAAACACTGAATTCACAAATACTGAACCACTGACCTTAGGAGAAATACAAGATTAGGTTCCTGGGAGTCTCTGGACACAACATTTCATTCACTGGTCAAAACAAAACATTATTTTATGTGTGTTTCTGTTTAAATACAGTTTATTTCCCATCAAATGCTGATTCATAAACACTGAAACTCATGCCAGGATGAAGCTCCTCTACCATGTGGATTTTTTCCATAGGAGACAGCACACTAGACAGCAGGTCAGCACTGTGCTTGGCGGGTTTTTTCAAATAAAAGTTTTGGCAAAATATACACAACAAAAATTTGCCATCAAGTACATTCACACTGGTGTTGTGCTTGACAGACATGATCCATCACCACCCTCGGAATGTTATCATCGGAAACCCTGCACCCACTGACCAACAACTCCCCGCTCCCCCCTGCCCTGGGGGCCACTTCATTTATTTTTATTTTTTTGCATTTACTGGTTTATGATAAAGGATATTACAACGGATGCAGATGGAGATGCAGAGGCAAAGCATGTGGGAAGGTGTGTGGTGCTTCCGTGCCCTCTCTGGGCACGTCACCCACCAGGAGCCGCCACGTGCTCAGCTACCTGGAAGTTCTCCAAATGGAGTTCGTTTGGATTTGTAGGAAGATTTCTTAAAAAAATTCTTTTTCTCCAAGTTTTTATTGTGGTAAAATACATATTATACAATATGTGTTATCTTTTTATGTTCTTTTTTTAAATTTTCATGGATTTTGGGGGAACAGGTGGTATTTGACTATATGGTTTTTTTTTTTTTTTGAGACAGAGTATTGCTCTGTTGCCTAGACTAGAGTGCAGCCACATGATCTTGGCTCACTGCAACCTCTGCCTCCCAGGTTTAAGCAATTCTCCTGCCTTAGCCTTCCCCAAATAGCTGGGACTACAGGCATGTGCCACCATGCCCGACTAATTTTTTGTATTTTTAGTAGAGACGGGGTTTCACCATGTTGGTCAGGCTGGTCTCAATCTCCTGACTTTGTGATTCACCTACCTTGGCCTCCCAAAGTGCTGAGATTACAGTTGTGAGCCACCATGCCTGGCCCTTATATGAGTAAGTTCTTTACCATCAATCAATGAATAGCTAAAGAAACTGTGATATATATACACACACACATATACACATATATATGTATATATACACACACATATATATATACACATATATATGTATACACACACACATATATATATATATATATATATGATGGAATACTACTCAGCCATAAAAAGGAATGAATTAATGGCATTTGCAGCAACCAGGATGGGCTTGGAGACCATTATTTTATGTGAAGTAACTCAAGAATAGAAAACCAAACCTCATATGTTCTCACTGCTAAGTGGGAGCTAAGCTATGAGGATGCAAAGGCATAAGAATGATACAATGGACTTTGGGGAATCAGGGGAAAGGGTGGGATAAAAGGCTACAAGATGGTTTCAGTGTATACTGCTCCAGTGATGGACATACCAAAACCTTGGGGGCCACTTTAAACAGTGAAACCCCCAATAAAAACACAAAGCCGTGACGGACATGGCAGCAGATACACTGGACGAAGGACCTTTATTTACAGCATGAGCTGGAGCACGGAGGCAGAGCAGCAACTGTTAGCCCTCAGGCTGGGGGACTCACAGTTTTCACTTCTTTGCCTGTTTTTGCTCAGGTTCACAAATGAGCAAAAGCAAAGCCAGTGTTGATTTGGGGGTTACAAATACATTTTAGCTAGAAGGTGAATTTGCAAATACAGAACCTGTGAGTAATGAGGGAGCTGCTGTGTACTGATGTGTTTGCTGAGAAGAGGCTTCCTGATCAGGATGGGTGCTGAACAGGAGTTTCAAGTGAAAAGTTATTTTTGGAGCAAAAGCCTAGAAAACAGGTTTCATGTCACTAGAAAGAAGCATTCAACCCCTTTTGACAACATAAACTACAAAACTGCTTATTAACTACCTTTTAATGTTGGCAGGAAGCTCCGAGACCAATTTGAAGCAAAATATGCCAACCACCTAAGGTGATACACTGTAGTACATTCATTTCCTTTCTTCCCTTTGTCCCACATTTTCTTTATAAAACTTTTATAAAAGTTCCTTGGCTGCTAATTTTTAAATTGTTATTTACATTTCACAATTACTTAATTGTATGGGAGTTAGTCATACAATACCTCACTATCAATCAATTCAAAAAAATGAATGTAGATGATATGACACAGGTATACTACAATAGCTCTTAAAATACAGATAAGAAACATACTGCAAATAATATGTTTATAAAAAGGTTCTTCCAGAATCCAGAAATAAAATAAACTTCTGTGAATGTAAATGTTAAAGATAAGATAAACTTTCTTGAAATGTACATGAAGAGGTGACCACAAAATCCCCAAATAAGAGATCAAGATGTAACCAAGGTGAAGCATGGATGTATTGGCAATATTGAGTGTCATTAAGTCATAAACAACATGCCTAAAGGGAATATGACTCAGGGGAGATGCAATTATCCAAAGGCTGGTAGGACTGAAAGGAATTGGGCTGTGGGAGTGTAGGTTGGCTGTGTGCCCTGCACAAGGACCCCGCTTGTCACACTGCCACTGAAGACACCTCTCACTGTTTACTGTAAATCTATGCTTCAGTTTTCTGGCCCATTTGCTAAAAGCAGCCAGCCAGATCCTTTACTAAAGAAAATCTAATATTGTCACCACCTGCTTTAAAAACCTTAGAGAATTATTGCTCTTAAAGTTTGTCAGGAAAAAATGTGGAAGACTTTTTAAAAAATTATATGCTATAAGCAAAATTAAAAGGCCAAGAAAGAATTGGGAAAAACTAGACGACACGGTTCTAAAAGAACCCTGAAAAATATAACAGAGGGTTCAAGGGTAAAGAAATCATACACCATGATCTATCCTACCCTCTCTCCATCAGAACGGGCAAAGGCCTTAACAGATTAACTAGAATATACAGTGAATAGGATAATAAGTGTTCAACGTCATTAGTCAAAAACGAAAGCATGAAAGAATTTGCTTTACTGCATAGCAAATTAACAAAGAATTTTAAGCGATAATACACAATGCTTCACAGAGTAAAATGTGAAATATCATATGTGGCTAGTGGGAGTGAACCCATCTTCACCTTCCTCAAAAGCTATTTGGCAAATCTCATCAAAAAGATTAAGATATGGACACATATTTTAATATTTAAGGATAAAGTTGTTCATGGCACATTATTTTGTACTAGGCAAAAAAAATAATTAATGTCCCCAAATAGGAAAACAGCTAAACGAATTATGACAGACTATTATGTAACCATGAAAAACATCTGATGAATAATTTCAGTAACAGGAAAATGCCTGTTTTCCCAAAATAAAAAGAAATTGACATATAATACTATATGTACAGCATGGTTCAGGTAAGTTAAAATGTTAGTGAAAATTATGTAGGAGCTAAGACATTTAGGTTCATGACTTTACTCTTTAAAAAAATATTTTTGCTATACATTCTTAGTTCTCTTTAAAATGTATACTTAACCACCACGTGGAGGCTCAAGGACCATCCTACCCAGCCTGCCACCACCACTACTTGTGCCCAAAGATTGACCCACCTGGTATTCCTTCCCCAAACAAAGTCTCACCACAGTTTCCATGAACAACCACAGCCTAAGCCACTGAAAAACTCACAGACACCACCAACACTGAATACAACTGAAGAAATCACAAGAAGACTACTGTGCTCAACCAGAATCAAAGACAAAGCATTCTACCCAATCCACATTATAGATACATTTGTTAAGAAAGTATTATTCTATAAAGCCAATTTATAAAATTGGAAGAAGCAACTGTTAAACTAGATCCAACAATACTAACGTAAGGACACGAGAAACATGAAAAGCAAGGAAACGTGACACTTCCAAGGAATGCAACAATTCTCCAGTAACAGAGCCCAAAGAAAATGAAATCCATTAAATGTCTAAAAAAGAATTAAAAATTATGATATTTAAAAACTCAGTGAGATACAAAAGAACACATAAACAAAGAAGCCAAAAGCAATTCATGATCTGAATTAGAAATTCAACAAAGAGACAGATAGATAGCATCAAAGGAACCAAACAGAAATCCTGAAATTTAAGAATTCAATAAAGAAAATAATAAATAAAATCAAGAGCTTCAACAATTGACTATATCAGGCAAAACAAATATTTTCTGAACTTGAAGACATGTCTTTTAAAATAACTCAGACAAGGAAAAAGGGGATACAAAAGAGAAAAAAGTCTATGTGCTATATGGGATACCATAAAACAATCAAATATTTAGATTTTGGGAGTTCCACAAGAAGAGGTGAGCAAAGTAATAGAAACCCTATTTAATGAAATAATAAATAAAAAATTATGAAGTCCTGCAAGAGACATAGACATCCAAATAGAGGAAGGTCAAATATCTGCAACTAAGATAAAAAAATATCTTTCCAAGGAATTTTTAGAGTTTAAAGAAGGAAAAAATGAACAAAGGATATATAAACAATCAGAAAACAATTAAAAAACTACAGAAGTAAGTCCTCACCTACAAATAACACCATAAATGTAAGTGGTTTAAATTCACCAATTAAAAGATATAGACTGGCTAAATGGAAAAAAAAATAAGAACTAAGTATATGTTTCCACAAGAAACTCACTTCATCAGTAAGAGTTTAAATATGTGTGTGACTAAAATGCATTTTAGAGATAATTCAGGGTTATTTAAAATCAAGATGTATAAATCAAAGTTAAAATATGTATGACTGCATCTGTTGAAGCTCTAACTCAGTGTTTTTTGAGTCACCTTGCTCTAAGTGCACCTGTTGGTGTTGTCCTGAATCATCAGGATTGTATTTACTACACTTCTGGTTTTTCAGTAATGAATTTCTGTTACTTCAGTTTGTTAAGCACTATTGGGTTGACCATACACAGTCATGCACTGGTGCATAAGGGCATCCACAGTCTCTTAACCTACAAATCAATTTGCAAGACAAGTGTGCAAGTACATGCTGCATTTAAAATAGAAATACTCATATATACTAAGGTTGCAAAGTGACCTATTTATAACCTTCATCTATTCACTACAAATTATAGATTAAACTATCAAAAATCAAAGACCAAGAGAATTCTAAAAACACCAAAAGAAAAAGAGTCAGTTCACATATAAGAGAATCTCCGTTGGAATAATAGCAGATTTCTCACCAGAAATCTAACAGGCCAGGAAAAAATGAGATGATGTATTCAAAGTGCTAAAAGAAAAAACCTGCCACCCAAGAATGCTATATCCACCAAAGCTATTCTTCAAAAATTAAAAAGAAATAAAGTCTTTCTCAGACAAGCAAAAACTGGTGAATTCAGCATTATTAGACAGGTGCTACAAGAAATATTCAAGGGAGCTCTACATCTAGGAGAGAAAGGATGCAATACACCATCATGAAAATACACAAAAATATAAAACTCACTGGAATATAAATGGGAAATAGAAAGGAGTTAAATGATCACTGAGAAAACCCCATGAAATTATAAAGGTAAATAATAAAAGAGGAAGAATGAACAAAGAATGTACAAACAATCAGAAAATAATTAAGAAAGTGCAGGAGTAAGATCTCATCTACAAATAATATCATAAATGTAAATGGTTTAAATCCCCAATTAAAAGATATAGACTGAATGGAAAACAACAACAACAACAACAAACCCATGATAACTATAAGTTTCCACAAGAAACTCACTTGACCAGTAAAGACACACATAGACTGAAGTGGAGGGATGAAAAAAAATAATTCCACACAAATGGGAACCGAAAGCTTGCTGGAGTAGCAAAACTTATATCAGGCAAAATACATTGTAAGTCTAAAAAAAAAAAAAAAAAACAGACAAAGAAGGTCTTTATATAACAATAAAAGAATCAATTCAGCAAGAGGATATAACAATTTTAAATATATATGCATCCAACACCAGAGCACTCTGATATATAAAGCCATCGTTATTACAGCTAAAGAGAGAGGTAGACCCCAATACAATAATTAGGGACTTCAACATCTCGCTCTTAGCACTTGGCAGAACACCTCATCAGAAACAAACTTAATCTGCACCATAGAATACATAGACCTAACAGACATTTACAGAACATTTCATTCAACAGCTGCAAAATATACATTCTACTTATCAGCACATGAAACATTCTCCAGGATAGACCATATATTACACTGTAAGATAAATCGCAACAAATTTTTTAAAATTGAAATAATATTAAGTATCTTCTCAGACTACAGTGGAACAAAACCAGAAATCAACAGCAAGAAATACATTAGAAACTATACAAATACATGGAAATTAAACATGTTTCTTAACAATCATTAGTCAGTAAGAAAATTAAGAGGAAAATTTTTTTAAAGTCCGGAAACAAATGAAAACAGAAACAGAATATTTCAAAACCTATGGTATACAGCAAAAAGAGTGCTAAAAGGAAAATTTATAGCAATAAATGCTTACATGCAAAAAGCAGAAAGATTTCAAATAAACAACCTAACAATGCACCTGAAAGAACTGGAAAAGGAAGAACAAACCAAATACAAAATTAGTACAAGGAAACAAACTAGGGTAGAACTAAGCAAAATAGACTAAATAAAGATAAATAAAGATAAATTAACAAAACAAAAAAATTGATGAACTACTAGCTAGACTAAGCAAGAAAAATAGAGAGAAGATCCAAATAAATAAACTCAGGAAAAAAAGATTTTTTTCCTTACTATTGATACCACAGAAATGCAAAGGATTAGAGACTATTATAAACAACTATTTGATATCTAATTGTAAAACCTAGAGGAAATGGATACATTCCTAGACACATACAACCTATGAAGATTGAACCAGAAATACCTAGAAAAACCTAAACAGACCAATAAAAATTAACAAGATTGAATCAGTAATAAAAAGTCTTCCAACAAAGAAAAACCCAGAACCAGATAGCTTTACTGCTGAATTCTATCAAACTTCTAAAGAACAAATAAGACCAATTCTTCTCAAACTATTCCCAAAAAATGAAGGAAAGAAATTATTCCTAAATAATTCCATGAAGCCAGCATTACCCTGATACAAAAACCAGACAAGGATATAATTTCTTTTTAGAAAGAAAAGAAAACTACAGGCTAGTATCCTTGATGAACATAGATGCATCCTCAACAAAGTACTAGCAAAACAAATACAACAATTCATCAAAAAGATTATACATCATGGTCAAGTGGAGTTTATCCTGGCTGCAAAGATGGTTCAACATACACAAATCAATAAATGAGACACATCATATCGGCAAAATGAAGGGCAAAATCCATATGGTCATCATATGGAAAGAGCATACCTCAACCTAATAAAGGCTGTATATGACACAGCCATAGCCAACATCATACTGAATGGACTGAATGGAGAAAAGCTGAAAGCCTTTTCTCTAAGAACTGGAGCAAGGCAAGGATGCCCACTATCACCATTCTTATTCAACACAGTTCTGGAAGTTCTGGCCACAGCAACCAGGTAAAATAAATAAATAAGATATCCAAATTGGAAAAGAAGAAGTCAAATATTTTTCTTTGCTAATGACATGATCTTATACAGAGAAAAGCCACCAAAAACTCTTAGAACTGATAAATTCAGTAAAGTTGCAGAATACAAAATCAACACACAAAAGTTAGGAGCATTTTAACACACCAATTACAACCTAGCTGAAAAAAATCAAGAAAGCAGTCTCATTTACAATACTACACACACACAAAAACAAACAAACAAACAAACAAACAAACCTTTCCTAGGAACAAACTTAACTAAGAAGGTAAAAGACATCTACAACAAAAACTACAAAACACTGATGAAAGAAATCAAAGAGGACACAAACAAATGGGAAGCCATCCAATGCTTATAAATCGGAAGAATTAATGTTAAAATGACTATACTATCCAAAGCAATTGACAGGTTTGATGTATCCCATATCAAACTACCAATAACATTCTTTGCAGAAATGGAAAAAGCAATCCTTAAATTCATACAGAATCACAAAAGACCATAAATAGCCAAAGTAATACTGAACAAAAAGAACAAAGTTGGAGGCATCATGCTACCTTACTTCAAAGTACACTACAAAGCTATAGTATACAAAACAGTGTAGTATTGGTATAAACACAGACACAAAGACCAATGAAACAGCACAGAGAATCAGAAATAAATCCATTTTTTACAGCCAACTGACAAGGACACACTTCTTCAATTTATGATGCTGGGAAAAGCAGATATCCATATGCAAAAGAATAAAACTGAACCCCTGCCTCTCACCATATAGAGAGATCAACTTAAAATGGACTAAAAATGTAAACTTAAAAATAAAATCCATGAAACTACCAGAAAAAAAAAACCAGATAAAACACTTCAGGACATTGGTTTAGTGAACATTTTATGACAAAGATTTCAAAAGTACAGATAACAACAATAAACATAGACAAACAGGACTATATGAAACTAAAAAGGTTCTACACAGCAAGGAAAAAATCAACAGAGTGAAAAGATACAGTCTTTGGAATGGGAGAGAAAATATTTGCAAACTATTGATTTAACCAGGGACTAATATCTCGAATATGCAAAGAACTCAAACAACTTAACAGCAAGAAAAACAAGCAATTTCATTAAAAAGTGGGCAAAGGACCTGAATAAACATTTCTCAAAAGAAGACATACGAACGGCCAACAAGTATATAATAAATGCTCAAGATCATTAATCACTGGGGAAAAGCAAATCAAATCACAGTGAGATATTGTCTCACTTCAGTTAGAATGGATACTATCGAACAGACAAAAGATTAAAAATGTTGATGAGGATGCAGAGAAAAGGAAATGCTCACACACTCTTAGTAGGAATGCAAATTAGTACAACCATATGAAAAGTCCCACGAAACACTAAAAATAGATTGACCACATAATCCAGCAATTCCACTACCCGGTATTTATCCAAAGGAAAGGAAATTAGTATATCCAAGGGATACTTGCATCCCTGTGTTTACTGCAGCACCACTCACAATAGCCAGAATCTGGAATCAATATAAGTGTCTGTGAGAGGATAAATGATAAAGAAAATGTATTATAACACAATGGAATATTATTCAGCCATAAAAAAACAAAATCTTGCCATTTGTAGCAATATAGATGGAACAGATCATTATATTAAGTGAAACAAGCCAGGCACAGAAAGCGAAATATCACGTTCTCACTCATGTGGGGACTAAAAAAGTTGATCTCACAGAGGTACAGAGTAGAATGATTGTCATCAGAGGCTGGGAAAGGCAGTGGACATGGGAGATGAAGAGAAGTTGACTAATGGGCACACACATACAGTTAGACAAGAGGAAGAAGTTCTAGTGTTCCGTTGTACAGTAGAGTGACAATAGTTAATAATTTCTTGTATATTTCAAACTAGCTAGAAGAGAAGATTTGAAATGATACACAAAGAAATGATAGATTATGCATGTATTGAAAAATCACATCTACTCCATAAATGTGTACAATTACTATGTGTCAGTAAAAGACAAAAAGGAATGAATGATTCATATAAGATGGATGGATCTCACAAAAACTGTGCTGAATAAAAACTATATAGGCCAGGCACGGTGTCTGCTGCCTGCAATCCTAGCACTTTGGGAGGCCAAGGTGGGTGGATCACCTGAGGTTGGGAGTTCGAGACCAGCCTGACCAATATGGAGAAACCTCAACTCTACTAAAAATACAAAATTGGCTGGGAATGGTGGTGCATGCCTGTAATCCCAGTTACTCAGGAGGCTGAGGCAGGAGAATCGCTTGAACCCAGGAGGTGGAGGTTGCGGTGAGCCAAGATCACGCCATTGCACTTCAGCCTGGCAACAAGAGTGAAACTCCATCTTAAAAACAAAACAAAACAAAACAAACAAAAAAAACTTTATACAAATAAAAAATGTGTGCTTTCCTTTTTAAATTAGAACCAAAAAAGAAAAAAAAAAAAAAAACAAGAAAAGCTACAGATGTTTTGGCCACGAAGGAATGAAGTGGGGATGAGTCCTGCCGAGACAGCACTCCTGATGTGACCTGCTGAGGTGAACACGGGGGGGGAACAGAGAGGTTTACAGGGAGGGGAACTCTGGTCCTTCGCGTGGCCGATTAGGTAGCACCAATAATCAAGAGAAGACATTCAGCAGGAGACATTTGGGGAAACTATTTAGAATAAGACTAGTTTAAGATAAACTGAATTTGAGGTCCCTGGTGCTTTAAAAAGAGGTGTCTGGTGAAAGTCAAGTTTATGAGACATTGGCAGCTGGTGGGTTTGCATGCACTTCCCGGTAGGGTAAGCGCCAGGAAGAGCACCCAGAGGCAGAACCACAGAGCAGCATGTGCCAACCCTAGGGGTGATGACTGAGGGTGGGCTGGAGCAAAGGGAGGGGGGTAGGCTTTGATCCTAGAGGTGGGGGGATGCTGCGTCTGTGCAGGCTGGAGAAACAGGAGTGTCTGGGGAAGGGCAAGAGGAAACAGGATCAAAGGTGGAAATCAAGGTGTTTTCAAGAAAATGACAGACTGACTCAGTGAAGCTTTTCATTGGAGACCAATAAATCTGGAAAATTCAGCCGGGCTACCACTTCGGAGGTGCTGAGTGCCAGAAGCACTGCCTTGTACTCATCTGGGAATCTCTGTGTTCAACTGGATGCATTTTTGCAACTTCAGGATGTGTATAAATTACTGATGGCACACAATTGTAGTCAGTGTGCACAGCACCACCAGCCATTCCTTCAACACAGATAATGCCTTCATCCTCTGCTTTGTGAGCCAGCATTGGACCAGCAACTACATCACCAATAGCATAGATATTTGGAATTTTAGATTGGAATCTGGTATTGACTGGAATTCTACCTCTGGGATCTAGTTCAATTCCCAGCTCTTCTAGTCCCAAATTCTTAGTAAAGGGTCGTCGGCCAATACAAACTAAGAGTACATCACAAGTGATAACTTCAGCTTTACCACCAGAAGCAGCTTCAATAGAAACATCAGTTTTTCCATCTGACTTCTTGGTAGCACCAGTAACCTTTGTATTCAATTTAAATTTAAACCCCTGTTTCTGAAGGATGCGTCGAAAGTTTTTAGATATCTCCGTATCAGTTCCACAAGTTAGCTGGACATGTTGGCACAGTCCTGTAGTCTCAGCTACTACTCAGAAAGCTGAAATGGAAAAAGGTGTCCACGGAGGGTGGCCGCAGAGCCAGGAGAGCGTGAAACAGCTTAGTACATGTTTCTGTTGCTGTCACTTTCCTCTTACTCATATCAATCTTACTGTATTTGTGACATGCACATTTTATTTGAAAGAGTCTACATCCCATGCGTTTAATAAATTAAAGCAAAAAAACATTTTTAAGCCAGTACTCAGAAACCCCACCAAGAAGTACTGCCTTTATTAACCTTGTAGCAAGAAGACTCCTCCCTCCAGTGACTGAAGGCTTGTACCCCCACGGCCACACTGGGGTGGGTTGTTCCGGACCCACCACAGCTGGGTGTTGAGGTGGGGACACACATTGAACATGTTGGTAGGGCCAGAGGATGTGCCTGGGCTGCCCTTTGGCATTATCCCCTTCCTTCTAGACAGCACGCCAGGCTTCCCCTAGGGCAGTGGCGGGGGGAGGAGGGAAATGTCCCGGTGCAAGTTGCAGGGGTGGGCCCCTCCTGACTGAACACAGTGAGTGCAATTGTTCCTTTGGCAAACACGACTGCTCAGGTTGGGCAGAAGGACAGGAAGCAAATTCTGCCCCAAAAGACAAGGGGAGCTGTTTTCTGTAACAAAAAGCATTTTATGTGATATGGAAGATTTCACTAGGAAAGTGATGAGTACAACTGAAATGCCACAAATACTCCACACAGCCCTTTGGTGGGACAAAAGCCCATTTCCTGAGACCACAGAACACTAATAAGAGATCAGTGACCACCCCCAATACTGAGTCAGGTGAACACTACGTGCCATGGACATTCCCAGTGAAACCTGGACTCCGTGGCATTGAATCCAGGTGATTCCAGAAGCCAGGTGTCTCAGGTGACAGCAGGCTTCCGCTCTGAAGGAGGAGCTGTGCTTGCTGAGGGTAACGCCAGTGCAGGAGGTGGACACGTTCACATCCTTCACGTGAAGAAGAATAGAGACTTCTAACCCCTCTTTGGCCAGGTTGCTCCTGGGCCTCAGCCTATTTGCAGGGGAAGCCAGAATGTTTGGGTCCCCCAGGTCCCCCTGCAAGCCTCAAGCTTGAGTCTCCAGCTTGAATCCAATACTTAGAAAAGATGATGTCAAAATCATCTCCTCTGTTTAAAATTGGTCCCTTAAACACCAATGCGTTGACTTCCTTAAATGGCGAGTTCTCAACATGTCCAAAAACAAAAATACTACTACTAGGACCTTTTTGGGAAGCAGAGCAAAGCGCTGACAGCAGTGTGGAGAGGTAGTTCCCGGGTTCTTGGCTCCCCTGCTAACTTGCTCTGCGAGAGGGTCCATCAGCCTCGCTGTCTGTTTTCATTTGAACATTTGCAAAATAGTAATAATTTATAATTTCATATTCTAAATTCAGTGTTTGAAAGGCAACTGTTTGCTTTGGTTCAACTCTCTCTGCAAGACAGAGCAACACTTGTTGATCTCATTTTAAAAACTGAGCTTTGTATTATAGATAGCTTTTAGAGATTCTTTTCTTAACTTAAAAAGGCGTTTGGGTTTAAGCTAAGTATTTGAATTTGACATAAGATACTTGCTATTGAGGCATACGTTTTTAGAGGCATGTGAAGGACGCATTTTGAAACTTAGATGCAAAGAAAATGCCCTTCTTAATTTGAATGAAAAAAATAAGTTAGGCTATTTCATTTTTATTTTGCTCCAACTCACTGAAACACATACTGTGAAGGAAAATGTATAAATATCTGAAAATAAATTATTTGTTTACTACTGGATTTAAAAAATAAAACATTTAGGAATTTAAAGTACGTACATGTATTAAGACTTGTTAAAATGTTGATAAAAACCCTGCTGCTTCTTCCATAAATGGGAAGCATAACACAAATCGAGATTTCTAACATTACCACTCTTCTCTAAGGGACAAAGGCTGAAGCTCTGTTCTCCAAGTCCCAGCAAACAACATGTGAGAAAATGAAGCATTATGGGATTATGGGCAAAGCAGTCAGGAAATGAACACAGCCAGAACCGATCACTGCTCAGGAGACAAGGGAGAAGAACTGATAAAACTTGTAGCACTAATTACAGCGCACATGCAGGTCTCAAGTTTTCCAGTTAGCACTGCTTTTTCTCATTTTGCCTTCATCAAACCCTGTTTTTCAAACGTGGAGACAGACTCAAAGTTGGGAGCCATCACTAATGGAGCTACCTGGTTCTGGGGGGAAGCAAAAATGAACAGACTTTTCCTTGGTAACCTGCTACTCACAGGAAGGAAGAGAACTTACTTTGCATTTTTAAAAACATATTTAGGCAGAGTAAGCAGGCTAAATCACCTTCAGCTAATTTTCACATCTAAGGTTCAGTTTGTGAGACATGCTAACTGGGTACAAATTCATTCCGTGAATTTATTTCTTCTCCTGAAAGATAAGAAGGATGACATAACTAGGTTTGTTTAAGGCAATATTATCAGAAATGATCATTAGATGACTATAAAACATTTTTTTTTGAGACGGAGTTTCGCTCTTGTTACCCAGGCTGGAGTGCAATGGCGCGATCTCGGTTCACCGCAACCTCCGCCTCCTGGGTTCAGGCAATTCTCCTGCCTCAGCCTCCCGAGTATCTGGGATTACAGGCACGCACCACCATGCCCAGCTAATTTTTTTTTGTATTTTGAGTAGAGACGGGGTTTCACCATGTTGACCAGGATGGTCTCCATCTCTTGACCTCGTGATCCACCCACCTCGGCCTCCCAAAGTGCTGGGATTAAAAACATTTTTAAAATTAGTAAGTGTTATGCAATTAATGGTGCTTATTGATGAACGGTCAATAGCACGGGTTTTCTATGTCCTCCAATATTATTTTGCAGATGTCTGCACAGTTCAAATTATTCACAATTGAAACTGGGAAGTGGAAGAATAATTAATTTCAAGCCCACTAAAAACTTCCATCAAGTTGTCAGCGATGTATCCCATCTCCAGTATGACGCACTGGGTCTGCACTGGAATGTCACCATTCCTTCGGTAGCAGACATCAAATTCCCAAAGACAACTTAGAGCCTTCTTTGCTGCATTTCTCCAGAGTTCAAAAAGACAAGGAACTTGATCTGAGAAAGGACACTGGGTCGGTAGGGACTCAGTTATTAGTTCTAGTTAATATGGAACTAGTAGTCACTTTCCTAGAGAGGAACAGAAAGCAGAAAAAGACATTTATTTGAAGCAAATAAATGTGCACAATTTCAAAGACTAATAGAAAAAGGCGAGTGAATGCAGTTGATTAGAAATGCTTGATTGTTGGTGTGTGCTGGGGACAGCTGTCTTGGGTCCAGACCTCACCCAGCTTTTAGTAAAGAAATCTGTCTCCTTCCATTCTCCCCAGAGTTGGTTTAGGACAAACTTGTGCATGTACTTTTTTTCCTGCTAGGAGGACAACATCAGGAGAGGTGGCTACTCTGTATCTTTCATCATTGGCATAAATGGACAACAGCATGAGCATCAAAACCCTGATCTCCTATGAAACACCGTGGAAACTCATGGAAATGCCACCTTGGTATTCCAGACTAACCGAACCTTGGTATACAGTAAGTGTGCGATAGTTCTTATTTCTGCTCAGCTTCACACAGGGGCATTTAATAGTCATTAGGGACATTGTAAGCACTTCAGAGGGAATTACCTTACCGGCCCCCAAAGAATTTAAATTTTAAATATCTATTGATTAACATAAGACAAAAGCATTAATTTTACAACTTTTTACTCAGGAAAACGTTGAAGTCCAGAACTGGCCCAAGCGCTGATTCTCGGACCTTCCTGAGGGTGCACATTGAGTTCCTTTTTCTGCACCTGTCATCACTAGAACCAAAACATTCACTGTGATTGTTTATTTTTTATTTCTGATAAGACCTGCTTTCTTCTACTGTTTTTTTAAACCCAGAGACATTGAAACCTGCCGGATGTTTGATAATTGCCATACCTTCTTCCTCTATTGGTTTTTAAATGTGGGGTTTTACTTTGGAGAAATTAAATGACTTGTTTATGGGAAAATAGCTGTGAAGGTCAGAGCAGGGATTAGGACATAATATTCCTGATAAAAAGCCCATGACCATTTCTACCACATCAGAGTTGCATAAAGTGGTTTTTTAAAGAAGCTTTTATGGATGACATGAGGCAGGTCTATGCATCTGGCAGCACAGTCAGAATTTAAAATGCCTCTTACACATTTGAAAATTGTTTCGGAACTTGTGAATTAATGAATACCACACACATTCACTATGTGACTGATCCATGACAAGTGTCAGGACATGCACTGGGGCTTCTAGGGTCTTAATAACAGCCTGCATTTCCCGAGGGTTCAAGGCCAGCAAGAGGTGGGTATACTTAGCAGTGAGCTCAAAAAAATAGTAAAGAAAGCAATACCAGCCTGTGATAAACCCACTAACTCATTAGATATTATCAAATGAGGAAAGAAAGGAAAATCTAAACATTACTTAATTCAGATGCTGGCTTTTAAAAAAAGATAAAGAGGCATGATATTCTAATTTGAAGACCAGATAATCTCTGCTTATTAAAGGAAACCTAGGATAATAAATTAGACTAAAGCCTCAAACAGTGCAACTCCTTGGCACCTGAAGAAATCAACAAAAATACGGAGAAGAGTCTTTGGATGGCTTTTCATTCTGACTCTTCCCATGTAAAACCCAAAAAGCACAGAAATCAGGGTTCTGGTAGCAAAACAAGTGAGGCTATTACTCCCCAATATTTTCTATTAGATTCTTTTTCTCCTCGAAGTTCAAAGTTACCACTGCAAGAAATATTACTTATTTAGGAGCTTCCAGGGTTAAAAACCAGCAGCCTCGCAGTTCCCTGTAAGAGTGGTTGCCAAACCTCCGTGCGTCATGGAGCGGAAAGCCTGTAAACGATCATAACATCCCAGCGAGAACTGTCTGGGGACTGAACTCAGAGCTGCGATCTGTCTGCCGGCCGTTCGGAAACCACAGCTTGAGTTAGCTTTGCCCCGAGATCCAGCTGAAGTCCTGGATCCAGCAAAGGGAGGAGCAACCGTAAGAAAACAAATTCCCACTGAAACGCAGCATTCACAGAATTTCCTAGCAGTGCACGCTGAAAGTCAGCCTGCTGTATGTGAGCGAATCCTGTGGATTCAGAATTTGTATTGGAAGTGTCTGCATTTAGAGCACCAGTAACCTGGATTCTGTAGCAAGCATGCCTGGTGTTTTTAGTCTGAACAAAAAAAGGTTTAATTATTACTTTGGTTTCTCCCTGAAGGCACCATCTGCGTTTAGAATGAATTCTTGTTTTGGCATAGGTGTGGGTCTCAAAGCTTGCGACTCATTGACAAGCCCCATCATTCAGTCTCCTTTCAGAAACGATGTATTTCTTCCTCTTCTGTCGCTCTGGTTATAAATTCCACATGGGATTTGATCCGTTGGAACACCCTAGCCCTCCGAGGTTCCCGCCAGCCTTCCCTTCCTCACCTTCCTCTCTCTCCAAGAACAACTGTACTTAAAACATGTTTGCAGCTGGCCTCCTCCTCATTCTCATTACTACTGCTTTTCAGTAGGATGGCCGTTCTTCATGGGAGAGTGAGCACGGCTCAGCCTGCACCATTCAGTTGCTCCTGAAATTCTATTCTCACTTCCGAATATCCTTCTGATTAACTGACAAAAAATCGTATACATACTCATATATACACAGTTTTTACATATGTGTACAGCATGGTGTTTTGCAATATGCGTAATTGTGAAATGGTTCAATTGAACTCATTAATACGCATTACCTCACATATTTATAAATAATGTGATACTTAAAAAAATCTAATCTTAGTGTGATTCTTTAAAACCTAATCACATTTGAAATTAGAATCCTTTCAAGTGTCCAAATGAAAACCCGCCTACTCTACCTTTTCACAAAAATTGTAACAAAATTAAATATAAAAATAACTAACATTCTCTAAGAGGTTTCTATTAGCCAATCCCTGAGCTAAATGCTTTCTAGATTATAAAAGCATTCTTCACCAAACAACCTTCTGAGGAAGGCAAGATTGTTATTCTATTTTATGAAAAAGAAACAAAGGTTCAGAGAGACTAAGTTATTTTTCTAAAATCATATTCTGAGTAAATGATGGAGCCAGGATTAAAACACAGGTCTTTCAAAAACACAAATTTTTCCTTTACAGAGATAAACAGATTGATGATCATGGGGCCAAGTAACTGAAGATACCACTTCATTTAAAGATGTTAGCAGAAACAAAAGTACACCTGGAATTATAGTTGAACAGACTCCATCAGACTCCACTGCCCTGTTTGCTACCCAAAAAACCTGCCACATTTTATAAAATCAGATTGGAAATGAAACCATAGCTGCCTCTAGTCTTAACATCAAGAAGCAGTAGCTTGGATTTCTGTATCTTTGTTGAATATTTCTACCCGCTAAGTCACCTGATTTCAGAAGTCATGCATGGTCGTCAGATCTATTTAACTGTGTTAAGAGGAAGAGTTAAGTTGCCAGAAAACAAACTACTATCAAGGATTATTTTTAATGTTGCTATTTACAGGGTCGGTAAACAAGGAAAGCATCAGCTTTGAAGCATCAATCACTTCCCTACTGTCCAATCATCATCATCCTCACTTAAGAGTGATGTTCCTAAAATATTGTAGAAGCCTCGAGGGTAAAGACAAGAAATGTAGATGTGACATAGGATTTAGAAATCTTGAAGAAACAGTAACTTGTTTTTTCTTGTTTAAAGGGATGTTGTGGGAGACAGAATCATGGCTCGTAGGGCAATAGGAACTTTGCAGGTGTGATGAAGAGTCCTGAGATGGGGAGATGATCCTGAATTATCCAGGTGGGCCCTTATAAGAGGGGTCACATAGGTCAAGGCAGATAAGAGAGATGTAGCAATGGAGACAGAGGTGGGAGTGACACCCTTTGAAGATGGAGGAAGGGGCCATGAGCCAGGGAATGAAGGCAGCCTCAAGAAGTGGAAAAGGCAAGAAAAGAGAGCCTCCCTGGAACCATCAGAAGGAGCATGGCCTGCTGCCATCTTGATTTTAGAGACTAGTGAGACCCATTTCAGATTTCTGACCCCTAAAACTGCTCAAATAATGAATTCACAATGTTTGAAGCTACTAAGTTCATAGTGATTTGTCACAGCAGCAACAGACCTTATACAGATGTCAGCCTGAAATTTTGGGGTGCAATTGACCTGGATATGTCTCCCAGCATCGTTTACAGGCTTGGAGGCACCTGTTAAATTAGGACAGAAAATGGCATTGTTTATAATTTCACTCATTTGGACAATTATTATACTAGGTATTTAAAGGTATAGCGTTCATACAATGGTCATAAATGGATTAATTGGATTTTATTTGAAATGATTAATTTTATCAAATTCTCTAATGGAGTTCAAGCTGCTGGACCTTCAAAATCTTAGCTTTGCTATAGTTTCAGCAGTTTTGTGGGATCAGCAAAATACCTGGCAGCAGAGAACCCATCAATATCCAACTTCTGCATCTGTTGTCCCGTGACCATCCTGTCTCTGGGCCTTTGTGTCTGCACATGGCCTTCTTTTAAGGACACCTGTCCTGTTGGATTAGACCCACCCCAATCAGATATGATCTCATTTAACTGAATTCCATGAGCAAAGCTCCTACAGCCATTCCTTGCTATCTTCAGGGGATTGGTTCCAGGATCCCCCCATAGATACCAAAATCCTTGGATGCTCAAGTCGCTGATGTAAAACACTGCAGTGTTTGCATAACCTACACACATCCTCCCTTGTACTTTAAATTATCTCTAGATTACTCATTATGCCTAATTCTTATGCTAATGTAAAAGCCGGGAAAACAGTTGTGATACCATTTTATTTGTATGATATTTCATCATTGTACTTTTTTAAATTTAGTGATCTTTTCAATCTGTGGTTGGTAGGATCAGTGGATGTGGAAATCACAGATATGAAGGCGCCAACTGTGTTTCCAAATTAGCTCACACTTATAGGTTCTGGGTGGACATGAATTCTGGGGGGGGCACTCTTTAACCTGGTGAAGTTGGGAAATACATCCTATCAAACTTGTCTTCATTGTGATCCAGGAAGCCCATAAAATCCAGTAGTGGAAGAAACGGAAATTACTACCTATTAGAAAATAAAGCTCCAGAAAGAGAGCTTTATTTTCTTCCCCTGTAGAAATTTCCAGGGGAGCATTTCTTTTTCCTCTTAAAAGGAGGCCAGGGTGGGACGTGGGGGCTGTGAGACCAGGTGCACGAGTCAGGTCAGTCCTCCTAATCACTCTGCCAGACAGTGTCTTTGGTTATTTGGCCTCCTAGTAGTCCTTTGGAAGTAGGTGTAGAGTCAATACCAGTTAACATCCTACATGCCCAAAAATAATATATTTGAATTAGATTCTTATAAGTATTGCCACAGTACAAATATGCCCTGTTCAAATTACTGTGTAGTTTCTCTTGTCTGACTGGATCCAAACTGATAGAGAATTGGTACCGGGAGTGGGGTTTGCATCTATGTAGACATATGTTCCTGTTTATGATTACGCTGTATTTGTTTTCAGAATTCAAAATGCAATGGTGTTGGGCCAGGTGCTGGATGCAGAGAAGTGTCTTCTCGTTTTGCCCTGAACACCTCCCGTTTTCAATGAGATTATTTTTTTCCGACCATACATTTTTCTACCCAAATGAGCCCTTATACATTTGTGCAAGTGTAGAGTCCTTCATATGATCATCTACTCCATCCCCACATTCTTCTGCCTCAACCTTGCCCAGGGCCTTTGGTGTCGTGTGATGCCATTTTTCTCTGATATTAAGTGTTACTAGTTTCCAGTCACAAAATCATACCATGCGAGGACTTTTCATTGGGCACAGGCTCAGCTGTTACATTTGGCAAAATGCTACAAGTCATTTATCAAACCTTCTAGGCCCACGAAAACCCAAAGCATTCTTCTTTGCCAAGCATTTTTCCCTCCTAATTGTTAAATCCATGTGCATTTCAAGGGAAATTGAATCCATATGTTTCTCATTCCTTTACACTTAACTCATCGTTTTGTCGTTTCATAAGAGCTTTTGATGTTGAAGAAGCCTTCTTGTAGTTTCATAAGCCTTTCTTTTTGTTCTTGAAACCACACAAGCCACATTTTTGAACAAAAAAGAAAATGGTGAACAAAACTAGACTGAAAAGGCTCATGCTGATTGTATATTCAGAATCTGTAAGAAGTTGAAATGGGTTCTAGGCTTGTCTGATGCATTCCACCTTCTTTACTAAACTAGAATACACGCGATGCTTTGCCAAATAGTAATGGAAATGCTCAACTAATTTCAAAATATCAGCCCTTCAAAACCAGAAATGTTTAAATAAATAACATCTAAACGCCATCCTGCAAGACAGTAAAACACTCTCTAAATATACACAAATTACATCCTGTACAAGTAGTTTTCTAGCTGAGGACACAGCAACAAGCGATTTCTTTAGGTCAGCCTCTCCCAGATTGCATTTGACTAAATACACAAAGTAAAGGAAATAATGGCTTCACTAATCCAAGAAGCTGTCAGTGGATTATTTCTCCTCACTTTGACGATTCAACTGCCCCCTCCATCAGACATACAAATATATACATAATTTTCCTCTTACTCTTGCAAAAATACAAGTCATTTGAAAAGATATTGCCCATGACATTATTTGTGTCTTATGCAAAGTGTGCCACCAGGGAGAAAGGTTTACTGAGCAAGTCACATGACCTGCTACCTGATGACATTACTGATGGCAGCTGCCACCACCCAGCACCTCCTCGCATTTCATCAGACACCAGTCACATAGGAATCAGCCCTTTGGCCAAAAGAATCACTAATCTAAGTGACAGTGAAATAAACTGAAATACGTGGCAGACTGATTTCCACTCCATGGCTATCCCCGACCCAGTCGGAAGAGTAACCCTTAATTCCAATGGCCGCAAGACCCACCTATCACAGAACTTCTTCCGTTTTCTGATACTTACTTGTTGATACATCTGTCTCAGCAGCTAGACTGTGTGTTCCCCAAGGGTCTCTCTGTCCCTTCCTAAACCTAGTGCCAAGTCAGTGTCTACCATAGCATGATATTGATGTTGTATGAATAAATAAAAATTGATCATTAGTTCCATTGTGTATTATAAAATCAAGCATAAAAGTAAGTTATTAAAGATGTCTAATTTGAAAGAATCTAGATCTCAGGTAGGCATATATCAAGTATTCCTGCTACTGCCTTAACAAGGATAACGAGCTCTACTGCTAAGTTTCCACCTGCATTTTTATTTAGGTTCAGCATGCCATGAGTTGTAGACTCAACAGTGTTTTGCTGAAAACTGAGGACAACCCTCAAAAGCATGGAAGAACGGTAGCATTTTCACACAGTATTAGCAAATGTGTGTTCAGAAGTATGCATGGGCTCCCCTCATTCATGGCACAGGTATCTTCCAAAAGCTTTTTTAGCTGCTTAATAAGTGATCCTTGGAAGGATCACTCAGGGGAAAAAAAAAAGGCTCCCTCCTCGGAAACTCTGATCATGGCTACAAAGCAATTTTCCAGTGTGTTTCCAGAACCTTTAGAACTTTTTGGTGTTTTGGTTTATTGCATCCCTGTTCTCAACCTCAGGAGCCAAAACACAGAAGAAAAGAAAACTCACCCTCACCTAGCACAGTGAGAAATTAAAAGAAGCATTCCCGCCAGGCACAGTGGCTCACGCCTGTAATCCCAGCATTTTGGGAGGCGGAGGCGGGCAGATTGCTTGAGGTCAGGCATTCAAGACCAGCTTGGCCAACATGGTGAAACCCATCTCTACCAAAAATACAAAAAAATTAGCCAGACGTGGTGGTGGGAACCTGTAATCCCAGCTACTCAGGAGGCTGAGGCAGGAGAACTACTTGAACCTGGGAGGCAGAGGTTTCAGTGAGCCAAGATGGTGCCACTGCACTCCAGCCTGAGCGATAGAGCAAGACTGCCTCAAAAATTAAAAAAGGAAAGATGTGCCAGATGCAGTGGAGGCTCACACCTAAAATCCCAACACTTTGGGAGACCAAGGTAGGCAGATCACTGGGGTCAGGGGTTCAAGACCAGCCTGGGCAACAAGGCAAAACCTGTCTCTACTAAGAATACAAAAGTTAGCCCAGTGTGGTGATACCTGCCTGTAATCCTAGCTACTCAGGAGGCTGAAGCAGGAAAATCGCTTGAACCTGGGTGGGGGAAGGCAGAGGTTGCAGTGAGCTGAGATGGCACCACTGCACTTCGGCCTTAGCAACAAAGCGAGACTCCATCTCAAAAAAAAAAAATTAATAACAAAAATAAAAGAACTCCCCCCACCAAAGGAGGGTGAGGGGACTTTCAGTTTCTGGAAAACTTATGTGCATGTAGGCAGGAAGGCCTGCTGTGGGATATGGGGGCAACAGCAGGAGAGGCTGAGGCCTGGCTAGGAGGTGGGCTTGCTGGGACCTTCACACACCCCACTGAGATGTATTGAGCCTGAGAGGGACATAGGAGACTCTGATTCCAGTAATCCCAGCTTCGGTTCTGAACACTCAGCATTGATCTACCCTAAGCTGCCCATACAGAACTCAAGCTCTGAGAGACACAGGTCTAAATGACAGGCCACGCCCCACCCCCTTGCTCAAATAAGCTCGGGTCCAAGGTCTCAGGGACTCAGCTTAGTGGTTATTAAGGGGAGGCTCTAGGAGAAGGCAAGCGTGGAGACCCCAGAGAGAAAGCCCACCAGCACCCAGGGCATCTGTGTTCATGGAGCCGCCCTCCCTCCACCCCAGCACAGATGTCAAAGCAGATGGAGGACAGTGATGGGACAGTGTGGGGAGAAGGGGGAGGTGTCTTTAAACAGGAGGTCACCCACAGTCCCAGCGGCACAGGCACTGGGGCAGAAAGAAGAACTGCTGTCTCAAGAAATGAAAATCATGCTTTGGGGCACAAATGATGTCTGCTGGGGGACTGCAAAGGCCAGGCCGGGGGACAGGAAGGCAGCAAAGCTTAGAGGCACACATTTTAAAAACGGTGTTTCTTCCCCAAAGCTTCACAAAATGGTGACTGAAAAAAGCATCTTCCACCAATTTTTGATGCTCAGATTTGACTCCCATCAAGTTACTACTTAAAGAACCACAGGAATGCAGGTCCTGGAGGGCTGCTGGCAGAAGGCGCTGCCTGGGACAGAGACGCTTCAGTGACTCACTCCAAGTCCCAGAACCAGCGAGTGGCAGAGCTGAAATCAGAAGCCATGGGTCTTTTACTGTCTCACCTTCCACAGCTTGCCTCCCCGCTGAAATTCCCAATTACACTATTTTTTAAAACCTACATACTTTCAATCAATTTAAATCACATGGGTTTGTTTGACTCAAACATAGAAACTTAAAGTTGATATAAACTATTCAGTCTTGATATAACTGAAGTGAATTTTACGTAAAAATCATTCCGATCCTTAAAGAGGAACACAGAAATGAACTCGAATCAAGTGTAATTGATCTCCTTTTCATAACATCCACAATAATGGGTCAGATTAATTGAACACTGCAACGAGGTAGGCTTTGTTTAAGAAAATTATAAGCATCTTCAGCTGTGAGGGCTTCGGGGATAATTGGACACAACACAGGAATAATTTAGGGGAAGGAAATAAACACAGAGGGAGGGAAGAAGGGAACAGTGGCCGTGTGCGTAATTGCAAGGCTGTGTCCTCGTGTGTGGGTTTAATTACAGAATTCCGCGGAGACTGCGGTGGGGCCTTCGTGTGCACGCCCCTGCCGCCGTTCACCACCAGGTGGCAGTGTAGACCAAGTAAGGAAGCAGGCCCAGCCAGAGCTGGGAACTGCAGGGGTGTTTTGCGGCTTTCACAGTTCCGTGTATATCCATGTAACAAACCTGCACGTTCTGCACATGTGCCCCAGAACTTCAAGTATAATGATTAAAAAACAGAATTACTAAGACTCCAAATGCATGTTATGTCTCTTTTTAAAGTCGATTTGAAACGTAGTTGTATGAGTGCATTTCACACACTGCCTTAAAGGGCCACCGGAGATGGTAATTTATAAAGAAGACTCACAGTTCTGCGCGGCTGCGGAGGCCTCGGGAAACTCATTCATGGCGGAAGGCAAAGGGGAAGCAGGCACCTTCCTCAGAAGTGGCAGAAGAAAAATGGTGGGGAGAGAGAGAAAAAACAGCCAGGAAGAAGCCCCACACTTCAAAACTGTCAGATCTCACGAGAACTTCACTATCACGAGGACAGCATCAGGGAAACCGCTCCCATGATCCCATCACCTCCCGCCAGGTCCCTCCCCTGGCACATGAGGATTACAATTCGAGATGAGATTTGGGTGGGGACACAGCCAAACCCTACTGCTGGATGACGATGAGGTGGGAACTGCCGCAAAGTGAAGCTCCCCGACCTGCTGTGAGCAGGAGGCCTGCGGATGAGCACAGGTGCCAGCCTCACTGAGAGCGGCTGCACTCAGTGTTGGCTGATGGGGTGGGAGACGGGAGGCCTGGTTGTCTAAAGCCCCTGGGCCGTTCCAGCGCGTCCTTCACTCTTGTCTGCTTTTACTGGTTGCCTTTGACACATGGGCACTGCGAAATGAGCAATGACGTTCTGCAGTCCTTTAGAGCTGCACACCGAGCGTACGTGTACATATATGTACACATCTGTGTGTTGGCAGGGAGGACAGAAAGTCTCAATAAAATAACCTGTGTTTTGCTCTTTTGGCTAAAAACAGAGAGAGGGACTTTACCGATAAGTAAGTTTATGGGATTTTATATCTCACCTAACTTTAGGTGTCTGTGTGTGTATTCATCTCAATAAATATTGAGTGTCTATCACAAGTTGTACACTATGCCAAGAAAACTAAAAATACATAAAATTTCATTGATTTTGGCAATCATTGTAGTATGAAAACTCTCTTGCCATAAAACGTACTAAAAATGTTAGGTAAAGTTTTTTCAGAAATCCTATTATGGGCATAGCTCAGTTTATCAGGGATGTTGTAAGTGGAATGTGGATCCCCCAGGCCCTGGAGCGCTGGAGACCTGTAGCCCTGGGGTGCTGGAACCCTGGCCCCTGCAGCCCTGGAGCTCTGGGCCCTGGAGTCCTGGAGACCTGGAGCCCTGCTGCCCTGCTGCCCTGCTGCCCTGTTGCCTTGGAGCCCTGGAGTCCTAGAGCCCTGGGGCCCTGGAGCCTAGATCCATGGAGTCCTACAGCCCTGCAGCCCTGGATCCCTGGAGTCCTGAAGCCCTGAAGCCCTGGAGACCTGGAATCCTGAAGTCCTCAAGTCCTGGAGACCTGGAGCCCTGGAGCCCTGAAGCCCTGGAACCCTGGCGTCCTGGAGCCCTGGAGCCCTGGAACTCTGAAGTCCTGAAGCCCTGGGGCCCTGGAGCCCTGGAACCCTGGAGCCTGGAACCCTGAAGCTGGGACCCCTGGAGCCATGGAACCCTGGAGCCCTGGAGCCAGAAGCAGCCCAAAGTCTTGCTGCTCCTGTGGTTTTGCTGAGCACACAGAAGTCAGGAGACAGCCTGGGGCCTGCCTGTGCAAGGTGAGTGCAGGGATAGGCCTCCCACAAAAAGCCAGAACCCAAAAGATGCTCAGTGAGAGCTGAAAAAGAAGAGATCAGAAGGAAACAAAATGGAAACTTCTTGGCCTTGCTTTTTTGAAGAGAAAGTATGTCCCACTGGGAATTGATATCACATGTTGGCTTGGTTTGGGGTTCAGATTTACTCTATGAGCACAAACTAATCAAGATCGTTGTTTTAAAGTCTTGCCAGATTGGTAGCACCAAGAAGTGTCTGAAAAAGTCAAATGAAGGTCCTCAGACCTTCTAGTCTTTCTCTAGTATCTCACAGAACTTCCACAGATAAAATCACACGAAGCATGAGCTCGCACTGGGAAGCAAGGTGCCATCTTGAGTGAGAGTAAGTCGAAACAACAGAGAGGAGATGCTGTCACTGGAATACTTTGGAAATGGAAGTACCAGATATAGAATACAGTGGAGCTTTAAATAAATAAATAAATTACCTATAGTAAGAGGATAAAGAAAAAACATGAAAACATGAGCAAGATACAAGAAACTATTTTAAACGACTGGGGAGATTTATAAGTGAAGTAAATCATTTGCAAAAAAAAAAAACCCATAAACAATGAGTGGGTTAAACAGCAGGTTAGACACAGCTGAAGAAATAATTAGTGAACTGAAAGATGACCATGAAGCTTCTTCTCCCATCATCAGGGGTGAAGGAGGAGCCCTCAATCCCACCCATTTCTATCCCACACTCAGCCTCACCACACTACTTGCCTTGACTATCTGGACAATCTCATGTTGCCTTATCTGTGTTTATATCAGTCAACAGAAGAACCCCCAGATTCTTGAGTTCCCCTTCATCTCTGGGCTCTATTCTCCATATCACCTCTGAATATTCCCTGTTTTGTCCTTCTCCACCATCCCCAACTTCTGAAGTCATGTCATTTTATAATGCAGAATACACAGATTGACAAGTTTCCATCATTTACCTTCTCCCTGAACCTTTCCTTCACATTGATGCCATAGGTGAGCCAGGTTCTTCACTGGGAACAGTTGCCTCTGCAGCCCACTGAGTCAGCAGCATTCCCAGACCTTCTCCTCCCATAACCCTTCCAGTGGCTAAGACCAACATGCCTGGAGTTACCAGAAAAATCTCTTGCATTCTGAACTCATATCCAACCCTGGAGTCCCAGATTATCAAATCATGTTGGTTCTACCTTCAAGATATATCCAGAGTCTGGTGGTTTCTCATTAGTCTCACTTTTATCTTACAAGCCAGCATTAAAGTTCACTCTGATTGTTAACAATCATCTCCTGATTGGATTTCCCATGCCTACATTCAGCTCTTTACAGTAACAGGAGCCAGAGCCACCATTTTGAAGTGCCAATGACATCATTGCTTCTCTCAACAATCAGTGGGAAAGACAGTTCTTCCAATGGCCCACTGGGCCCTACCTGATCGGCCTCCTCTTTGCACCTCACCCTTTTCCATTTCCTCTCCTCATTGATTTCCCTGCAGCCATGCTGGCCTCCTTGTTTCTGAGACTTGCTAGGTAGGGATGCTCCCTCCCTAAGGTCTTCTCACTGGCTGTTCCGTCTGCCTGACACCAGTTGTTTATGTGGCTAATTCACACACCTCCTTACAGACTTGCCTCCAACTTACCTTCTCAAAGAGGTTACCTTGACCACCTTTGCCCTCCACGCCTCCATCCCAGCATTCCCAAACCTACACCTGGCTTTACCTTCTCGAGTTTCCCACCCTGCTCATTACCTCCCAACCTTTCATTTCATTTACCTGTGCTTGCTTCTCCAGCTGCCTATTGCCCTCTGCTGGGATGTAACTTCTACCAAGGATGGGATTTTTATTTGCTTTGTTCAGCAAATAGATGTTTCTGTTTGCCAGAGGCACTGGATGTTTCCCAAGTGCCTTAAACACTGTGTGGCTTGGAGCAATCACTCCATAAACAAGTGAGCCTAAGAAATGCCAAACGTTGAAAGGCATGGCGCGAGTTAAGGAGGATAGAGTGAAAGTTCTAACGCACATTTAATTAGAGTTCCAGAAGGAGAGGAACTCACTAGTTGAGTTTGAGAGGCATCAGTCGTCAGACTTAGGAAATATGAGGAACCTGGGCCAAATACATAAACAATTAAAACATCCACAGCTGTGAGCATGGCCCAGCTCGAGCAGGCGGAAGTCCTGCAGTCACAGCCATCTGTTCACCCTCGTTTTTAAAATTCCTGATCTTACATACTTTTTGTGGGTTTTTTACCAACTGAATATCAATGCTGCCTATGGGTCACCCAAGAGAATCCTAAGACAGAACTTAAAAACTAACAAGTAACATTTTGTTGGGAAGCAATGAGCTTTAGAGGACCAGAAACCATGGTACTATCTAATATTTTTGCTGCTACACCAAGAACCACGTTTGCCCTCTTTGGATTGATACCATGCATGCTCTGTGGTGTCAATCGTGGGCGGTGCCACCTGCTGAGGGACATGGACTGCAGGTGCCGGCAGGAAGGAGAGAAAGCTTTATTCGATTGTGAGTCGTTCGCACTGTCACTTCCACGAAGCGCGCTGTGGCTAGTGTTTCCCAATCTGCGCTCACATGCGGCGCCTCCCTAAGGAGGACGTTCTCGGGCTTCTTGGTAAACGGTGCCAGCTTCCACAGGAGAGGAGCGATTGGCTCTGCCACTCCATTGGGCTCACGGGGGACATCTCCAGGCTTACAGCTGCACTCAGGGAACTCAGCAAGCATTCTGATGGAGTTGCCGTCTTGAGGGGATATTTTAGAGCTGCTAACCCCATCCAGGCACACATTAGAAAATGCGCTGAAACCAGCACTTCCCTAGGCCTCTCCTGTTCTTGCCAGCAAAAAATAACAATCTCAGAAATCCTCCTTCTGTTGCCCTTCAAGTGTCCTCCATGGCAGGACTGTGACTCTGCTCTGAAGCTCTGTGGATCCTCTAGACTAAAGCAGCACAGGAGGATTCCTGCAGGAAACCCAAGAGGCTGAGGACAGCATCAGTCATTTCCTCACTCCTCACTCCTCCCCCCTCACTCATTCGCACCCCTCCCTCGTTTCTCACTGACTCCTCCCTCACTCCTCCCTCATCCTGTGTGACTTTAGCAGAATGTCATTTAGAGTCATTTAGACAGAAACCAGGGTCTCTGTGTTGTCATCATGCAAATAAAATCACCCGGAGACTTTCCTCAGCACAGAACCTGCTGCTTCTCTCTTTCCCACTTGATGGCAGCAATCACTGGAAAGACCCCACCGAGGAGAAAGACAGGAAGGTGACCTGACCCTTGTCAACAGCATTCCCTTTCTCCGGATGGACAGTGTTAGCTGGAGAGTCACAGGAGCTAGGGTGACAAACAATAAACCACTGCCCTCTGCGACGGTGGCCTTTGCTGTTTCACTCAGGCCTTAAACCCTCCATTTCTATCCTCCCGAGAGTGCATGGGCCTCAGAAGCTGCTGGGTTTGTTGGCATCCTCTTCTCACGACAGAAACGTTACACGTCGTTCGTCCTCCTCTGGGCAGGTGGAGAAAGACCCCACTGTGCTCCTGGGTTTCTTGGTGGGTCCGTGTGGGTGCAAAGACGTTCCCGCTTTTCCCTGAGAAATGACAGCGTTAGAAAGGTGGAGGACGGGCCGGGCCCCCGGCGAGAGGGTAAACGAACAGGTACGGTGTGGGTGGTCATATAGGCTGCTGGGTCTCTATCGCTTTGTACGGAGTTCCTTCTGGAAGTGAAGAGCTGTCCCAACTTGGAAATCACGAAAGAAACAAAGGCTGTCATGTCTGTACGGGTAAAGGGGTCCCTGCTGCGGCTCGGCTCTGAGCACTGCTCTGGGTTTTCTCATTACCCCTGCCCAGGTTGGTCTCCACTCTCTCAAATTCTGCAAGAAACCGGACGAATTTTCCCACAACCTCACTAGCATTTTCTTTCCAGTAGACCGTCCTTTAAAAACAAAGATCTTACACATTTTGTGAGACTCGTGGCTGAAACCCGCAGAGGGGATTTTGAGTCCTCCGATCGCGTCATCCATGGCGTTGCTTAAAGGGCTGGAATTTCTGTCCAGTGTTGGAGATGTTTCAAAGGGCCTTTCCAAACATCTGGGAAGCAGCTTTCAGTTAGGTGGGAGTTCCAGCGATGTGGGAGGAGGTCATGGACAGCAATCCACGAGGGACCTCTCCAGAGAAGGCCGGACTCCCCTCTCTTCATTCCCCAGCGCTCTCTGACCGGAGTGGAGATGGCCACAGAGAATCCACCAACCTTCCACATCAGACCACGGCAGGCCTGCTACACCCAGTGCCCTCAGTGCCGAGAAAAGCCAAGGGAATGCTGAGCCTGGCCACCGGGTGTGAGCCCTGTGACCATCCGTTCTTACTAGCTGTCATGGCAGCTGGCGTGCTGGAGGCGTGCCACCTCAAGGCATGGGTGTATGTGCTCTCCCGGCTGCGGCTTCCCTTCTGCAGGGCTTAGAACGCCATGTTTGCGTTCCCAGCTCCTCTGTCTCCTGTGAGTGTCTGTGTTTCCCTCCCTCGCCCTGACCCATCATCACCTTTGCTGCCCACCAGCCCACCCTGAGGCAATGCTCTCCTCCTCTTGCCTGCAAGTGTCATGCCCCACCCTCCCCAGCAGCAATCCAGGGGAATTTCGCTGTGGTCTCCATCAAGTCAAAAGGGTCTTGGGCCATCATTCTGCCCAAGGGAAGGCTGACTATGAACTTGAAAGGAATCGAAGCATCTCGTGAGGGAGCTCTAGAAGGTCTGTGGCTCCCTCAGCTCCTACTGTCTGCAGCCTTTCTGACCCATGCCAGCACGGGCACCACACCACCTCCTCCTCTTGTTCTGGGATGGTCTCATGTATGCACCTGCTGTCTCCCCACTTAGGATTTCAGCTCTTACGGAGTGGGATAGACACGTGCATTTCTTTAACTCCATTTTGAAATAGTCACACATTTACAAAAGGGTTGCAAAACTTGCAGAAAGCATTCCCCTGTGTCCTTCACCCAGTCTCCTGAAGTAATGCATAACCACAGTGCAGTTATCAAAATCAGGAAATAAGTCTCCTTACGGCTATTCTGATGACTCTGTAGTCACTGTTCGGATTTTGCCACTTGCCCTGCAGATGCCTCTTTCTTGTTCAGGATTATGTATGAAATTTAGTTTTGGGCCTTCCTAGGCAAGTGGCTGTCTTGACCACTTAGTATTCGTTAGGCTCTCTCCTAAGTTAGACTGTGTTCATGCTTCTCACTTTGCTCTCAGGGTTGTTAGGCCTCTATTTATCGTCGACATTTAACTAGAATATTCATATAGTTGAAGACAGCCATAATGGCTAGAATGAGGTCCAGAGAAGTCAACTAACTTGATGGAGGAAACACGCCAGTAAACTGCAGCACCAGCCGTGAAGCAGCAGGTGTGTCTGCTTGGGAGGAGGGAGGCTGAACGTCTCCCTCATGCATCCACACAGCCGGGCAGGTGGGGCTCCGCTCACCCCACCCTACATTCCTAATGCCCTTCCTTTCCCGTATACCCACATACTGGTATATTCTCAAGTACCCAGCACCATGCTAAATAGAGAGCAGGGGTTCAATAAAGGTTTTTTGAGTGGGATTGAACAGTCCAGGTATTTTGCAGAACTTAAGTAGAGTTTGGAATTACAGCAACATTAATGCCATTGTTTTTTAGCTTTTTGCTTCCAAGATGGTACCATGTTAGCGCTTTGAATTTATTTATTGGAAACGAACGCATGGTGCTTAGGTGACTCATGTGTTACTTCATTGCTTTCAGGTCAAAGTTGGCGATGAAGATTCTTTGTCTGTGGCCGGAGAGCTCTTGGTGCAGACCCAGTGATGTGTTCACAGTCCTGCTCACCTTGCCTCCCCTCATTGCTCTTCCGGTCACATCCTTCAAGGACTAATGACTTTGCAGCACTTCCTGGATGACTAAAGTGTCAAAGGAGCGCTCTGAGAAGGCAGTACGGCGTGACTGGGCATTTGTTCAGTGTGACAGCTGATTCAGGAACTCCACTCCCAAAGGAGAGCCGTCTCTGGAGGAATAGCATACATCTCTCCCTGCGACGTGGTTAGCCTGTTTCTCAGCAATTTGGGTGAAGTCAGAAAAGACGTGTGTATCAAATGTGCAGATGACAAATTTAGGAGATGGCGCTAACGTGAAAAAAGACAGCCTCAAACTACAGAAAGCCTCGACAGGCCAGAACACTTGACTAAAACCACAGGACGAAATTAAACAGAGAGATATGTCAAGGCCTGCGTTCAGGCTCCGAAAAATCAATAGTGCAAGTAGTGGAGAGGGAAATCCTAGATTTATAGCCCTCCATGTGCAGAAGATGTGGGAGGAGTTTTAACAGACCACAGACTCAACAGGGAGACAAGGGCAGCTCTGGCTCCAGGAGAAGGACCACGAGCCTGTACTGCATTCCCCTGGGATGCGCAGGGAACAGGATAAGCAGTCGTCCCCCCGCATCTTGAGGATTATGCTCAACTCAAAGGGCCACCTTTTACGATGGAAACTTAGAAAACGCATATAAGTATGTATTTATATTATAGTATGATATTATGTCATAATATTATTTATAGTCTATCTGTTCAAAGCTGCAAGCTGTTCTAAAACTGATATCACAAGAAATGAAAACCTTTCAAGAGGCGCTCACTAGCCAGAGCAGTGGCTCTCAACCCAGGCTACGTATCAGAAACCCATGGAGCTTTAAAGGTTTCACATCCTAGGATGGCTAATTCAGTAAGTTTGGGTGGAATCTGATGTCTGCATCTTAAAAAGCTTTTTAGGCAGTTCTGATGAATGGCCAGAACTGAGAGCCAGTGGTCTAAGGAGCACAGTCTGAACTCAGCCACGAACACAGGTTTGCCTGTCAACCGTCCTTCCCACCTGAAGTCCACTCTCCTCTTATTGAGGGTTGACGTTTGTCCCTGCAAAAGATGTTAAACTCCTCACTGCAGTTCCCTGGGAATGCGACTTAATTTGGAAATAGGGTCTCTGCAGGTGTCATCAAGTTAGGATGGGGTCATACTCCATCGGGAGGCCCCACTCAGATACGTCCAGCACAAGTGCCCTTATAAGAAGAGGAGACGGGCACGGGGAGAAGGCCACGGAGATACAGACACAGACGCAGAGGACAGCCACGCTGCGAAGACGTGGGCAGAGAAACCCCAAGTGGAGGACTGCCCATGGCACCAGAAGCTGGGAGAGGTGAGGAAGAACCTTCCATGGGGGCTTTGGAGAGAATGCAGCCCTGCCCACACACACTTCAATCGCCGGCTTCTGGCCTCCACAAATGAGAGGGAACAGGTTTCTGATGCTTAAAGCCACCTGCTGTGGCCCTTTGTCACAGCAGCCCTGGGAAATGAATCACCCTCTTCACAAAGTCCTCACTCCACAAGATGGAGGTCTCCCTTTCCCTGTCCCTGTCCTGGCCATTGCCACAGTCCTCTCAGCCTTGCCCAGCTGCAGGAGCCCGAGTCCCAAGGCCCGACCCCACCCTTGCATGTTCCTGCTCTCATTCATGTCTCCCCTGAGTTACCAAAATCTCCCGTTCCCACGGGTCCCTAGACACTGCCTCTGAGAGCCTCAGTGTCCTCAGCACTTTCATTCCTGCCTCCTCAGTCCTGTCAATGGTGGAGAGTGTGACTTGTCCTCCAGAGCCATCCTCCCCATCCTGGCTTCTGAACACACAACCAGACTGCACAATCCCGCCCCCAGGGATCTCACTAAGTTTCTGCCACAGGAAGAGAAGCAAACATGATGTGTGCCATACCCAGGCCTGCACACCTACCAGCTCCATCTGACTGCCCCGGCCGAGCCCTGATATGGTAGAGACCCAGCTTCAACTGCAGAGGCAAAGGCCACAGCCCACCTGGGCTGTGGTGAGAACAGGACAGGAAGGACCTGGGCTTCGGTAACCGCCGGCGCACAGCCCAGGCCCCCGAACACCTCCCAGACCTGCGCTGCATCCGGTTGGTGCTGGGGCCTGGTCGGAACTCTGCAGCAGCCATTTCACCTTGTCCTAGCTAAGGCAAGACAGATCTTTGTCCTACTAAACTGTGACATATTGAGGACAGACTCCATGACTGTCATTTTAGCAACTGAAATGACATTGTGCTAGCATACCTAGCACAATGCTTTACATGTGACACAAATTCAGTAACTTTTTTTTTGAGACAGGGTCTCACTCTGTGGCCTAAGCTGGAGTGCATCAGCACGATCTCAGCTCAGTGCAACCTCCACCTCCTGGGTTCAAGTGATTCTCCTGCCTCAGCCTCCGGAGCAGCTGGGATTGCAGGCACTCACCACAGCACGCAGCTAATTTTTGTATTTTTAGTAGAGACGGGGTTTCATCATGTTGGCCAGGCTGGTTTTGAATTACTAACCTTAAGTGATCCACCCATCTAGGCCTCCAAAAGTGGTGGGATTACAGTGAGCCACTGCACCCGGCCTCAGTAAATATTTTTAAATGTCTGGAAAAGCATGAGAATCTTTATAGAGGAGACAGCTAACAAGAGATTGCATGGCCATGTTGAGCCACTCAGCAGTTTGTAGGGCAAAAATGAGGGCAATTCTTATGGTTACAGTACAGAAGGAAATATGGAAAAGCAAAAGGAACTTCCTGGTGTCAAAGCCCTAAACAAACTGCCTGGAGAAAAGTGAACCCGTGGTGTCTGGAGGTGAACCGTGGTGTCTGGAGGTGAACCCGCGGTGTCTGGAGGTGAACCCGCGGTGTCTGGAGGCGAACCCGCGGTGTCTGGAGGCGAACCCGCTGTGTCTGGAGGCGAACCCGCTGTGTCTGGAGGCGAACCGCGGTGTCTGGAGGCGAACCCGCGGTGTCTGGAGGCGAACCCGCGGTGTCTGGAGGCGAACCCCGGTGTCTGGAGGCGAACCCGCGGTGTCTGGAG
>CM052651.1:151760638-151817720 GCA_028533165.1 Leontopithecus rosalia
GCCCTGAGGCCGTGTCCAGAGCAGCAGGGATGAGTCCTGAGGCCGTGTCCAGAGCAGCAGGGGTGAGTCCTGAGGCCGTGTCCAGAGCAGCAGGGATGAGTCCTGAGGCCGTGTCCAGAGCAGCAGGGATGAGTCCTGAGGCCGTGTCCAGAGCAGCAGGGGTGAGTCCTGAGGCCATGCCTGGGCACCTCTGGCTCTGCAAAATGGTTTGTTCAGCGGCAGAGAGAAAACGGTAGTCAGCTCTGCAGAGCAGGCTTCAGTCATCGCTACTTAAACCAACAAAGGAACTAACGCAAAACTACCCTGAAGCCTCAGGACAACGCTGGAAGGACAACGCTGGAAACCCGGAGCGGAGGGTGACTTTCCACAGGTGTCGGCCGAGTCACGTCTGAACCCAGAGGAACCTCTTATTTCAGCAAATGCTTGGGAGAGGAGGAGCAAGCACACTTGGAAAAGTAAGCTGAAGTTGTGAAGCCCCATAATAACCTTCACAGACATTATTCGGAGGAAGCAGAGGGGATGGAAATGAGGCCACAGGAAGCAGTGGGGCTCTGTCCCTGCGCGCAGACGGCCAGGGAGGCTGCCGTGCGGGACGCCACACATCCGGGAGGGCCAGGGAGGCTGCGGTGCGGGACGCCACACATCCGGGAGGGCCAGGGAGGATGCCGTGCGGGACGCCACACATCTGGGAGGGCCAGGGAGGCTGCCGTGCAGGGCGCTACACACCCGGGAAGGACGGGAGAAAGCGCCTCTTAAAGGAGGCAGCCCATAAACAGCACCCACAATGGCAGCCTCCAATGTCTTGCGCTACCGTCGGGTTGCAGAAACATGGAGAAAAGAGAGGGGTTCTCCGGAATCGCAGAGGCCTCGATGTAGCTTGGGAGTTGCTCATTCTCAATGTGGGTTCCGTTCACAGCAGCCGAGCCCACAAAGAGAACGCACATTGAACCCAGCACGGGGCCGGGAGCCTCGAACGCACCGGTGCGTGCAGTGACACCCAGGCACGGCTGGTGAAGGCCGCAGGTGCTCCCGCCAAGTCCGTGTTCTGTCGCCAGAGGCGGGGGGCACCTCGGATGCTGCTTCTCCAGAGGGACGGCGACCTCCTCCCGGAGTATGGAGACTCCCGCGCCGCAGTCCGCGAACGGGATGCGTCTGCGCTGAGTAGTCAGTCCCCAGGGTGAGTCTTCAGCGGTGTGTTCTCCCTGGCGCCCGGAACGGCTGCAGCCAGAAGGCTGCCCTGCGGCGGATCTCCCGATGTCTCCTCCGGGTCGTCCTGCACCCACCGCGCGCTATCCGCTGCAGCCTGGGACTTAGGGACCCGTCAAAGGGGGCCGCCGCCTCCTAGCAACGCGGCTGTTGTCTGCACTGTGGGCAGAGCCAGTGGACGCTGTGGGCGGAGCCAGTGGACGCTGTGGGTGGAGCCAGTGGACGCTGTGGGCGGAGCCAGTGGACGCTGTGGGCGGAGCCAGTGGACGCTGTGGGCGGAGCCAGTGGACGCTGTGGGCGGAGCCAGTGGACGCTGTGGGTTTGGGCTTGTGTGTCCAAAATGGCAGTGACGGTCCGGAAAAAGTCACCTCTCTGTGGAAAGCTGTGTTTTGTTAATTCGAGATGTTGAAACAAATGGAACGCAAAAGTCAAAGTGCGTTTCATCCAGTTTTACAGGAATTGAAGGTGCCGCATCCGTCCAGGGAAAAGGAACTGGGACGCGGATGTGGAAGAGCCTGACTGTACATGCTCCCAGGGCCCCGAGGACGGAAGGAGAGAGGCTGCGAGGCCACCTTGGGGTTCGGGTGCGCTGTGGGCAGGCCTCGAGCTGGCAATGGGAGGGACTTAGATAAGAAATTGTATCTGCCGGACTCGGTGGCTCAAGCCTGTAATCGCAGCACTTTGGGAGGTCGAGGCAGGTGAATCACGAGGTCAAGAGATCGAGACCATCCTGGTCAACATGGTGAAACCCCGTCTCTACTAAAAATACAAAAAATTAGCTGGGCATGGTGGCGTGTGCCTGTAATCCCAGCTACTCGGGAGGCTGAGGCAGGAGAATTGCCTGGACCCAGGAGGCGGAGGTTGCGGTGAGCCCAGATCCTGCCATTGCACTCCAGCCTGGGTAACAAGAGTGAAACTCTATCTCAAAAAAAGAAAAGAAAGAAAAAGAAATTGTATCAAGTGGCAGCACATTTTTATATTGCTCGCCTTGTTGCTGCCCGTTGGACTTGGACGCCGTAGCTTACGGCAAACAGGAGACACAATAGAAAATGTCTTCCGGGTTTTTTGTATATTTTAGGGCTGCAGGATAATAATTGGAGCAATGGCCTGATATGTCACAGAGGTGGCTGGGAGCGGCATTAACAAGACGTATAGCAGGGTTTGAGGGCTGTAACTGGTCACCCCCTTGCTTACAAGTGGAAGCATCAGAAAGCAGTTGTTCTCCCCAGGTGGTGCCGGGACAGCCAGGCAGCTTCTCACCTGCTCCTCTGGCCTTGCACAAAGGCTTCCCATGGCTGGGGACAGTGCCCCTCTGGCTTCTCACTGAGCTCAGAGCCAAATGCGTGAGACAGCCTTCGTGGCCTCTGCGTGTTCATCTCCCAAGCTCATCTTGGCAAATCTCCCCTCACTCACTTTTCTCTAACCAGCCCCAATTCCCTGCTGTCCTACCAAACCCAAACTTCTCCAAAGGGCTCCTTTGCCCTTCCTCCCTCCCTCCCCCGCTCCCTCCCTTCCTTCTCAGTGCCCTCTCCCTAAGTATCTGTAAGGCTTGTTCCCACATCAAACACTTGCTCCCATCACTCTCATTATAGTTTTAAAAACGGATGCATCTTGTTTATTTTCTCTTTTCTCCTCTAGAATGCAAGGCTCAGGGACTTTCTAATTTGTCCTTTGTTGTATCCCCAATGCCTAGAATAGTGCCTGGCATAAACTAGATGCTAAATAAACATGTGGCATGAATGATGCAATGCGATGACATAGAGCAATCATATCTGGGTGCGGAGACATAGAGATGGGGCCGGCCAGTGGTAAGCAGGACTCAAGAGAGCGCTGAGGCTTTAGTGGTTTAATAGGATGCTGGTGACAAAGCAGACAAGATGGCCAGAAAACTCAGGCAATCAGGAAACAGTGCCTCGGTCTGTTTACATTCCACCTCCCTCCTGACGAACAGATGGGAATGTTGTGATGGCTCATCAGACAGTCAAACTGCGTCTAAATAAATTGCTGACAAATCTGCTAGGTACAGTGCTTTCTGTTTGGAAAATTCACAAGGCAACTCGTATATATAGTGCCGGGCCAGTTTAAAAACAATACTGCCAGGATAAAAACTATATTTGACAGCTGCTTTTAATAACATCGTCGGGGTGTTAAAAGCAAGATTTTTTAAAAGTTTAATTTAGTTCTACAAAGGAGGTACAGCTTTAGCTCCTAGTAAAATGAATTTATTTCCTCAATTTCTCCATTTCCACGGCACTCTCAATATGCTATAAAATCCTATAACTAAACTGGAGTTAAAAATGCAAACAAAATTTCCAAAGTATGTGAGTAAAATCTGATGTGTATTTAGAGTGCTGCACTTTGCAAAGCCGATGAGAAAGAACGTTGACTTTGGCATCAAGCCCACCTGGGTTTGAATCGTGGCTCAGCTTCACTGCAGCTATTCTGAGTCATGGTTTCAGCATCTGAACAGCGGCCATCCTGATACGCACCGTCAGAGGTACAATGGGAATGGGATGGTAAGCACTGGGACTGGCATAGTGAGTATTTAATAGAGTGCCCAGCACACAGCCCATGCTCCCAAGTGGCAGCTAACAATCTATACTTCACAGGTACAAAAAAAACAAAACAACACAAAAAACAGCCTAACTAATCCTGATGCCGTGAAATAATTTCTAAGAATCAGTGCTATTTTTAGTTTGGTGCAAAAGTAATTGTGGTTTTTGCCATTACTTTTGCACCAACCTAATAATACAACAATGATCATCACTTAAAAAAATCCAAAACATCAACATGAGTAATCAACAGACACTTCTCCAAAATGATGCTTTTTATTGATACTAGTAGTAGAGATGATTAGAACTATTTACTGCCTTGTTGTGTGAATAGTTACACAAAGGGCCACATTCCTAAAATGACACACAAAGACGTTGTTACAAAACTCCAAAGGAGTTTCTCAAAGTTGCAAAATTAAAAAAACATTTTAGATAAAGAAAGTCAGAGTCACAGAATTCCCCCAAACAAATTATGTAACGATATCATTCTAGTGATGAGGAACTTGAAACCCGACTCTCATCTGGTCATACAGGCAAGTCTTGAAGAGTGACCCCTCACTGCTAATCCAGTTAACTCCCATCCACACTAGCTAGGGCAGCCACTAAAACAGAGAAGGATAAGCCACCGAAAAGGGCAGTGCGTCCTTCAACACGAGGCCTTGGCCCACTTCCATTCCCTGACATCAGCATTTCTGCATTTCAGTCATTCCATGGATATGGATGGCCCACCAGGTTCCAAGAATTGCTCCCAGGTGTCTCTGTGTCCAAGACCCTTGGCTTGCCTTCCAGGCCTACCCCCAAGAGGGACTGAAGCACCTGCCCACGAGCACCAGAGGAGCACAGAGTCAATGCCCAAAAGGCCCTGGAGAGGGCACATTTCCAGGGTGCTGTCAGGAGGAAGCTTTCCAGGGCCAAGGAATGAGTGTTTTTCTCTGGAAGACAACTGCCTTTCACCTTCCCATTCATTACCAGATCATCAGGTGGACATGAAGAACATATAGAGAGGGAAATGTATATATATATACACATCTCTCTTTCCATCTATGTCTGTCTGTTCATCTATCACTATTATCATCTATCATCTATATCATCTGTCTGTATCATTTCTCTGTCTATCATCTATCCATTTTGTCTACACACATGCACATACACGCACGCACACACACATATATACACACGCAGGCATTCAGTCAACCTCACTAGTTATGGTTCACGTTTGTGATGGCATCTACTCATGAAACGTATCGGTGACTCCCATGTTAGCACTCAGAGTGCTGTGCTTGTTCCTGAGCATGTGCAGAGAGGGAAGGAGTCCAAGTCTCAACGGGAGTCTTTCCAGCTGACAGTGGACAAGGCAACACACCCGCTTCCTGTTTCATCCCGTCCTGTAAATGTGTCCTTTCTGCAGTCTGCACAGTGCTACCATTTGTGCATTTTTTGTGGCTTTCATGGTTGAATTTTCTACCTGAGTGGCCCCAAGCATAGTGCTGACGTGCTGTCTGGTGTCGCAAATCAGGAGACTGCTGTGATGTGCCTTATGGAGAAAGCGGATGTTGAAGGAACTGTGTTCAAACTTGAGCTTTAGGGCTGTTGGTGGTGAGTTTGATGTGAGTGAACCAACAAGATAAATTAAATAAGATGCATTTAAATAGAAACACACAAAAAACAAGGCTATGTATTACTCAGTGGATAAAAATGTGAGCAGAGGGTGACAGGAAGCTAACCCTGTATGCCCAGTACAAGCAACTGTTTAGTATTGCCTAATTCAGTGTACATGGCAACTTTACAAAACAGCTACCTCGAATAACAGGAATCACCGGTGTAAATATGTGCACGTATATATACGGGTTGAACATCTCTAATTTGAAAGTCCCAAGTGCTCTAAAATCGGAAACATTTTGAGCACTGTTACAACGTCACAAGTAGAGAATTCACACCTGACCTCATGATGGATGTGCAAGATTATCTAAAATATTATAGAAGACCACCCTGGGCTATGTGCATGAAAGATACATGAAAGGTAAATAAATGTCATGTTTAGACCTGGATCCCATCCTCAAGACATCTCATTATATACATGCGAATACTCTAAGATCTGAAAAAATTCTGAAATCCTAGACATTTCTGGTCCCAGGCATGTTGAGTAAGAGACACTCAACTTGTACACACACACACACACACAAATACACTAATCCCTCAGTGTTTGTGGGAGTTCCAGGACCTCCCACAGGTACCAAAGTCCTCAGTTGGTCAAGCCCCTGGTACACTGTGTAGGGTTTGCACACAGCCTACACATCCTCCTGTGTACTTTGGGTCATCTCTAGGGTAGCTGTAACACCTAACACAATGTAAATGCCGTGTACATAGTTATTACACTATACTTTAAATTTCATACTGTCTTCACTGTTGTATTATTCATTTTTAAAAAATATTTTCAGTCCAAGGTTGCTCAAATCCAAGTATGCAGGAGTGGCGCATATGAACCCGACTTCACACACACACACATCTATGTGTGTATGAACACACAGACACACATGGGAGGACATGGCATGTGACTTGGGTCACAGTTTCCTAAAAGGAGACTCTCATGATTCAGTAACCTGTGGAGTGAAACCAGAAGTTCTCAGGAGATGGGCGATGATGGCCAAAGGAACCACAGCAAGGACGTGTGCGTAAACCAGTCATCAGTGCCTCAAAGTCAAGGTCACACAGGTGGGAGATGTGCCATCCAGCATATCTATGGTTCCTGCAGTTTTGCAAAGAAATTCTTTATCTTTCTCATGACAACTCTGACTTCATGAGGCCTGCACAAGTTCCAGGACATAAAGCAGCTAAAGGGTCATGTTTTTCCAAAAATTTCAATATTCTAAATATCTTAAGTGTCACACATCATTTGTCTCCAAACGGTTTATATTAACAAACTTTAAATACTAATATTTTAATCAAAACACCCACCCCCTACATATACACCTCCTTTGGTTTGCAGTACAGAAAAAAGGGAGCATTTCCAACTGTCAACATTTTGAAGCTGTGTTATCATACAGCTTTGCCGTTCCCATAGCAACACGCTCCATTGCCTAGGTGATGGTGATCTTATGATGTCACCAATGAGCTAAACTAACTTAAAAGACATGCGGACATTTCCCCCTGGGTACACCCACATCTTAAAGTCACCCTCTAAGACGTATAGGGTTAACGTACCAAAGTGAGGTTCATTGGTTGTTGTGAGCACATTTCATAAACATAATCCCAGGGGTTCACCTGTGACGACATCCTTCCTCTTCACAAGGTTTATGGATACCAGCCAAGTTGCCCCTCACATTTTCCGATGGAGACTTTTCCTAGCTGCAGAACAGACACCAAAACGAAGGCACAACCACTTGGGAGAACATGCCACAGCTGCACAAAGCTGTGAAGGTGAGGGACCAACAGAAGTGTCCAGGGATGTTGTCAGCAACTCAGCATGGGTCACTCTGGCAAGAGTGGATGAGATTCATGAACCATCCTGGGGAAGTCTTCCTTTCCAAAACCAAGTGATTGCTAAAATGCAAGAAGGTTCACCCATTTCAGTTTCCTTCTGTCAATGTTCCAGTGACTTTGCCATCTTATAAATGAAGATGTCACACATGATGTGTGGAAGAGATAGTGACAGAAGTGTGGGGTGTCTTAAAGTACATTTAAGACCAGAAACTTAACATTGGAAAGGGGATTCCGGTCCCATATTCTCTCCCAGTTCCTCTCACAACTGGTCTGTTTGGGTGACAGACACGGTACAGGATGTTTCTATAGCAAAAGTGAAATGTACAAGATGGGATTCTACTCAGCTGGTTTCAAGGCACAGAAACACTGTCCCATGCATGCTTCGCTTCCAAAATCATCAAATAGCATTTAGGCACTATGTAATTAATCTAAAGGGGGCTTTCGACAAATAGCATGCGCGGAGCTCTAACTTGCAAACGTGCAATTAGAGTGTGTCCAAACCAATTTTCTTTCATGAATGGAAAATGCCTCATCCAACTGCTTGTGTACAACCAGAAGTGGGATAACCTGGCTCATTGGCCCTGTCCAAATATGAGATTAGACAAGTTCAAGCTGGTGCTGGGGGACAAGGTGACAGAGGCTGTGACAGGGTCCCTTTCCTCAAATTGTGATGATTTTTTAAAAAACTGAACAGAAGTAATTTGAACATAAGACCAAAACATAAAATAAAATCTTAAAACCTGATACAGACCACATAGTCCCCACGAATGCTATAATGAACAGTTACAGACCACGGAGGGCTACACAGTGTGTGGATGGGGAGGCTGCTACACCTGCTGTCACCTGCCGCAGTGCAGCCCACAGTCTCTCTACACCAGAGAGGCAGTAACACAACAGACCAGGGGAACGGTGTAGGCTCCTCCCCGGCCAGAAGTGGAGCTGGGTCTCTGCATCACTGTCTTCCATGCTGTCTGTTTCTAGTGACCAGCAGGGCCAGCAGAGACCCAGTAGACCCAGTGAACTCCCCTAGGCATTGTACACAAAATCAGAACCACACAAGGCTGTGTCATTTGACCTTGATCTGGGGTCCTCTGCTTTTGCTTTCCAAAGAGCCAAGAGAATTGCTACAAAATCATGCCACCTATGTGCACACCTTAAGGCTTTTCTGCTTCCCTGCTTTTTCTGAATCATCACTCAGGATACTTCCACTATGGGGTTTGAACATGGGATCAACTTTGGCATTCTGATTATTACTGCTTTTACTTCTTATTTTTGGTTATGCTTCTCAAACAACCAAAGTCTGAGTCTAAAGTGTTACGAATCCACCAGGAAAAGAAACTTTGATATGGAGGTATTCCTAAAAATACTAACTGCAGCCATGTCATTAGGTCTAGACACTGCACTTTAAATTTAGATGTAAACAATAGCAATCAACGAGTAATTGCACCGGCACAAGGAGGCCGCATTAACATTGCTATGGGAACATTAATTTCGGAGGGTGTAATGATTCCATTTTCAATATTCTTTAAAAACGTTGTCAGCACGGATGCCAGTTCCTAATCTGCAATCTGTTGATCCAAACATGTTTCTGCGAAACCTGCCAGTACCAAAAGGTAAAATGTCTGTCGGCATCATGAAACTTCACGACCTAATTCCAAGTTTGATTCCACACGCTGTTCTCGGCTGTAACTGGGTCAGTAAGAACCCAGATCAGGGACCAGAACTGAAGGTCAGCCCTCACTGCTGCTGTGCCTTACGGGACAACACTAGCACCAGATCTAACCATAGAGGCGCAAAGAGAACAGCTCGGCTGATCTCCGCTGCCGCCTTCTCGCGCGTGGAGTGGCTCCGCATGCATACTAAACTTTTATTTATTTCATCTATTGATTGTGCTGCTGCACGGTTGGGTCAAAAGACTGTATAAAGAAATAAGGAAAACAAAGCAAAAAACGGATTCCTTTTTGTCTTCAGCAACGACCAACAATTCTATTTCTTTTATGTGGCTGTCACACTTGCTCTGTGGGAAAAGGGCCCCCTTATTGTCTTTAGAGCAAATGAAACACCATGCCCTCTGGTCACCCCCGTGGGCCGCCTCCCTCTCCACCATATGGAGCATGCTCTCCCTTGCCCAGACCCTGTGCTGCTGGGGTTTTCTGAATACCCAGTGAAAAGTGGTTTAAATCTCTGGATTCCACCTTTCTCCTAAGACCTGTTGGAGTTGGGTAGTTCCAGGATTGGTTATCCCAGAAGCTCAAAAATGTCAGAGCTCCAGGTCAGCTTTTTGGAAATTCCCTTGGATTTCCTTCCACGGTGGCAACAGAGAGCAGGTACTGCCAGCTCCACACTCACTCCCGCCCACATGCAGACCCAGGGAGCAAGAGGGAGGTTCACTACTCCTGAACCTCTTTGCATTTTAAAGAAAACCCTTCCCTAGGTGCCCCCAGCAGACATCTCATCCTGCTCCGAGGCCAGGGCTGAGCCACAGGCCCACACTGGACTCACTGCACCGACAGTGTGGCCACAGCTGACTTAGAGCAATTAGAACTCAATCCCAACTAGAAGGTGCACATCACCTCCATCATCCAGCACCCATGGGACCTAAGCTGGACAGGGTTGGGATCCTGCAGGGGAAAGACCCAGGGAGAGAGAATGGTGGGAAAATTGTGCACTCCAGGCACCCCACAAATGCCCCCTCCTCAGGGTTGCCCAAATGGATCCTTTACTTCTAAGTCAGAAACAGGGCAAATTTAGGGAAAAGATGTTGGCCTCTACAAGGGCAGATGAGTGTACTATTTAGCTCTCTAAAGTGGTCAAAAGAGGAAATACAATAAAAGAAGAAAAAAGGCAGCCAGGTGCTTTGTGCAGCGGAGTCCACTGGGGGCTGGGGAGTGGTGAGTCCGGACCCCAGGAGCACCCCAGGCCAGGCTTAACCCATTGCCCCCTGGGTCAAGCTCACCCCATCCTGCAGACCCAGCTTAGCCGCCAACTCCTCTTCTGCATCCCAGAGCCCCTCACAGGTTCTCTGAGCCAGTGACACTTGATCACGTCTGACTCCCTCTTTTCTTGCTGAGGCCTCGAGTGCAGGTTCCTGGACCCCCGTGTTCCTCCTACTGCCCAGCCACTGCTGCATCACAAGTGGTTGATAAATACGGGACGTCCGCTAAAATCAGTCCTCTTAATATTCCAGAAGGGAAACTAATTCTGTGACTCAACACTTCCAGGGTAATTAAAAAATATAGTTAAATTTGATATCTTATTTAGAAATTGTAGGAATTTCTTGACTACAATGATCTCATTGTGTATAGAATTCTCTAGAAGGTTGTAGCAAACATGGATGCGTTTTTGTTTTGTTTTAATAGCCTTTATTTTTTAAGAGCCAGGTTCACAGTAAAATGGAGTGGAAAGTACAAAGAGTTTTCATAGGGGCCCTCCCTCTCCAAAGCGTATTCTGAAATTATCAAAATGTCTGAAAATATGAGTAATGTAAATAAAATACAGATCTTTAGACTTTAAAGAAAGTTAACATTGTACGTGCCTGATTTTCAAACCAGAATATACCGTAAACCGCCATGTAATTTATACGGAATTGAGATTTAATGCTACTGGTGCTTAAAGGGTTGTAAAGGTGTGCCAGAAACCCTTCTTTGCAAACAATAATTACTTAAGCAGACAACAGTTCAACTGAGATTTACAACTATTTTCATAGAATTGCTTGAAGACAAACTGATTTTTCTACTGAAGTTATTGCCTTTTGAAAACAGAATTTGATACTGCCATTTTATATATGTGCCTATAATAGCACATAAAGCACATTCGTTTACATTCTTGAAACCGATTTGGCTGTGTTTTCAGATATCAGAAACACATTTCCAAGAAAAATGCCCAAGCAGACCTCGTTCCTCCTTTGCAGGTTTCACCTCCGGAGCAGGAGTAGGTGAAGCCCTCTTCCTCGCAAGGGTGTCAGTGTGGACCCCTGGAAAGTTAATACTACTGGCAAATGACACAAACTTTCAGGCAGTCCTTGTGGATGTGTTTGTGACCTGGTGGTGAGCTGTGGAGAACTGTTTGTGATGGCAGATGATGGGAAATCTGCTCTCACCAAATGGCAAAAGCATAAATGCAAATCACATTTTTCTGGGGAGGGCTTTGCACCCACAGACTCAGTACATTGTCAGGGTGTAAAAGCTCTTTCTATTCTTGAATAAGCACAGAGAAGATCAAGGAGTTCCTGAATCTTCCATATTACCTATGTCATGATTAAATCTTTCTCTTCCAAATTTGTCTTCATCAATGAGCTAAGCTGGTCTGAGGACTTCACGGAATTCTTCTGAGCTGGCAAGTGCATCACTAGGTCCTTGTCCTGCCACCATTTCCCATTACAGATATGATGTCTACCCACCAAAAATAGGAATGGATACACTGTCTCTTTGGGCAGGGCACCCTGCGTGGCCTCATGAGCCCACCATGTAGGGACCAGGCATGCAGGCACTACATGTCATATGCATACGTACTCACGCCTGAGCTGCCCCAGCCCACCTCCACCTGGGGATGACCTTGTGGCTTAGTTAATAGCAAGACCTTGGTATTCCACAGACCATGCTTCTCCTATCAGCCCGATCTTTCCACTCTGTAAACCAGGGTCAGCAAACTTTTTCTGTTAAGGCCAAGTAGTGAATCGTTTAGGTTTCACACAAAACACGAAGTCTCTGCTGTATCCTCCTTCCAGTTCTTGTTCTTCCTCCTCTTTCTCCTTGCCTTTCTCTTTCTATGTACAGCCCTTTGAGCATATAAAGACCATTCTGTGTTTGTGGCCTGTGCAGAAACAGGCTGTGGCCTGGATGAACCTGCTGTCTGCAGTTTGCCGACCCAAGCAAACTATACCTTATCTTTTGCAATCCTGTTTTAAGAGCTATAATCATTTAGTTGCTCTTTATTCTGATCTTCCCAACTTTCTCTGAACTTTATTGTGCACATAAAAGCAAATATAAAGCTCCAGTAGAAGTCAGACAGAGTAGAGCGTGCCCTTTGTGGTCATTTTCAGGTGCATTCTGTTAATGAGGATACCTCACTGGTGCCCCCCCTTCATGTTCCTTAGAGTCTCTGATTTTTTGAGGGTATGGCTTATGCCATTTCATAACGGTAGTTAGACACATTCTAGTCACCCCAAATCCCTACAGTACTCTAGAATAGTCAGCAAACTACTGCTTCCTTGCTGCCTGTTTTGTTAAGAAAGTTGTATTAAAATAGCCACTTACCTGGTTCCAAATTTTTTTGGATACATATTTCTGTGGTTGCTTTTTCTCTAAAATGGAGAGCTGACTATTTACAGTGGAAACTGTATGGCCCATAATTACTAAAAACTTTCTGCTGGTCCTTTACAGAACCCTGATCAAAACTATGAAGCATGATGAAAGACATTCATTCAGTGTATTATCCACTTTATAAAACTATACTTTATCTACCTTCACTCAGGAGTTCTTGCCCTTATTCCTTCTTTCAAAAAATTTGAAGTGATCATCTTCTACAAGTGTAGCACTTTGTTAATCTGGAGAAAGAAACATGTTGCAGCTAAAATGATCCAGTTATCTTTAAGAATGAGACCATTGGTCTTACACTGTGACGTAGATACTTTGAGTGACAATCGAGATGCTTATCTTCCAAGCGTGGGCTTACACACACACACACACGCACACGCACATGCACATGCACGCACACACCCCTACCAGCTTACTATATATTTTAGGACAAATATTAAAGTCAGCAATGAGCCATACTTAACTCTTCTATTTTGAAACTGATAAGAAAATTGTGATACTTTCACTGCTTCTTTCTGTTGCCCATACTTCCTTGGTATCTTTCTACCTGGATCTTTCTATTTTTTCTTGAAATGGTATTATTTGTTAGTTCATTTACTTGCTTCACTCTGAATAATACACTAGACTATATTCCATGGGTTAGCGATTTTATCTTCCACCACTATATCTCCATTACTTGTGCCCGGACCACAGTGGATACTCAATAAATAGTAGTTAAGCACATTCATTTTTTATGACATAAATACCACCCTCTCTGATCTCTGTGTGATCTCCTCCAAAATTTGTTTGGAGGAAAGAATCTTAAGTGCTCACAAAAATGTGAAAATACTGTAAAGACTCATTTTTGTCATGGCTCCAAAGGCCTTGACTACTCCTGTTGTGTACCCAGGCCCCAGAAACAGAGGGAGTTTGCTGAGGGATGGAAGGGCTGAATGACCCACCTGCCAACCCTCAGGTCTGTGTATCAAAGTGGCGTGGGATTACGAATTTCCCCAGCACCAGCCATACTCCCAACTGTGTTGTGGATTATCTCCAACAAATGGGAGTGCAAAGCCAGGGTCACTAGGTCTCAGCTGCCAGTAGACTGCATAGAAACAGACTTCACTTAGGAGGAATGTGCATCCTAGATGGCCAGTTTGAAGGGAACAGAGAAAACAACCTGTTGGCTGAAGTCTCTTTATTTATTCAGGAAATATTTATCAAACACACAGGCAGGGACATCAGGGAACAAAAATGACAATGATCCCTGCCCTTGTGGAACTCACGTTCTAGAGGCTGAGAGCAAGGCCAGATAATTAATAAACGATAATGTCATAAACTTTCGGATCATTTGCTGTGTTAGAAGATGACACATCCTATGGATAAAAGAACAGGAGAAGGGGGAGCAGGAGCACTGGGGATACCGGCTGACATTTACACAGGCCGGGCCAGCTAAGCTCGTGGAGAAGGGGAGCATTCTGGCACAGGTTGAAAGGGACGAGGCGGTGATACCTGTAAAGAGGCGGTTCCAGGCGAAGGGAAGATCCTGTGCGATGGCCTGTGACGACAGAGGGCTTGGTGCGTTCCAGGATGAGCATGGAAACCCTCTGCCATCACAGTGAGCCCAGGGAAGAATTGCAGGACGTGGTGCAGAGAGGCAGGGCTACACCACGCAGGGCCTTTTCAGCCCTTGAGACTTTGGCCTTCCCTTTGAGAGAGACAGGAAGCACTGACGAGCTCTGAGCTGAGGAGTGAAACCCAACAAATGTCATGAGTGGATCGCTCTTGCCACTGCTCAGATTAGACTGCAGGGTAGCACTGTCGGCTGGTTGAGAGGAGCAAGCCGCGCGCATGAGGTCGGTGGGACAGATCAGGCTAGGTAGCCGTGGAACTAGTGAGACGTGAGAGGATTCTAGATACATCCCGAAGATTATTGGGTCAGTAGGATTTTCTGAACAGATTAGATACTGCATGTGAGAGAAAGAAAGGAGTGAAAGATAACCTCAAGATCTTTGGGCTGTGCAATGGAAAGCATGGAATCACCATCGGCTGAGACAAACAAAACATGACTTTCCAGTGTCACTGAGGAAGTTTGGTGTTGAGTGCCATCAGAGTGCTTTCGGACAGCAGGACCCCTGTGGCCACCCCAACCACTGGGCTGCACACAGAGTCTAATGGGTGGACAGGGTCACCATCAAAGCCAGACCTTCCATTGCTGTGGGTTCCTCACAGACAGCGGTCCAAGCACAGCTGCAGTGCGCAGCAGGCAGCTCTTGCTGGTGCTGGTTGGCTGAGGTTGCATATCTTAAAATTAAGAAGCAAAACAATAACCAAAGGGCTGTTTGCTATTTTGGTAGTTGAGATATTCGTATGTAAAGTGACTCATTTCCTTTTTTCAGAAAAACTAGGACAATCTGTTTGCTCTCCAACTGGTCAAACAATGACCCTAGTTTTTAATAATAACAAAACTCCTCAGGGTGGCATTCAGAAAACGTAGGCGGGAGGTTATGAGAATGTAAAGGCCAGTAACCCAGACCACTCCCACGAGCTCCGCACGTGAGTCAGAGTCGGAAAGAAAAGGAGAGCGCTGTCAATATGTAGATAGGTCTGTTCACAAATGTTTTCTCAATCTGGAAAACATTCGGTTGAGTCTACTGGGTGGCTCACAAAAGGATTTCTGTCAGGGTTGCATGCAAAGAGAGTCTACGCCTTCCGGGGGTTCCCTCCCCTCCATGATCTCATTTTGTGAAGCAAGGATCCCAGCGAATCACAAAGACTACACAGAGAATGACTTTACCTCCAAGCTCTGAGATTAACGTAGGTCAAAGCAGATACCTTCCAGAAAGCGAAAGAAGAAAACACCCTAACCCACTGAAATGGGTACTATTACCAAAGCACTCTAAGGTGGAGAAAGGAAACCGGAGGCTCTGCTAGATCTCTGTGACATGGGAGCAGCGATGAACAATGCAAACAAAAATGGCTTTTGCTCCTAATTAGGATGTCACAAACTGATGTGTCTTTTTATGTGGTCGGACAAAAGTATTACACAAAAGTAAAAGGCTTGCTTTTATCAACATAGTTACTGACCAATGCTGAGCATAACTACCCCAGGAAAATAGACTTTCAAAGTATAGACAGTTTCTTAAGACAAAACTGTGCATGTCTGCTAGAAAGAGAACTAAGCCTATTCCAGATGTTCAGAGCAGTGACTACATCGTGACAGGTGGCAAAGTCCTGCTAGAGAGATATGTGTACCATTGATAGCATCGTCGATATGTACATATGTCTGCTCATAAATATTTTCAAGACAGGGCCATGAGAAATGCCAAGATGGGTTGGGCTGCAGCGGTGCCCCCTCCTTAGTTTGGTGGCAGCCAGAGAAGGCTCCTGGCTGTGGAGGTGATGGAACAGTCAGAGCATGTGAGTCGTTCATAAGGAGTGTTTGCCCTGGCAGCCTTCTTAACAAGAGGATCTGTTGCTGTTTAGGACGCTTTTACAAAATTTTCCTAGTGAACATGGGAAGACGCTTAGGAAACAGTTACACAATTTGGGATTATATTCCTAGTATATGATTATTACCAACTTAAAATTAACTGTTTTTTTAAATTGCACAAATTTAACTGGAAATTTGTGCCAATTCATTTTTCAGAGAAAATATAAAATGCAGTCTACCCTTGGAAGTGATTTTTAGTTCTCAAACTACAACTTAAGAAAGAATAAGAGCAGCTCACAAGTGTAATCCCAACACTTTGGGAAGCAAAGGCAGGAGGATTGCTTGAGGCTAGGAATTCAAGACCAGCCTGGGCAACATAGCAAGGCCTCACCTCTAAAACAACAACAGTAATAACACCACAAAACCTTAAGTAGTTCTAGATACAATGTATGCTATTCCATAATGAACATCCAGATTGGATAGAAGATCTCCCTCTGTGTATACAACTTATTGTTTCCATGTTGGATAGAGATCTCCCTCTGTGGTACAATTCATGGTTATCATGTTGGATAGAGATCTCCCTCTGTGGTACAATTCGTGGTTTCTATGTTGGATGGAAGATCTCCCTCTGTGGTACAATTCGTGGTTTCCATGTTAGATAGAAGATCTTCCTCTGTGGTACAATTTGTGGTTTCTATTTTGAATAGAGGGTCTCCCTCTGTGGTACAATTTATAGTTTCTGTGTTGGATAGAAGACCTCCCTCTGTGGTACAATTCATGATTTCCATGTCAGATAGAAAATCTCCCTCTGTGTGTACAATTCATGGTTTCCATGTCAGATAGACTATCTCCCTCTGGGTGCATAATTCGTGGTTATCATGTTGGATAGAGGACCTCCCTCTGTGGTACAATTCACGGTTTCCATGTTGGATAGAGGGTCTCCCATAGCACTAGGAGCACCAGATAATACTAGTGGTGGGGCAGGGGTGGGCTAGCATCCTGAAGTAAAGGGGCAAAGATTCCCCTGAAACAAAAGTCCTATCCAAGCATCCTTATGCAAAAAGGACCTCAACCAAACCCTCACATTTTATGCAAAAATTAACTCAAAATGGATCACAAACTTAAATGTAAAACATAAAAGTTATTAGAAAACATTTAGAAGAAAGCATAGGAGAAGATCTTTGGGGTCTAGGGCCAGGGACATCCCTTTGTCCCTGGGATGACTCATTAAAGAGAATATTGATAAGCTGGATTACATCAAAGTTAAAAACATGTGCTGTGCAAAAACCTCTGAAGAAACTGAACAGGCAAGCTACAGACTGAGAGGAAATGTTGGCCCATCTCATATCTATCAAGGTCTTATATCTAGAGCCTATAAAGAATTCTCAAAGTTCAACAGAAAGGCCTAATGAGACAAAGACATAAATAGTCACTTCACTGAAGAAGACACAGAGATGGCAAATAAGCACATCAGAAGACATTTAGCACCATCAGCCATTAGAAAATGCCGATTAAAGCCTCAATGAGATATCACAATAACCCTGTCACAATACAAAAAATAAAAAGCACTAACAATAACACCAAATGCTGGTGGGGTGCAGAGAAACAAGATTGCTTGCACATTGCTGGTGGGGATGTAAAATGGTACAGCCACTCTGGAAAATATTTTCTTACAAAACAAACCATGCACTTATCCCAAAATCCAGTAATTCCACCCCTGAACAGCCATGCCAGAGAAATAAAGGCTTATGTGTACGTAGAAACCTGTACACAAATATTCATAGCAGTGTTCCTTGTAATAATAATAACACTGGAAATAACCCAGATATCTTTCAATGGGTGAACAGCTAAAGAAACTGGTATGTCCACACCCTGAAATAGTACTCAGCAAAAAACACTTAACTTGGATTACTCTCCAGAGAATTTTGCTGAGTAAAGAAATCCAATCTCAAAAGACTACATAGTATATGAACATTAAAATAGCATTCTTGAAATAACAAAACTATTCAGATGGAGAACTGAAAAAGCAGATTAGTGGCTGTCAGAGGATCATGATGGGAGATAAAGGCATTGGCTACGGCTGTTTGAGGTCAGGAGGCTGGAGACTACTGATAGAATTGTGTTGAATATTGACTTTGCCAGTGGTGGTCAAACTTCATGCATGATAAAACCAGATAGAACTAAATACACACAAATGAATGCAAGCAACAATTGGAAAATCTGAATATGGTGGATGGATTGTATCAATGCCAACTTCTTGACTGTCATATCAGGCTGTAGTCATGCAAGATGTACCACTGGGGGAAACTGGATGAAGGGTACATGAGGCTCTGTATTGCTTTTTTACAACTGTATGGCAATCTTCAATTTCCTTAAAATAAAAGTTTAAGAAATCTTATTCAACAACGTACAGTGTACTTGTTTCTCTCTTGGACCCCAGCTTTCCAGCTGTTTTCTGCCTGGAGCACCCCTGGCAAGGTGAGATGAGCAGGGGACCAGCAACAGTGGCTGATGGTGCCATCTTAGACTTCTTCTGCAGGTGAGGCCCCAAACCAGGGCACAACCTGAGATGTTCCCTGATAAAGCGAGTTCTCGTAAGAAGCCGTTCATCCTTACTTGGAGCTGTAAACCATCCCTTCTTATCTGGCCACAAACACCCTTTAGCCACATTAATCTAGAACTAAATATATATATGTCCTTTAGTGTTGAGAAAACTCTCCTGTTTTGACTTTTTCCATAGTGTTTGTGTCCATGTCTAAATTCTCACAGGCAAAAGTTCTATTTTAAATGGAAAAGTCAAACAAAAGAGAACAAAATGTTCGACTGACCTTTAAAGACTTAAGAGTTTACAGTTAATTTGGAAACCCTAGCCATTAGATTGGACACACCCTATGTTCACACTCTCCCTATGTGTCCCTGCGCTGGATGGCAGGAAGAGAAAAACAAGTCAGGCGTCCAGCCACTGGCAATTAGAACACAGCATTCAACCCGAGAAAAATCAGACTTTCCATCCAATCCCACCCAATGCGCAGCACCAAAGATGTGTCAGACAGACTCAGCTCTGCTGTCCTTGGATGACTTCATGGATCACTGCAAAGATCTTTGAGCCGTAGAGCTACTGAAGGTAATTCTGTTTTATAATGAAGATGTTGTACTTTACATGAAAAAGGATTTCATTTTCTAATGTAAATATGTTGCATTTTTACAGGTTTTGCAGTTGCATGTAAAAGACTTGGGCTGGATGGGAGAGGGTTGCTTGGAGTTTTCTAACTACAGAAACAAACTTAAGGAAGTATATTAATATTCATTAAAAAGCACATGCTAGCCCTTAAACTACTGGGAATTCATTCTAAGAAAATAGTGAAGTACTCCTATCAGGATTTAGCTATAAGGATATTAGTTACACTGCTGTTAGAAACAGCCTAAAAGCTAACAACAGATTGGTTAAATGAATTATTTACAATTATATATCAAAATGATTATATAAAACTATGTTTTCTATATGGAAAAATAATAACAATAAAGTAAAATTTTTAAAAGGCTGTTTTTTAAGCAACTGAACATTAGTTTTGGAAACAATATAAATGTATAAATGACTATGCAGAAAGTTCGCAGGATATACACAAAGGTATTTTATGTGTTGGTCTGTGGGCAGAATTGGGGAAGTCTTGTATTTTCTCTTGCTTTTATGTCTGTATTTTCTCATTTTTTTTCACGAATATTATTAACAATGACATATATAAATGTACATTTTCTTTTTTCTTTTTTTTTTTTTTGAGACAGAGGAGTCTTGCTCCGTCACCCAGGCTGGAGTGCAGTGGCACCATCTCAGCTCCCTCCAACCTCCACCTCTTGGGTTCAAAGCATCTCCTGCCTAAGCCTCCTGAGTATACAGGTGCACGCCACCACGCCCAGCTAATTTTTATATTTTTAGTAGAGACAGAGTTTCACCATGTTGGTCAGGCTGGTCTCGAACTCCTAATCTCAAGTGATCTGCCCACCCTGGCCTCCCAAAGTGATGGGATTACAGGGGTGAGCCAACACAGCTGGTGGAGAATGATATATATTTTTAAATCATGTTCTTTTATATGTAATTTCATATGTACTATTTATATATAATTAAACACATTTAATATTTATATGTAATATTTATGTATAATTATACATATATGCTATGTGTGCACTACACATTTTTAGTAAGCATTTTACACATTTAAAGTAAGTATGTTAAAGCCCTAGCTTCATCACACTCAGAAGTAGGTAAAAAGGGGGAAAATATGGGTCCTGCATGGACGTCCTCAAAGGGACCTGTTGGAGTTGGAGATGAGATCTCAAGGTTACCCTGCATTAGAATCATTCTTACTCGCACTGTGAGCAGATTGACTGGAGGACGGGAATAAAAGGGGGTTCATGAAACCCACATGAGGCCAAGGGAAGAGTCAGTCCTACGTGGTTTTCTTCCTCAGAACCTGCTGGTGCCACTCCGGGATCCCAGGGAGCCCTCAGGCCAGCAAGTGCTCAAACACCCCCTGTTTAACCACCAGGCATGGGGTGTGAGCCGCTCAGCCCCTCATGCTTGACTGGAGCTGGTCCTCCAACCTTGCTATGAGACTGGAAGGATCTAAGAATAGCATGTTCTCAAAAGGCCGTGACAGAGCAAAAGGGGCTATCTCCTGAAAAGCATCCACTCTACAGGAAATAAAAGGCAAAGCTGTTTTCAGCTTTGAAACCTGGTGGTGCCAACATCCCGGCTGCTGGTGGCTGATGTCTGGAGCACCTCTGACTCCCTCACATCCCCTCTTAGCCCAGCAAACATCACTTAGTGCCTCCTGAGTGATGGGAACTATGGTGGGCTTGAGGAGCTCAGAGAAGAATGCAATTTTTTCTCAACAAGCAATTGCTTAGCTCTGAATACACTGTGTGTCCCCATAATGAACTCAGGGAAATGAATGAGAATGAGATAGGATCCTTGTCATTGAGAACTTTCCAGTGCAGTCTTGCTAGGATGAGAGATGAAGAAATAAACCGTGGTGCACATTGGAGCCACACGGGCCTTGTTTCCATCTGAGCTCTTCCCCTGGAAGCTGAGTGTCCTTGGGTGAGTGAATCAGCCTCTTGGAGCTTCTGACTCCTCATCTCTAAGACAAGATCAACCTGCTCCTGAATGACTACTGAACAGATAATGAATGAAGGCAGAAATAAAGATGTTATTTGAAACCAATGAGAATGAAGACACAATATACCAGAATCTCTGGGACACATTTAAAGCAGTGTGTAGAGGGAAATTTATAGCACTAAATGCCCACAAGAGAAAGCAGGAACGATCTAAAATTGACGCCCTAACCTCACAATTAAAAGAACTAGAAAAGCAAGAACAAACACATTCAAAAGCTAGTGGAAGACAAGAAATAACTAAGATCAGAGCAATACTGAAGGATATGGAGACACGAAAAAGCCTTTAAAAAAATCAATGAATCCAGGAATTGGTTTTTTGAAAAGATCAACAAAATAAATAGACCACTAGTCAGACTGATAAAGAAGAAAACAGAGAAGAATCAAACAGATGCAATAAAAAATGCTAAAGGGGATATCACCACTGATCCCGGAGAAATACAGACTACCGTCAGAGAATACTATAAACACCTCTATGCAAATAAACCAGAAAATCTAGAAGAAATGGATAAATTTATAGACATTTACACCCTCCCAAGACTAAACCAGGAAGAAATCAAATCTCTGAATAGACCAATAACAAGTTCTGCAACTGAGGCAGAAATCAGTAGCCTACCAACTTAAAAAGTCCAGGACCAGACAGTTTCACCAGCAGTACAAAGAGGAGCTGGTACCATTACTTCTGAAACTACTCCAAACAATAGGAAAAGAGGAACTCCTCCCTAACTCATTTTATGAAGCCAACATCATCCTGATACCAAAACCTGGCAGAGGCACAACCAAAAAAGAAAATTTCAGGCCAATATCCCTGATAAACATCGATGCAAAAAACCCTCAATCAAATACTGGCAAACCGAATCCAACAGCACATCAATAAGCTTATCCATCACAATCAAGTTGGCTTCATCCCTGGGATGCAAGGCTGGTTCAACACACACAAATCAAAAAACATAATCCATCACATAATCAGAACCAAAGACAAAAACCACATGATTATCTCAATAGATGCAGAGAAGGCTTTTGTCAAAATTCAATAGCTCTTTATGCTAAAAACTCTCAATAAACTAGGTATTGATGGAATGTATCTCAAAATAATAAGAGCTATTTACGACAAACCCACAACCAATATCATACTGAATGGAAAAAAACTGGAAGCATTCCCTTTGAAAACCAGCACAAGACAAGAATTCCCTCTCTCATCACTCCTATTCATCTTAGTACTGGAAGTTCTGGCCATGGTAATCAGGCAAGAAAAAAAAAACAAAGGGTATTCAATTAGGAAAAGAGGAAGTCAAATTGTCTCTATTTGCAGACGACGTGATTGTGTACTCAGAAGATCCCATCCCCATCGTCTCAGTCCAAAATCTCCTTAAGCTGATAAGCAACTTCAGCAAAGTCTCAGGATATAAAATCAATGTGCAAAAATCACAAGCACTCCTATACACTAATAACAGATCAAGAGAGAGCCAAATCATGAGTGCACTTCCATTCACAATTGCTACAAAGAGAGTAAAATACAGGAATACAACTAACATAGGATGTGAAGGACCTCTTCAAGGAGAACTACAAACCACTGCTCAACGAAATAAGAGAGGACACAAACAGATGGAAAACATTCTATGCTCATGGTTAGGAAGAATCAATACTGTGAAAATGGCCATACTGCCCATCCAGCTACCACTGACTTTTTTCACAGAATTGGGAGAAAAACACCTTAAAATTCATATGGAACCAAAAAAGAGCCTGCATAGCCAAGACAATCCTAAGCAAAAAAAAAAAAAAAAAGAAAGAAAGAAAGAAAAAGAAAAAAAAGCTGGAGGCATCACACTACCTGGCTACAGTAATCAAAGCAGCATGGTACTGGTACCAAAACAGATACATAGATTACTGGAACAGAGCAGAGCCCTCAGAAATAACGCCGCTAATCTACAAACATCTGATCTTTGACAAACCTGACAAAAACATGCAATGAAGAAAGGATTCCCTACTTAATAAAAGGTTTTGGGAAAACTGTCCAACCATATGCAGAAAGCTGAAACTGGACCCCTTCCTTATACCTTATACAAAAATTAACTCAAGATGGTTTAAAGATTTAAACATAAGACCTAACGCCATAAAAACCCCAGAAGAAAACCTAGGCAATACCATTCAAGACATAGGCATGGGCAAGGACTTCATGACTAAAGCAACAAAAGCCAAAACAGACAAATGGCAGCTAATTAAACTAAAGAGCTTCGGTGCAGCAAAAGAAACAGTCATCAGGGTGAACAGGTAACCTACAGAAGGGGAGAAAATTTTTCCAATCTACCCATCTAACAAAGGGCTAATAACCAGAGTCTACAGAGCAGTTAAACAAATTTACAAGAAAAAAAATCAAAGAACCCCAACAAAAAGTGGGCAATGGATATGAATGGAAACTTCTCAAAAGGAGACATTTATGCAGCCAACAAACATATGCAAGAAAGCTTATCATCACTGATATTAGAGAAATGCAAATCAAAATTGCAATGAGACACCATCTAATGTCAGTTAGAATGACGATCATTAAAAAATAAGGAGACAACAGATGCTAGAAAGGATGTGAAGAAATAGGAACATTTTTATACTGTTGGTGGGAGTGTAAATTAGTTCAACCATTGTGGAAGTTAGTGTGATGATTCCTCAAGGATCTATAACTAGAAATATCATTTGACCCAGCAATCCCATTACTAGGAATATGCCCAAAGGATTATAAATCATTCTATTATAAAGACACATGCACACATATGTTTATTGCAGCACTGTTCACAATAGCAAAGACTTGGAACCAACCCAAATGCCCATCATTGATAGACTGGATAAAGAAAATTTGGCACACATACACTATGGAATACTATGCAGCCATAAAAAGGATGAGTTGTGTCCTTTGCAGGGACGTGGATGAAGCTGGAAACCGTCATTCTCCGCAAACTAACACAAGAACAGAAAACCAGACACCACATGTTCTCACTCATAAGTGGGAGTTGAACAGTGAGAACACATGGACACAGGGAGAGGAACATCATACACAGAGGGAGGCCTGTCGTGGGGTGGGGGGCTAGAAGAGGAATCACATTAGGAGAAATACCTAAGGTAGATGACAGGGTGATGGATGCAGCAAAGCACGACGGCACATGTATAACTATGCAAGAAACGTGCACGTTCTGCACATGTACCCCAGAACTTAAAGTATAATAATCGAAACAAAAAAGCGAGACCTCCGCATAAGGGTTGTTGGGAGGGCAGAACTCATGGCCAGGCACACAATAGCATTCACCAAGAAATGAATTCAGTCCACAGCCTCACCCGTGGCCGAGTGGAAGGCGTTCAGTAAACTGAGAATGAGGTGGCTGGTGTAGGAAACAAAAGAACTAAAATGAGACGCTCACAAAGCACGCAGGCGTCCTCAAGTGCGGTCGGTTTGAGGATGGTGTGGGAAGTGACTGGACACGGAGAAGGATCATGCACGGGGGCGAGCCTTTTCCCTCCTTAGATGTGTTTGCTTGCTTCTGAGGAAGGCAGACTGGATACCTATGCAGGGAATATCATTTCTCTTGCCCTGGCGTTCTGGACACGTTCCGTGCTTGGAAGAGAATGATACGAAGGCTGTCAGAATGACTGTGGCAACTCGGGGTTGAGCCAGGCTGCCCACAGGACCAGAGTGAGCTCTGTGTGGGGCTGGAAGCCACGGCGCCCCCCAGCCCCTGCAGCTAGCAGCCCTCTCTGTGCAGGGCTCTCGGCGATGCTGGGAAATCATGAAGTCAAAACCATATTTTCTTAGAAGGATCCATTCCTTCCAGATTTGAATAAACACACCCAACTTCACCACCCCAAGCAACATCCCGTTCCCATAGGGCACGTTCACGCAGGAAAATCTGACCCAGCCCGTGACATGGGCCCTGCAGATGGCGGTCACCTAGCACCGGGCTGGGTCAGAGCTGCCGTCGCCCAGGTGGGAAGAGTGTGCTCCCTAATGACCAGGCACACATCACTCTAGGCATGAGGGTGGCAGGTGGGGAGGTTCACAGATCCCTGAGCCACTGATTAAATGAAGAAAATGGTTTATTCTCCGTGTTCACCAGGAAGCCTAGAGGGTTACCCGGAGGAAGAGAATTCATAGCCCTCTTCACTTCCATGGAGCCCCAAGGACGCCAGCAGGGGCTTCATGAAGAAGAGGGACAAGTGGCCCAAGAGAAGAGAGAGGGTGTGGGTGCTGCCCAACAGGCAGGAAGCAAACACTGGCATTTCCTTCCTCTGCGGGCCGTCTTCGGGTCTATGGACATGACCAACTGGATCAGAGAAGAAAACGGAGACACAGGGAGAGCAAATTAACAACGTGTTGTTTCCCTGCTGAATTCACCGTCCACAGAGCCGCCTCGAGTTTCACAAGTCAGACGTTTTCCTTAAGTTTCGTTTTCTTCCGGAGATGCTGAAGGTCTGATTTCATCGGTGTTCCAATAAGCCTGTGCTGTGCACGCCTTCCCAAATGCCGCTGATGAAAGTGCTGGCTGTGCATGGAAGCAAGTGGCAGAAAAAAACAGATTTCTGTTCTTTTACTTGCATTCAGAACATTTCAAGTGAAAAAATCCTAAGCACTTTAATTGCCCATGATAACAGGGCGAGGCTGCGAGGGCTGGAGCTATGGGAAGGGCTCCTAGCTCACAGACACACAGGGAGCACCTCACTGTGGCTCTTGGCAGGATGAGGAGTTTCAGCCTGGCATAGCCTGGGACATGGGAAGCCACTGCAGTGCTGATGAAGCTGAGGCAACCTCAGGGAGAACCAGCCAGCCCCATAAACTACAGTGAGACAGCGCCGAGCATTGGGGATGCATTTTAGGAACCATCCCGTGCCCCTGTGCCTCTGCAATATCAGATGAGGACCTCGCACATTTCCAGTATGACTTGATTGTAGAAAATAATTGGTCCGTCTCCTCTTCCATCCACTTTCTCACTGTGGTCTCCTTCCATCCTTTAGGCCTCTGCTCAAGCGTGGCCACCTCAGGGGTCTTCTTTGCCACCCTGGCTAGGGACGCAGCTCAGACCGGGCACTCCTGAGCGCCTCGTTCTGTTCCTCAGCTGTGCTCATTATTATTTGACATCCTAATTATCCACGAACGTCTTCAGTGTCTGTTCACAAGAATAGACACCGCATCTGTCTAGAATAGTAACTGGCATATAGGTGTTCGACACATATTTACTGAAAAACGAAAAGGAGCTACAGGCTGCCCCAGAGTGAACGGGCCCTGGAGTCTGTGCTTGTTTGTACGTGTGTCCTACACTCACACTTCGTTCCACAAAGGATTTCAGGCAGAAGGAATTCTGTGATTCGTCATCAAATTTTATTGAGTGCCTATTATCTGCAGCTGTGAACATGAAAGAAGGTGGGAACTAGTCAAGCCGTGTACGGTTCAAAGCCCTTTTCCTATGTGCAGCTCTAGCTCCTTGCACCCTTAAAGAGTCGCCGCTGACATTTGCATTCCTCATCTCAGACCTCTGGGAGAAGGCAAGGGTCTGTGCGGAAAAGGTCATATGTGAAAAGGCTCTATTGGAAAGAAACAAAATAAAACAGACAAAGACCCAGCTGTCCTAGGAGCTGCTTCTCCACCAGTCACTTCTCCTTTCAAAGTGTGGTTGTGGTCCGGTGTGGGGGGCACTCCTCCTGCATCCGGAGGAAAAACCTCCAGGAGGTTGTTGAGAACCAAGAGAGAACGGAGGGCGAGCTGGACCACCAGGAGCCCACACCCTGCGGCGTCACTGGCAGGTGGTAGATGTCAGGAAGGTCAGAGTCCCCTCGTGAGGCAGGGGAGTGGAGGCACAGCACAGGCTTGGCAAGTGTGAGTGAACAGTCACAACAGTCACAAAAGCAGAAAGCATCAAGCTAGTGCTGGTCACAGGAAATGCAGCCCCACACAGGGAACCATAAACCACCCAGTGAAGCGGTTTGCAAAGCATCGTTCAGCCTAAGTTCACGTCTTCCTGCCCTCTGTGTTTGGTGGACAGTCATGATAAACACCAGCCTAGAAATGGCACTGCATCAAGTCTTGAGGTGAATAAGGCTTTTTAACGTTGTTAAGTTTTTTTTTATCTGTGTTGTTAAAAGTTGGAACAGAATAATAGTGTGGACAGCCAAAGGTTTTGATGTGTGAGAGCTGGATTTTTTTTTTTTTTGAGACAGAGTCTCACCCTCTTTGCGCGGGCTGAAGTGCAATGGTGCAATCTCATCTCACTGCAACCTCTGCCTCCTGAGTTTAAGTGATTCTTCTGCCTCAGCCTCCCAAGTAGCTGGGATTACAGGCATGTGCCACCAGGCCTAGATAATGTTTATATTTTTAGTAGAGATGGGGTTTCACCACGTTGGTCAAGCTGGTCTCGAACTCCTGACCTCAAGTGATCCACCTCCCTCAGCTTCCCAAAGTTCTGGGATTACAGGTGTGAGCCACTGCACCAGCCTGATTTTTGTATTTTTAGTGGAGATGGGGTTTCACCATGTTGGTCAGGTTGATCTCGAACTCCTGGCCTCAAGTGATACACCTGCCTCAGCCTCCCAAAGTTCTGGGATTTTACATGTAAGCCACCATGCCTGGCCTGAGCTGGACTTTTTGAGGGAGAACTGGTTTTGAGTTTTCAAGGGGCTTAGTCTTTAAAGACTCAGGACATTGGTGCAAGAGCAGTTGGATGGCAGGTTGCCCACCTCCAGGCATTCCCCTCCCACAATCCCTCCGAGGAGACCAGAGTTCACCCAGGACTAGGGCGGAGGCAGAACCAAAGAGGAGAGAGAGCCAGGTGGCCATTGCCTCCTGAAAGAAGCCTCTCCCCTGGGCTGAGTCCTGCTCTGGGGAGATGACAGACCCCTCCCCAGGTTTGACAATCTGAGGACATTAGGAGTTTTCTTTGGGGAGTACTCAGGAGGCAGCAAGTCTTGCAGTAAAGTCCCTTTACCTGTGTGGTTGGGCAGAGAAGGAAGGAAAAATGGCTTTATGGGGTGTCTAGACATCAGAAGACCTGCAACAGTCCTGGCATTGTCAGCGGGCACCAGGCCAGGAAGAGAAGGTGAAAGATCACAGTCTCCAGAGAGGGAAGAGAACTGGCTGAGAAAAGCTTGATGGAGAAACTAAACCCTACTTCTCTTTTTAAGCACTTTGCCTGGTAGCTAGCATAGTACCCATCCATTCATTAATCAATTTGGATATTACCAGGGAATTCTAGTGTTTCTCATTCTAGACCTCTGGAGGCCAAAGGAACTCAAGTCAGTCAATCTTTTATATTACGTCCTAAAAAATATATGCCCACTTCTAGGGAAAAAATATAATTTAAGAAAAGCATCACTTCTCATTTTTTATAAACATTCATACAAATTCACATGAAAAGCAGAGACCTGAAAATTCATTTTAAAATATATATAATTTAAGGTACACCCCCCAAAGAAACTCTCCCTGGTGAAAGAATTGTCAGCAGAACGCTTCTGGGTTTTTACAGCCCAAACTTCATAGAATATACAGATCTTTCAGTACAGGATTTTTAGGCTAGCATTTGTATAGGAAGAAAATTTATACACAAGAAAAATATAACACAACATTTCAGAATAAGGAAGCATACAGGGAGACATCTCAGGCTACCTTCCAACTATGGGCAGGAGAAGGTCAGAACCAAGACAGTGGCTTTGAGGGGCATCCTGGGGCCGGCCACAGGCACACAGGCACAGGCACAGCACGAGCAGTTTGTGAACATAAACTTTGGGACACAAGCACGGCTCCCGTTTGCAATTTTTCATTTTGAAACATCAATCGCCTCTGCTTGTTTTTTTTTTTCTGAGACGAAGTCTCGCTGTGATGTCCAGGCTGGAGTGCAGTGGCGCCATCTTGACTTGCTGCAACCTCTGCTTCCAGGTTCAAGCAATTCTCCTGCCTCAGCCTCTGAGTGGCTGAGATTACAGGTGCTCACCACCATGCCTGGCTGATCTTTTTTTTTTCTTTTTAGTAGAGACGATGTTTCATTATGTTGACCAGGCTGATCTCAAGCTCCTTATCTCAAGTGTTCTGCCCACCTCGGCCTCCCAAAGTGCTGGGATTGCAGGTGTGAGCCACCATGCCTGGCCTCAATCACCTCTTTTGAGATTTGTCTTCACCTTATTCCTCGGGGATCTTTAGCTGCACCAAAATGGCAGAGTCATTGCCTTCAGTTTGAATTTGATATTTTGCCTGAAATTTTGGCTTCGTCTTTCAACTTGCCTATACTACCATCAGTTTCAAACTAGTGACAAAAAAGAAGAACCCTCTGGATCCAACTTTCTTTATTTCCCTCAGCACCATTTAAAAAATTAATTTTGCATTTATTCTATCTTGCTTTACTGCAGGCACTTCTAAACTACCATAAACAAGTGGTAGCTGGAATGAAGACTTGAAAGCAAAGCAAGCTTACTCTACCCAGTATCCTGCTTTCCTGGATGCTTACCCAGTTCTTAGGAGAGTGAAATTCTCATCTGTGGCTTTGGTTCCACCCCACACTCTCTGCAATGCCCTGGATGGGCTCCCAGTATGGTTTATTGTTCAAAATCAGAAAGGAGGATAAAACAAGACTACTACAATGTCTTGCTTTGGGTTAGAAATGTTAAGTCTGAGAAACATTTTCATACACATTGTCACATTCAGTCTCACATTTAGTGTCAACTGTAAGGTTGACAGGAATGGCGCCACCATTTTCATTATTAATGTAAGAACACATATTCAGGCATGCGAAAACATAGCAAATGTGGGGCTCAAAAAGATTCCTATGTGTTAGGCACTGCTTCCATGAAGTTACAGAGAATGTAGTTATCAGACATCGTTCCTCCCCTCAAGAAGTTCACAGTCTAGTGCTGGGTACAGATTTGTAAACCAGTAAGTGTAATACAGTATGGAAAGGGCCCACCTGATACATAGGAGATTGTGCAGGAAAAGGCACAACAATCTCTACCAGCAAGAGAGGACTGTGGAAAACCTTATAAGAGAGGCCATCTTTGGGTTCTTTGAAGACTGAGAAGACTCTAAGTAGGGAAGATAGAAGTAAGAAGTCATTCCAAGGAAGAAAATGTATGTGCAAAGGCACAGAGATAAGAAAATCAAAGAACTGGAAGTCTGTGCACAGGAGATGGCACTGGATGACGGGGCACGGAGGACTTTGTCATAGCAAGTGGCAAGCCACTAAAGGATTTAACGCAGGGAAAGACAGGATCAAGCTTGAATTCAAAAACATTTTGGCCTTAGAGAGGAGGATAGATTTCTAAGGAAAAGGGAGATTGTGGGCAAAATCCAGGCAAGAAATGATTCTGGACTAAAATTAAGACAGGGATAGCAGGAATGGAGGAGAGGGGGTATGGGTGACAGACCTTTCACTGGGAGAACAAAAGTAGGGCTCATGTGCTGGAAACTTAATTTCCAATGCAATACTGTTGAGACGTAGAATCTTTAAGAGGTAAGGAGGCCCTGAGCACTCTGCCCCTGAGAATGGATTATTGCCATTATGTCAGGAGTGTGTTAGTGATTTTGGAAGAAGGTCCTGAGAAAAAGGATGAATTTGGCCCCCTTGATGTCTCTTTTGGGCTCTTATGTGATGCCTTCCACCATGGCATGACACAGCAAGAAGTTTCTCACAAGATACAGCCCCTTGCTCTTGGACTTCCCAGCCTCCAGAACTGTGAGCCAAATCATTTCTATTGTTGATAAATTACTAAGTCTATGGTATTTTGTTATAGCAGCAGAAAGCAATCTAAGACCGTTGTCATTTTGATATAGATGACACATGTAAGGAAGAACTCTGGATGGATTCCAGGTTGTAAACTCATCAAAGTTGGATGACGGTGATAACTTTAATAATGAGGGGAAGAAGCAGATGGGTCAGGGAGTGGGGAAGAGCAGAAGTCAGAAAAAGGAGGCAGTATGTTGGGTTTTGAGCAGTCCTTGTGCACTGAGCCTTTGATGCATTCACGCAGAACTGGTGACATTTGAGCTGGAGATGTGACATCCATTTTACTGAAGCCAGAGGGAGGAATGTGATGAACCATGGAGAGAATGTGAAGTGAGAGGTAACAGAAAGGGAAGGATGTGGATATCACCCTCATTTAAGATGGGAAGAAAAAAAGCAAGATAATAAATGCAGAGAGGGAGAAAGAGAACAGGACAAAAGGAATCCAAAGAAGATCTTTGGGAAGGAAGAAGAAAGAACAGATGGTCATGAGGGTCAAATGCCACACCCATGTGTTAGACAACCAGATCTGGCACCAGGAGACAGCTGTGTCCTCCAGGCTGTGTCCATTGTGTGTTGGGGGGAGCTGCCAGGCAGGGTGGTGGGACTAGGAAGGATTCACTAAGAGAATCTTCCTGTGACAAGAAAGGAAAGAGAGAGGTGATTGCAGCCCAGGAAGATGATGCCTCTTAAATTTTAACGTAGGAGCAAGATTTCACCATGTTGGCAAATGAAGCGCAGTCAATGATGATGGAGAATGGTTAGAGACTGACTGGGGAGCCTCACTGTTCCCCAGTATCCTTCTTTCCAACCCAATAGCATGAATCATTGCCACTATTCTCAGGTATCTTCTCTCGGTCCTTCTGAGAAAGGCATTTGTGCTTTGGAAGGAACGTGCAGATGGAATAAGACCCTTGCTGTGATTGGAGAGACGTTTGCTTAGGGCTACCTGCAGCTTATATCGTTGGGAACCTGTTTGTTTGTACAAGTGTTGGAAGACCGTTTGCTTGCACTAAGACAAAGTTCTTTCTCTGTATAGTTCAGGGGTGACCATGACAAACTCTGGAAGACCATTCACTTGCACTTAGACAATGTTCTTCCTCTACATAGTTTAGGGGTGACCATGGCAATTGTTTTGCCCCATAAGAGGCAGTTCTGCTTGCATGATTCGTAGCATCCCAGAGGTCTCAGACACCCCTTGCAGGCTGGAGGAAAGCCGAGCCTTGTAACCCGCTGGGCTAGGCCAGCAGGCTCCACATGCCATTGCCACGTGTCTGATCCTGAATATGGAAGGGTCCAGGTGGCACCTACTTGAGACCAAATAAGACTTTTGTTTCCTTTTCCCCCCAAACATGCAGATTTTAACTCTCTTCTTTTATTTAGCTTCTATTAATTCTCAGAGTAACTTTTCTCCTAAGTCGGTGAATGGTGAGATTTTCACATTCTCTTAAAACAACTTTGCATTGGAATTCAGTCCCATATTGCATCCAAAATAAACTTACATATTTTAAAAAGCAACTTGTTCTTAATAGAACCTTTCTTACTTTTATGTCACTGAATATTTTTACAACTTATAACAGAAATATTTATTGGAAGAGTGGGTACATGTCTTGACATCTTTACAGGCCAGACAGTGCTTGGCGCATAGTAGGACTGAACAAATATTTGTTGAATGAAAGGTGAGTCAACAGAATAAATTAACAGTGAACATTCTGTCCACCAGAGAAAAACAGGCTGAGAAAGAGCTGTCGTCAGTTGCACAAAACCTGTCAAAAGAGCAAATCACAAACACGAAACACACACACACACACACACACACACACACACACACACATAATCCAGTTCTATAAACAGGATACAATTAAGGACCTACAAACTGGCCTTCTAATAAAAGCTAACCAAACTGGTCTTGTTCATTTCAGACATTCTTACCTGTCAAAGCCTAAATTCAGAGCTCTACAAACCAGTTCCTTCTGTATGAAGCCTGATAATAAATGTTTTTTAGAAATCCAGACATCAGCACAGACCCCACAGCACAGGAGGGTCCTCTGTCAATCTCTACCTCTTCCTCTCTCTCTACAAAGACTTCAGAAGTCAAAAGCTGGATTGTCAATATCTAAAGTCTAAATATATTGTATTTTATCTCCCAACAAGCCAAACATCTTTGCAAACAGAGCAATGAACTTTGGCATTCTCGAAGCACAGCTGTGAACATGGCAGAAACCCAAGGTAAAACAACCTTGTGAAACCAGGTCACCAGCAGAGCAGCTTGTGGGCGACCAGAGCGGCTCTGTCACCCGAAGCAAACACTGCTTCGTGGAGCAGTAGCTGGGAATCCAGTGACCATTGTGAGCATCTCCGAACAAGCTGTGTAAATACGGTTGTCTCCAACTAGAACAAGGCAACATGCACTCAGATCTCCCATTGTTTTCATTAAAACGGATGTTCTGTTTATAGCTTATCCATGTTACACATGCAATTTTAAATGAAATAATGCAATAAAACTGGAATTTGGCTGGAATGTTACTAATCTTGGATGAGTTTCAGCTGCGGGCACCTGGGCCTCAGTGCTCACTGGACAACAGGGCCCTTATCCTTGGGATACCGGTGAGGTCCCCATGTGAACCCCAGAAAATCCACCCGGGCTTCCTTCAGTGACGGGGCCTGGACTGATGTCTTCTAGAACACTAGAAGCCCTGGCCTTTGTCAAGTGCTTATTCGAGAAATAGATTTAAAGAAGTCCTGGAGTGTTCACAGTCTAGCGAGCAAAACAACATCAGAAATAAAACAAAAATAAACCATACCACACACACACACACACACACACACACACACACACACACCCTACGTATAATCAGGTGGATGACCTGACTATGTGTGTGGAAGGGCAGGTTAAATGAAATTGGAGATAACAAAATTCTATCTGGAGATGAGAAATACAATTCTCTTTGGAGAAGTAAAATCTTTAGTAAGTTGGACATATGTGCAGCAATATTTACTGCGGCACTGTGGATAGCATCAAAAAGCTGGAAATAACATAAGTGCCCATCAGTAGGAGAGTGGCTGAATAAAATGTGGTGTTGCTACACTTCTACACCTCAGAATATTACGTAACCAGCACAAAGAGTTAATTAGAATATACCAGTTGACTTAGTAAGATTTCTAGGAAGTGCTGTTTGGTTGAGCCAAGATGCAGGAACCACGTATAATATCCTTCTTTTGGAAGAGAAACCACAACCCAAAAGCTATGTATACGTCCATGTGTACAAGTATCGCTTTCCCTCCAAAACCTCTTAGTCTTGAGTTCAGATAGCAAGTCCAGATGGTGAAATTTTACAGGCCCGGGGCACCTGCATGTGTGCCTCTATGTACTTGTATTTATATCTGTAAATCAGTAAGCAGCATTATGCAACCTCACATTGTTAACATTTGTTAAAATGTTTGCATATATACATGTAATAAATTTCTAGATACAATTTTATAAAGAAGGAAATGAAACAGCTGAACTGTTTTAAATTTTTTTGGACTTTTTAACGTTTTTTACATTTTGTTTCAATAGTTTAATTTTATTTCACTGGGTTTTGGTTATATGGATAAGTTCTTTAGTGATTTCTGAGATTCTGGTGCACCTGTATCCCTGCTTTAAATGAATATGACTTGGTTTCTTCTGGCATTTGTATTCCTGCAAAATAAGCAGTATCTGCACGTCATTTGTTAGAAGAGTATTTGACCCGTGGCACGGATTGCAGTGTCCTCCGAAAACCCGTTGGAAGGAGATGCAGGAAAGGAAAGGATCTTGCTGGAGGTGCAGTCACTTTTTTACCCTTCCACAACTCCTAGCCCACAGGACTGGCTTTGAAGCTGCCTGACTCCAGAACCCTTGTGGCTACTCACAGGAGCCTCCCAAAGTCCTTGCTCTTCTTTCTGCCGTAAATCCCTGCGGAGAATCCAAGAGAACCGCGCCCCAGCAATGGAAGCCTGCTTTGTAGCTGAACACGTTGATCTCTCCAATTACCACCCACTCCAAATTCTTGGGCAGCAGAAGAGGTCATAGGACTCTCAGCTCGACACAATCCCACATCTGTGTGAGGCGGGCAACAGGTAAAGCTTACAGCATGGCAACGACTAAGCCCTTAAACTGGAGCATCCCCAAAACTGAGCACATGAGCCTTGCTTGTTTTATTACCCCAGAATTTTTTACGAGGTGTCTGCTTTGCATTCAGAATAAAGATTCTTTCAGCAATATGTTGTAGGGTCTTTAGTACATTTGCAGGCTATAGCACCTAGACTCGAATTTGTATTAAACCGAATCTTTGCAGACAGACTTAGCCCAAATAATGTGGAAAAAGGAGCACTGTATTAAAACACATGCAGTGGAAACTAATCAAGGGCGCACGCAGGCACCGGCAGCTACCTGCCAGCAACCAGGCTGAGCATGAAGTAAAATCAAAGAACATCCACGAAGGTGGTTTCGCATTGGAAGCTGGAACCTCCTGGAAACAACAGCCCTGCTTCTGAGACACGCCCTCGCGGAAAGTTCCCGCCAGGCTCGGCGCGGCCTTTCATTGCGATGCATCTCCGCTGCGGCCTGGCACTCCGCCCGCTCCGCTTCTGTTCACACTGGCAGCATCGGTGCACGTGGGCGTGCAGTCGCGGCGCTCACGGCCTCATTTCCTCGGCTGCCTGGAACCCACAGAAGACTCCTTTCTGGGGGGTGCTTCCTGTTTCCCGGGAGCCTTCTGGCCTGTGCCCGCCTGTGAGTTCTCCAGGGCCCGTGCCTGCCTGCCCCTTCCACCCTCAGCTGGCAGTCCCATTTTTAAAATGTCTTGAATAAAGTGAAATGTGATTAGTTGCGGGAAATGAACCAGTAATACGCACAATTCAGCAGCCTTTATCACTGATGGAATCTGGAAATAAAGGTACATTTTCTCCAACTTTTTATGCTGTAATAGCCATGTTTCTATAAAAAAAACACTGGTAGAACTGAAATTATTTCATCTCCATAGTGCCTTTAGAAGAAACATAACCCACCATCAACTTCAGGACTGCTGCACGCGCACTTCAACATTTCTTGCTGCAGAGCGCAGCAGGGGAGGCAGTACAGAGAGGCAGTTAAGAGCTCGGACTCCGAAGTCTGTCCGGAATTTGGGCCCACATCTCACATGCAATACTCTGACCTTAGGCAAATTACTAAAGCTTCTAGGTTCTGTTTCCTCATATAAATGGGTATAGTAACATTTACACACCGCATAGGGTTGTTGAAAGGATTAAATGAGATGATACCAGTAAAACACTTAGAACGACGCTTAGCAGATGGGAGCTCTTCCTAATTCATTAATACTATATCCGAAGGAAAAAAAATTGACTTGGGCCTTTCTGAAATCAATACAAATCTGTTTCTGTGGCTGTTAAGGCCTTGTCTTCAAGAGGCAGAACTCTCTGTCTAAAGCAGACGGACTCCAGTCATTTGAAAATGCTCCCTGCCTCTTGGCCCACCTGACATCATTTGGATATTTGTCTCCACCCCAACCTCATGTTGAATTTTAACCTGCAATATTGGAGGTGGGGCCTGGTGGGGATGTTGGGATCATGGAGGTGGGTCCCTCATGGCTCAGTGCTGTCTTCCAAATAGAGTTCTCATGAGATCTGGTCATTTAAAAGTGTGGAACACTTCCCTCCCCCACTCTCTCTTGCTCCTGGTTTGTCCATGTGATGTGCCTGCTCCTCCTTTGCCCTTTTGCCATGATTGTAAGCTGCCTGAGGCCTCCCTAAAAACTGAACAGGTGCCAGCACCGTGCTTCCTGTATGGCATGCGGAACTGTGAGTCCATTAAACCTCTTTTCTGTATATATTTCCTAGTCTCAAGTGTCTCTTTACAGCAATGCAAGAATAGCCTAATGCACCACCTTTCACCCTCAGGGCCATCCCCCGTCTCCCGCCATTTCACCCTTCTTTAAGAGCAGACCCAAATATCACCCAGCACCAAGGTCTTCCCTGGGCACTCCAGGTGCAGAAGCCACTTGGGATGCAGCTGGCCTCAGTCATGGTTCCTCTCCATACAGCCATCATCTCACAAGGCCGTCGGGACAGTGACTCCTGGACACAACTCTGACCCTCATGCATGATTGGCAAGCACATTTGGGGTTTTCTCATAAAAGCTTTATTCAGTAAATGCCTGCTACTGCCTCATTTATTGAATATTCCAGCTAGGGCTGCCAACAGCCACGCTGTAGTATACCATATGTGTGCTGGGGTAGAAGGGGAATTAAAACTGTCAGTTTATGAGTATATATATATTTATTATATATATTTTAAATATATGTTTTTAAATATATATATATTTAATTTGTGAAGGTTGTGTGTGTACATATGTGTATATGTGTGTATATATGTACACACAAACACACACACATACATACACACACACCTTCACAAAATAGTCTCCCTGAAGCTTCTTATCATTCCCTGTTTTGTTTCTGCCTTGAAAATAGTTACTAAGGATGTTGATAATTTGTGACACATTATCTTTAGTGTCTCTTTGCCCCCACAGAAGGAGGCCATCAAGGGAGACGTGTTCAGTGTGTGCCTACCTGTGCTGGCTGCCACCCACTGTGGACAGCGGGCCCTGCCGTGTGTGCCTGCCTGGGCTCACCACTCTACCCCCCTCTCAGGCCTCTACTCACCTGCCCTTGCCTTTTCTGTTCCCAGTTTCAGCTCATTCCATTCAAATCCCACTGGACTTCTTCTTGGGAAAAGTACTGCTAATTTTGATCATTTATTAGGACCTGTTATATACCAACCTGCACAGAGTGCTTTAACCTCGACAGTGTACTGGTAGGTATTTGTGACAAGGCTTTCCAGGAGGAAAGGCCTGATTTACGGTGTCTGCCAATTTCCAGGGTGTAACTACATCCCATTCTGCTATAACACTTCCTCTGAAAATGAGGATTTGTTCCACTGTGATTGTTAAATTAGGGAAGAATTTGAGTGTCATGTCAATGTCAGTTTGCTCAGGCATCATTTTGTTGTTCAGAAGCTGGGTAAATGTTGTAGGAAGGATAAATCTCACACACATGCATTTCATCAGGAGAAGGAGCCACACCCACCCCTACCTGCTATCACTACTCTCTCTCGGGTTTTAGGGTTTTGCCTACACACTGGGGAACTGACGCTGTAACTCAGTCTGAGTCCAAAGGCCTGAGAACCAGAGAGCTGGTGATATAAAAATATTAAGTCTGAGGTCAAAGGCCTGAGAACCTGGGAGGCCACTGGCATAAGTACAGAGTCCAAAGGTCTGAGAACCTAGAGAACCTGATGTTTCAGGGCCAGAAAAGACGAATGTCTGAGATGATACGAAGAGAGTGAATTCACCCTTCCTCCACCCTTTCATTCTATTGGAGACTGAAGTGAGTCAGGTGATGCCTGCCATGTTGGTGAGGAAAGATCTTCTTTACTCAGTGTTTAGATTCAAATGTTAATCTCTTCTGGAAATGTCCTTGCAGACCCATCCAGAAATAGTGATTTGCCAGTGATCTAGGCACCACCTAACCCAGTCAAGATGACACCTAAAATTATCCATCACACACTCCTTCCCGCAATTCAAAACAACACGAGCGACGGCCCTTCCTGCTACCAACCTGGCTGCACAGCTCTGTGTCTTCTCTTCCATGTTAGTCTGTTCTTAAACTGTTAATAAAGACACACCCGAGACTGGATAATTGATAAAGGAAATAGGTTTAATCGACTCACAGTTCAGCATGGCTGGGGAGGCCTCAGGAAACTTACAGTCATGGTGAGAGGGGAAGCAAATGCCTCCTTCTTCACATGGCAGCATCAAGGAGAAGTGCTGAACAAAAATGGGGAAAAGCCCCTCTTAAGATCATTAGATCTGGTGGAAACTCACTCACTATCAGGAGAGCAGCATGAGGGTAACCAGCTCCATGACTCAATTACCTCCCATCAGGTCCCTCCCAGGACACATGAGGATGATGGGAACTACAATACAAGACGAGATTTGGGTGGGGACACAGCCAAACCCTATCACCTTCTCTTTAATTTCTCCTCCTGAATCTCAGCTACTTTGTATTTTTCCTTCAGTTTTCTGTTCTTTTTCTCTTGGGAACTCTTTGGTTCTCTTCCTCTTGCAGACAGGGAGGTGGGCATGGTGGGCCCCCAGGCATGGGGCCCCCCACTCACTCCTACAAGCAAACTCCAGGTCTTCCTCAAGGTGATCTTTTCACAGTGACATCTTTATTGTAGTATTTATGGATTTCTTAATCAGCTGACATGTATAACTATGTGTGCTACCATTTTTATTGGGTTACTCACCTTTTATTTTTTGATACTAATAAAGTTTTTGAATGTTGTGTCCCTAACCCTATTTTCCCATAAGCTCTACAGTTTTTAATGTAGAAATATGTACATTACATTATAAGTTCTGTCCATTATAGCAGAACTTATAATGTACTTACAATGAACTTGTAATAAACTGCCAGTGGAATGCTGGGGCCCACTCATGCTCACATACTCTTGCTTGAAAGAGCTGGTTGGATTCCCAACTCTGTGTTTAGTGATGTCATACAAATACTGCAGTAAATACGTCACTTTGCAAAGAAAAATTTTGAAAAAAAAAACCTTCTATATTTAAAGAGGCTAAGGTCCTTTAATGAAAGTCTGAGTGAGGTGAAAATCTTCCAGTCTGTTCTCAGAAGACAGGGCTTCAGTTTCTTCTAGTTTTGCCAGCTGGCATAACCTTGAGTGTGACAATGACCTCGAATGTGGGAGCCAACTCATGTTGGCGCCAGACCCCCACCTCCGGGTGTTCACTCCTTCCACATTGCACAAGGGGGTTGGTCTGTGCGACCAACAGAATGCAGCAGAAGTGAGAGGGTGTCACTTTGAGACCAGGTTCTAAAGACACTGCAGCTTCTGCCTTGGTTGCTTCTTTGCTCCTTGGACCACCTGCTTTGAGGAGGGCCAGCCTCCACATTAAGCAGGCCTCCTGACGATAGCCATGTGCAATGAGCTACCTTAGAAGCAGTTCCTCCAGTCCCAGTAAAACTTGAGGTGATGTAACTCTAGCAAGCATCTGGATAGGAATCTCATGAGAGACCCTGAGACACGGCCATGCAGCTAAGCCACTCCTGACTTCCTAACCCTCAGAAACTGTGAGAAACAATATACGCTTGTTTTTTTAAGTCAGTAAATTTAGGGGTAAGTCCTTGCTATGGCCTACATCTTTGTGTCCCCGCCACTCTAATTTGTATGCTGAAATCCTAAACTCCAGGGTGATAGTATTCAGAGGTGGGACCTTTAGGGGGGTAATTAGGTCACGAGGGTGTAGCATTCATGAATGGGATTCGTGCCCTTATAAAATAAAATCCATTGAGCTTGTTTGCCCATTCTACCACATGAAAACACAGGGGGGAGGTGCCATCTACAAACCAGGAAAAGGACCTGCCAGCACTTTGATCTTGGACTTCCCAGCCTCCAAGACTGTGAGAAATTAATTTTTGTTGTTTATAGTGTTTGACTATAGCAGCCTGACTAGACTAAGACATTTGCTATGGAGCAATGGATAACTAATGGAGTCACTAAGCCATGTAGTTCTCTATATACATATGACAAACAGGTTCAATAATGGTTGCTCTGTCTACTTCATAGAGAAACGGTTAAACCAAGTGGGGAAATGTGTGTGACTGCATTCTAGCTACTGTGAAAATGCCATGCCGCCATAATGTGCTATTACTACATTTAAAGATACCGTTTAGTTGATTGTTTCCTTTGCTGTGCAGAAGCTTTTTGGTTTGATGTAATCCCATTTATTGTTTTTGCTTCTGTTGCCTGTGCTTTAGGGGTCATAACAACAACAAAAAAATCATTGCCTACACCAGTGTCACACAGCCTTTCCCCTATGTTGGTCATAGGTTAGGAAGACTCAGTTAGACAGGAGGAATAAGCTAAAGACAGCTCTTGTAAAACATGGTGATTACAGTTAATAAGAATATACTGTCTTCTTTAAAAATGCTAAGAGAGTAGATTTTAAGTGTTCTCACCACAAAATGACAACTCTGTGATGATATTCATATGTTAATTAGCTTGATTTAACCATTCTATGTATACATATTTCAAAACATCACATTGCACATGATAAATATATAAAACTAAGGCTGTTTAAAAACTAGTAAATATATCCTTCAGGCCTTACTACATGATCCTCACATGAGCAGAAATTTAATAATTAAAATACCATGTCTCTACCATTCAGAAATTAGCACAGTAAACACATTATTGAATATAATTCATATATTTTCTCTCTATATATACACACGCACATCTAAAATAAAATTATCTTTTACACGTAATTTTATAACCACTTTTTTTTCAGTTAATAAGATCCAGGTTTCCATTTCAATGAATCTTCATCTTATCTAATACCTAGTCCATGTTCAAATTTACTCAGTTGCTCCAAACGGTCTCTTTAGTTGGTGTAAGTATTCGGGATCCAGTCAAGGGCCATTCATTGTACCTTGTTGCCTTTTTTAGGTTGCTTCTAATCTGCCACATTGACATGCAGTTATTGATAAAGACTATACTTCATTGTCTGGGCATGTCTGGGTATTTTCTCGTGGAGACATTTTGTTTCATCCTCTATCTCCCATATTTCCTGTAAGCTGAAAGTCAGATCTAAAGGTTTGATAAATTCAAATTAGACATATGGGGTTAGACTACATCTTAAGTGAACAGGAGAAAACTTTGCCAAATCAGAATTCGACTGATTCTTGACAATGGACTCCTCTGATGCAAAGAATTCTGTGTGTGTGTGTGTGTGTGTGTGTGTGTGTGTGTAAAACTCAAAATAACTCATCCAAAGATGAATAAAGTGATCTTTAGTTATCTCTTGAGTTTCAACATATATATACACACATATGTGTGTGTGTAAATCTATATATACAACATATATATACACACACACATATATATAGTGTGTGTGTGTTAATAGACAAGAGATATCTAAATTGCAAAAGCATCTTCTATTTAATAAAAACCAAAATAAGACCTTGAGACCTGAACCAAGAGTTTTATTATTAAGTGCAGGTGGAGAGACTTCAGGATAGGCAGAGAAGTTTCCCGGCATCAGGAGAAGAACGTATAAGGCTCTATCAATGGAGAAACGAGAGCAGTACCTCACCAGGAGAAGGGGTTTTGGTTCTCCCTTCCTGGGGAGGGAGTTCCACCTGTCAGTGGTGGGTGTGGCTGGGATGGAGGCAGAATTGAGTCAGAGAGCAGAGGAGCTTGCACCTGCTTCCTAATGGGAAGGCTCTGGGAAGAGGCCTTATGGAGCGCTCTGCACCAAGGTGATGTTCAACCTCAAAGGAGAAAGGACAGTGTGGCTTCAGGCAGAATGCTTTCCCATGTTTCAGGCAATGGAAGTTCCCGAGTGCGCCTGCTGAGGAGGGTGGCTGAGAGCCGAGGCCACCAAGGGACCATCAAGGAGAGACATAAGGTGACCTCAGAGCCAAGATTGCTGTGGGTGGACAGTCTAAGCCAGGGGCCAGGTGGGGGACTTGCTTGAATCTTACATGAATGCCAAGCGGGGACAAAGCCATCTGCAGAGGGGACTTCCACCTTGGCCATGTCCTGGGGCATGACTAAGCTGGCCTCACAGCAGTGGGTGCAGGGAGGACTGAGGCCTTGGCTCAGAGTCCAGGTGAGAGCCGCCAGGCCACTAAATGAGGTCAAGTAGATGCAACAAAGTATGACAGCCTCGAAGATGTGTGGTCCCTGCTCCCGACTCCGGGAAGCCATCAGGTCTGCCTGGCCACCAGACACCTACTTTGGAAGAAGGAGCAAAGAGGAAATGGCCCTAGTAAATAATCTGAGTTTTGAGTTGATGGATTCGGAAATTCAATTTTTCAAAAAGAGATAGTTTCAACCCAGAAAAGATTGTTGCCTTTAAGAAAAATGTTATTTTTGCTTCCACCATCAATGGGAATATAGACTCCGTGGCAAGAAGAAATCAGTTAAACATCATAAATAAGCCACATAAGTAGCACTCACCCATTTGAGATGAGTTATCTCTTAAACCTACCTAGCACACAGTACGATGCAATTCACGATACTTGTTATTACAACTATTCCCTGGTTCCTCAACTCTCTTGAGTCGTGGTGCACCGGCTGGAGGAGGTGCCCGTGGCAGATGCCCCGTAAGGGGTCGGCGGCACGGCTCAAACAGCAAAACACACTGGTGCAACACGTCGGATGATGACCGGGGAGACCACCACAGACCTTACGAAGTGTGGTCCCCTGCCGATCATCTCCCACACGAAGAACAACTCGAAAATAAACACATAGGAGATCTCCTTAGAAGAAGTCTGTTTGTATCACAAACATGCCATGCATTCATATGAGCTACAGGTGACATCATGAGGTGTCGCAAAAACATTTAGGAGGCAGAGTAAACAAAGTGTTTTTCCATGTTTGTCATCAGTGTCCAGAAATTCATCAGAAAGTGGAAAAATAACTCATCCGAAGGCGAATGAAGTGATCATCTTTAGTTAGCTCTTGAGTTTCAACCTCATTCCGGCTACCTTTGTTGTTGACTGGAAGTAAAATGACATAAGGAAAAAATGAGAAAATCAAAAACTAAAATTTTATGTAATGATAGTAAGATCTAAAACATGAGGAGGGGCGACAATGCCGATGCAAGAGGCGTCGTGTAGAAACAGTTACGATTCTCCGTGTGTTTGGTCCAGGCCCTTGCTTTTCCTTTGTCCTGATTGAACTGGCTGCCTTATCATTGTTAGGTTTTCTTCCTTAGAAGATGAAGTCAGATTTTTTGAAAATACGGCCTATTTCTTTTATATATTTTAATGTCTATTATAAAATGGAACATATCCTGTGACCTGAATGGGAAAGCCCAAAAATACCGCAATCTTTATCCTTCCAGCATACACAAAAGTTCAGTCTTTGTTAAATGTTTTAACAGGCTTTTATGGCTTGACAGCTATACGTTTTTTATCCAACACAATTCACTCACAGTAACACGGTCTAGAGCAGCATTCGGCGTTTTCTATTTGCACACTGAGAGCTTTTGGAATTTTTGGCTTCTGATTCCTATCAAAAGAATGATTGATGAGCTTGCTTCCGTGGAACCCCATGTAAGGTGTGAGAGTGATGCACCTGTTCCCTAGGAAGGACACCAGGCGAGAGCTCCAGTGCAGAAGGCTTTGCCCCCGCCAGCTCTCTCCGTAGAACCTTCTTCTCTTGCACACAGAGTGCTTTCTGCAGGTGGCCGTTCATGGAAGACTTCTAATATCTGTGCAGACCAGGTCCACTCAGATGCAGGAGGCAGCCTTCTAGTCAGGAGGATAGCAGCCAGCCCAGGAGTGGGTACCCAGGGATTAGGAGGAGCAGTTTAACTTACAGCAGCTTCAGCTGAGCCTTGGAAGTCTAAAGCACTAAAAAAGGAGAGACCTGCTTGGGGGATGTGTGTATCCTGAGCTGGCTGAATCCCCGGACATGAACCGGGCTACACAGAAATGAAAGTCATGTGAAAAGTCAACAAACTAATGTAAAACTGGGTACATGTTGGGAGATCTGATCTCTCACCCTGATTTAGTAAAGAATATGTGTCCTCTTTGGAAAGTTCCTGATTTCTTCGGACACTATTCTCTCCTACGTGGTTTGGAATGATAAAAATGTGAGTTATCTTGGTTCTTATGTATCATATCAATTTATGGCATCTTTAAGCTCCAGAAGTCAGTTTGTGGGATTGGCAAAGGCCGTGGAGGTCTTCCTCGTGGTTGAAATAAACCACAGATTAGCTATGTCAACTGGGGAGGATCTGCAAAACTACCTCTGAACTGATACAAAGTCACAGTAGATTTGCCAGTTCTGTAAAGCGACGAGTTAGATCGCAGTCAACACACACGCTCACACGTGCGTATATTAAACATCTCCAACACTGTTTCGGTCTTCTTCTTGAGGATTACCTGTGCATGCTTTTATCATTGTTGAGCCTCATAGAACTTCAATTCAGGTTGATCTGCTCTGTCAAGCTTTGTTTTGCCCAACCTGAGATCCCATCCTGGGGTATTTTCTGGTCTATTGGCTAATAGCCCTCCTTTCCACGTTCCGCATCCTTCAGCTGAATTGCCACAGGTCCTTGGTTGATTTCCTTTCCAACAGTCAATTGCCCGCCCCGCTCCACTGGTCCTGAGGCGGAGCTACATCCGGCATCTCCTCACCACTCACTGAGCAGGGTCAGCTTCCAACAGGACCTGCATGTGCAAGGTCGTCTTCCCTCATCCAGCCTGCCTTTCTCGCTCGGTCTGCTAACACTGAGTCCCCCATTACAAGAGTCTCTCCCTGATCTCCAGCACTGTCCTCGCCTGCCGTTTCTTCTAGTTTAATTTTCTAGTCTTGTCTCCCACTGCCCTCAATTCTACAAATCCAGGTGCAGCACGTCTTCTCCATGCAAGTGGTGACCTGGCTCTTTCAATACATGGTCCTTCCTCCATTTATTCATTCAACAAGCTTTGGGCCCGGCACTGTTCTAGCTAAAAACTAGCCAAAACTCTTCAGCTGGCATTTACCACACACTTGCCCTAATCACGTATAAGAAATAGTTGACATTTATCAAGAATTTACTATGCCAGGAGAGGTAAGTACTTTCCAATACGTGCATCTCATTCTCGCAATAGCCTGCTGAAATAGGTGCTGTTAACTCCTCAAGTCCTCATGTGAAGTAGCGAGGCACGGAGACAGTAAATGGCTTTCCCAGGCTGTGCATCTAATATATGCCCAGCTGGGAGTCAATGGTAGCATTCTGGCTCCAGAATGCTTCTCAGCCGGCAAGCTGACAGGCAGCCACCAGCAGCCCCCACGGCCTCTGCCAGAAACCGCACCAGGGGTTCCGTTCCTTCACCTGTGCCTACTCTCACTCCCCAACTTCAGCAGAGCCCGCATGTCACAGGAGCATAACTCTAAGGAAACCATGCTTACATTACATGTTAGCTTGCTTAGATTTTGCCAGCATCAGGTGTTGGAACCCTGGTAATGAGTGGAAACAGCAACAGGAATTTTGTTGTATTACAGTCCATGGGAAAAACACCAGGAAATGACACCTTTCCTTAGTTACACACACACACACACACACACACACACACACACACACTTGCAGCCTCAGGTCTAAAGCATGCAGACTCTATTAGGGTTGATTCTTCAATATGGCTCTTGAAATGCAAATTTCAACATTTACTTTTCTACTTTTAAGAAATGGGAAAAGACTATGAAATCTGGGAGAGGCAGGAAACCACACCCCTTCAACTCTCTGCCTGGGGATGGAAAGCGCAGCTGCCTGACCAGCCTGGCCTCACCCCTCAGAATCTGCCGCAGCCTCCAGCTTCCAGCCTCCAGCCTCCGGGGCTCACCTGAGCTTAACTGTCACTTTGCTAAGTAAATCTTTCACAGGTATTTCCTCAGCCACTTATTATTTTTATAAGAGAGAGAAAAAAAGGCCACACTGCATTCCTAACCAAAAGTAGTTGTGGATTTTCCATCCTCTCACGACTGTGAAACTGCCCAGCGGCTTCCCTCCCCAAAAATTATGTTTCCAGTCCAGCATTAGAGGAAATTCTGAAATGAAGCAGGGAGACTCGTGAAATGAAACTCCGTGTTGGAGCTTGCTGCTGAGCCCCTTTCTGTGCCTATTGAAGCTTGCTCATAATCTTTTCCGCATCAGAGTTTGTGCTTAGGACTTGCTCTATATTCGGGCCCTCAGTGCCTCTGTTCTTAGAGGTACTTTCCAACCATCTCGTTAATAGCACTCCCTTCCTGTCCCTTCCAATATTTGAGGGACGAAATATTGTTTTCTAAAATAATAATACTTATTACTGAAAGAAATAAAAGAAGACATATGGGGGCTGTTTAACATTTCTTTTAAAAATATAGCTTGGGATAGTGGCTCACGCCTGTAATCCCAGCACTTTGGGAGACTGAGGAAGGCAGATCACTTGAGGTCATGAGTTCGATACCAGCCTGGCCAACATGGCGAAACCCTGTCTCTACTAAAAATATAAACATTAGCCGGATGTGGTGATGCACACATATAATCCCGGCTACTCGGGAGGCTGAGGCAGGAGAATCGCTTGAACCCAGGAAGCAGAGGTTGCAGTGAGACGAGATTGCACCACTGCACCTCAGCCTGGGTGTCAAAACGAGACTTTGTCTCAAAAAAAAAAGGATTAATAGATTTCTATTTTTTAGCATAGTTTCATGTTTACAGAAAATTGAGCAGGGAATACAGAGTCCTCCCATCCCTGGTGTCCTCCGCTGTCTGCATCCTGCCCTGGTGTGACACTTCTGTGACAGGTGATGTGCCAATATTGACCATTGTTTACTAAAGTCCATAGCTTATATCAGGGTTGGTTCCCTGTGTTGTGTAGTTCTATGGGCTTTGCCAAGTCCACAGTGACATGTATCCACCATTCGGATAACATGCAAGATGATTGCCTTGTCCTCAAATTCCCCCGTGCTCCACCCATGCATCTCTCCATCCCCCGAGCCCCTGGCAACTGCTGACCTTTTTAATGTCTCTGTAGTTTTGTCTTTTCCAGAAACCCATATAGCTGGAATCATGGTCTTTTCAGACTGCTTCTTTCACTAAGTAATGTGTATTTGGGGTACCTTCCCGTCTTTTCCTGATGACGGCTCATTTCTTTGTGATGCTGCATAATATTCCACTGTGTGGAATGACCAAAGTTTGTTTATCCATTCACCTATGCAAGGTCATCTGGTTGCTTTCAGTTTGGGGTAATTATAAATAAAGCTGCTATAAACATTATTTTGCAGATTTGTATATGGAAAGAAATTTTTAACAATGTTTTGCTTCTGACATTACCACTCTTGTGATATATTGATATTGTTAATTAGGTTGTCAGACCTGAACATAATGTGGTGGCTGCCGGTAACTGGTGCACGTTTGAAAGATCACACACACTCACGTGGGCACGTGGTTTGGTTCCAGACATTCAGAGTTTAACATCTACCTACTGGTAGGCAGCTCTCAGCTTCCTAAAGTCCATCAGTTAGGAACGCTAAACGCAACTGACAGAGCCGAAGACAGGGTTAGGGTTTGTTTTGCTAAGAATAACAAGGGGTGACGGAGGCAGCTGTGCGCATTGCCATCCAAGACACAGGGTCACCCCGTCCTCCCTCTCCACCAACCATGCTGACTCCAGCTTTATCCTCGCTGTGTCTCAGTTGCAAGGCAGGTACAGCAGCAGGCAGGCCAAGCAGCTTTCTGGAAACTTCCACACAGCCTAGGCTTTCTAGTTCACTAGCTGGGCCCTGCCCCATGGCCTCTTCCGTGTGCAGGGGAGGCTGGAAAGGCCAGGATTTCTTTCTTCAAAGTTCATGAGCAGAGACAAGCATGGGAGAAGGTCATGAAGAAGGGTTGATGGATTAGCTAAAGCAACAGGCTTTGTTATTGCAGAAAATGAACAGCAATAAGCAAAAAAATCAACAAACTCAACGTAGCTCCAGCCTGGCCCACTCCAACCTGCCTTCCAACTCATATCGATCTCCTCACTGACCAGGGTGGGACCCACTCACTAGGGACTCTGAGACCAGTCGCCGTTTTTGTGACAGCTCCTTAGATGCCGTCACAGCCTCCACACCGCCACTGCTCCACACGCGCAGGAGGGAGCCCGAGAGGCCTCGCACTCACCTTGGGGCTACAAGCCCCATGTTCACCCCGTCGCCTGAAGGTCAAGGTCAGGCTCTGAGTGTAGGGTTGGAGGCACAGGGAGGAAAGAGGAGGCAAAGTTCATTTTAATGGCATTTCTCTTTTATTTTCCACTCCATTACTTCGATGTAAGCCTCATTATCTCTCACTTGGATCTTGGCAATAACTTTCAAACTGTCTCCTCTGCAGCCTCCCCGTATTCAGTGTTGCTCCCACAATTTCCAGACGAGCCTTCCTGAAATGTGAAAGTGACTGATCCCTTACTTGCTCACAAACCTTTGTCCCCTCCCCTCGAGCCACCATGTAAAGCCCGACACGGGACCTTAGCATCTACCTCCACCATCCACCTGTTACCATTCCGCTGTCCCCACTACCTGTGATCTTCTTACAATACCCACCATTTCAATGAAGGAAACGCACAAAGCCAGACACTAACCCAAGTTAGAAAGTCTTATTGTGGGACGCATGCTGAAGTCTTTTAAATGCAAGCACAAAAGTTATTTCTTTGTACTTTAGAAATTATCGACAAGAAAAAAACAACTATGCAAGACCAGAGAATTGAAAGAGCCCACATTCTGGTACCGTGTTAAATGGTGGTGCAAGCAGGGTACTATGACAAATGAAAAGGTAAAAGCTGCCAACACCTGCAGCTAACTTTTCAAAGTATAACATAACTACCAAGGTAAAATAACATAAAACATAAAAATACACATTTGATTCCCGTAAAAGTTTCTAAAGCTATACAGGAGATGCAGGTTGTAGGTGACACTGATGCCTGTACTGTCACATCTGTAAAATGGACACATTTTGTAAACTGCCTGAACAGAAGACAGGGAGACAGATGGAAGATTGTCAAGGGTCCTTTCAACTTCAAAATGTCTGATACTATTAGATTTTTTTAAAATAAAACAGTGTTTTACATGAACTGGTAAAATTCATGTCATAAAGGTAGTATCTTATTTTCAGCAATTTCTGCTTAACTCTTGACTAATCTACATTATGCAAATCTGGAGTCTGGAGGTCAGGGCACCCTATTAGCATGAGAAATAACCCAAATACTATGATTTATTTCTCCACTTTTTTGAAGAGTTCAAGAGAAGGAATCATGCCTGTGGCAATTTCTCTCCATCCCGTTGACTCCTTTCCCAAACCCTAATTAGGTGACTTGGTGTTTTGTGGTTTCTTACAGCTTAATTCTTCCAAGGATTTACTGTGTTTAATTTACTAGTATTTCTAAAAACTGAACAGGAATGATGAAAGTCACATCAGAAAAGCAAGTTGATACAGAAATTCAGCATGGTGGACTTGCAAAATACTCATCCGCAGGATCCAGGTTTTCCTTTAATTTCTGTGAGCAAGGAAAGTTATTCTTCGAGCAAATGTGAGAAATACTCAAGTCTTTTTAGTTAAACTTGTGACAAGATTTACCAGATCCTATCTTTCCCTGTGGTTCTCAGTTTAAAAGTGTAACTGTTTATACAAGGAGCCAGCGCCCTGCGGATTTGTCTCTGACTCTCTGTGTCCACTGAGCACAGGAGCAGATGTGTCTACCATGGTATGGAATCCTAATTGCGTCATAGAATCGGAGGGCAAGAGGGATCTTAAGACTTGGCTACAGGCAAATAAATAATGATGTATTTTAGAATAAAATCCTTCTTAAGGAGCCATTAACTGCATGGGTCACAATTCCACTGCCACCCTTTCAGAGCATTTGAAGAAGGAGGTCACCCTAGGTGTTGATGGATAAGTCAAAATCAGCCCTGGAGGTGGACCAGGAACACACCCCGCAGCTGCTGGTCCCGACACACGGGAGGAGCATTTGCAAAGCCAGAGAAATGACCTCCTGGCTGTTGGTGCAGGAGACCTGTGCTACTCAAATAGTGAACTCAGAGGGCTGCCAGATAGGAGGGTGGGGGTGAGAAATCCTTCCTAACACCCTTACCTAAAAACCACTTAACAGACTTATTCAAAGAGCTTAGGGCCCAGCCCAGTGGGCTCACACCTATAATCTCAGCACTTTGGGAGGCCAAGGTGGAGGGAACACTTGAGACCAGAAGCTTGAGACCACCCTGGCAACATATTGAGACTCTATGTCTACAAAAATTAAAACATTAGTCAGGCATGGTGGCACGAATCTGTAGTCCCAGCTACTTGAGAGGCTGAGATGATAGGGTTGCTTGACCCCAAGAGTTCGAGGTGACAGTAAGCTGTGATTGTGCAGCTGCACTCCAGCCTGGGCCACAGAGAGACCCAGCTCTTAAAAAATACAGAAAAGAAATCCCAAAGCAGAAGATATATATGATTAATAATAATTACAACTAACGTTTTCTGAACTCACCCTCTGTCAGATACTGTGCTAAGTTCTTCACAGGAATGACTGTATTTGTGCAACAGCAACCACTTTGCTCTCTACCTCCATATTAATTAAGGTGCTTGGGCATTGTGAAGACAAAATACGTTCTATGCGTAAGAAATAACCCCCAGCCTCTAAGAGCTTAAAAGCTTTGGAAGGGGGCAGAAATGTTATATTAATATTAATACTAAACAGAACCACCTTTAAAACAGAGTTGTTCTATCTCAGTTTGGAACACCTGTGTTTGGGGAAGTCTGAATTAGGTCCATGCCTCCCTGGAGACCCTGGCTGAAAATCCAGCTCCTTCTTTCAGTTCCCCACGGCTCAGGGCTAGAGGGCAAGCGTGCTGAGGGGAGATGGTTCCCCAACAGCTGGCAGTGGTTTTGATCTCAAGTCTGATCTTAAAGGTCTTTCTCAGCTTCTACTCCAAGAGAAAACTACTGAGACATGTATTTCTGATCCTTCCCAGCATGAGAACTCACACAGTCTCTCACTAAACAAGAGACAAAATACTGGATCTACTGGTTTAATGAGTCAAGACCCAGCATCTCTGAGAACAATCTGCCACAGTCTGCGAGCAGGTCCTTCCGAGCTCCAATGTCCTGTGCACTTCCACCCACAAAGGACAGCAGAGCCCACCAGGCAGGAGGGCTGGACATGCATATGCGCAGGAGCAAAGTACAAAATGGCCCGAATGGAAAAGAAAAGACAAAACCAGCAGTTCGGATAATTAACACTTGGCCTGCAATTTCAAAAGAAAGTCAGAGAATTGCTTGAACCTGGGAGGCAGAGGTTGCAGTGAGCCGAGATCACGTCATTGCACTCCAGCCTGGGCAACAAAGAGCAAAAACTCTGTCCCCCCCAGAAAAAGAAAAGAAAAGAAAAGAAAGTCATGTCCCTCAACCCATGTCAGGAGAATTTTGTTTTCCTAATGCTTCTCATCACTTTCAATATTCCAGTGGCCCTGGGAAAACTGGAGGCCACAGTGCTGGAGGGCCAGCTAAAGGAACAGGAGAAAGTGCACAGCTTCAGCTTGAGGGGCCCCCTGACCAGGCTGAGAACTGGACCAGCAGTGAGACGGGGTGGTGGATGGGTGGCAATGGGGCTCGCTTTCCTTCTGAACACAGCAGAGTTTGAAGCTCGACACTCCTGCCCCAAGCTGTTCCTGGCACACATCGTACATCTGTGTTAGAGTGAAAAGTCGACAATATGTCCTGTGGATGTGGAAGCCAAGGTGAGGCCATTCCTAAAAAATTCAGCACCTCATTTCCAAGCAATGGTTTCCACACTGGCAGCAAGAGGCGATTTCCTCTTTGAGCTGGATGGGGTGGGGATGGGAGGAGGCAAGTGGCTGGGGGTGAATGGGGAGGAAAGGAGAGAGGTCATTGCAGAGTCCTGGCTTTTCTTTCTTGCGCTGATGCTTTTGTGAATATGTAGGAAAAATCGTGGTGCTTGGCCATAAAAAATAGTGAGCCATTTACCCACTACCCTCCCTATGACAAATATTATATACCAATTATATACGGATTGAATCAGAGATACACAATCATCTAGTTTCTGCATTCATTTCAGGAGACTGGCTAACTTTGGAATATTTGTGGAAATCAGCTTAAAAACTGCTTCCCTGGATAATGTTCCAACCACACCCTCTGTTTTTGGAGAAAATATTGGGAAGGGAGAAATGAAAGCTGCAGGGGAGGGAAGACTTGAGCCTGACCTCCAGGCTCTTCTGCTTGGTGGGACCTCCCCAGTGGGGTCTGCAGGGGGCCCTCTCTCCCACCTTCCTGCTTCCCCGGTGCCTGCTTCCTGGCAGAGAGACCTCACCTGGGGAGCGGCGACCGAGGAGAGCCAGCCTGGAGAGCTGCCAGCTTGAAAGCCCAGGTGCCAAACACCCTGATGTCTCCCAGTTCCACTGAAATCAATGAGGAGAACACACCCAGAGGCCACTTCCTCCAGCTGCCCTGCCCCGCTTTGTCTTCAGTTTGCTACAGCAGCCACAGCAAGGGCCAACCCAGCACAAAGGTTAGCCAGTGGGATGAAAGAGAGACAAGAAACCCAACACAGAGGACCAGGGTACAGCCACCCAAAATTAAAATGGGGATTTGACACAATTACACATGGTCCACCTGGGAAGAAAGTGAGCTGCTGTACCTCAAAAGCCAGTAAGGAGGTTGTGGAGCAAGAGTAGGTGAAATCGGTGAGAATCAATAAAGACCGTAGTAAAGAAAACCAGAATTCTTCAAATAAAAAAGTAGCAAAGGCTGAGTAGCATACAAAGACCAGATTAATGCGGGAATAGTTCTCACAAAGGAATTTTGCTAAACACAGCACGAGGTTGTCGGAGAACACCCGGTAAAGATGTGGAAAGCTTGAATACATGCAGAAGCACGTGGAGGCCGGATCAGACCCTCATCCACGGGACTCCAGGCAGAGGAAAGAGGCAGGATGGAACACAGCACATTCACAGATGGCTCCACGTCTTCCCAGAACCGAGGAAAGGTCCACTGAATTCCAAATATGGTAAGATCTGAAGGCTACACTTAGACGTGTTGTCATTAAATCTCAGTACATCAAGGACAAAGACAAGCCCATTGTCTTGAAAGGAGGAGAGCAGGCGACAGCTAGAAAGGGTTGCAGAATCCAGAGATTCTGCGAGGAAGTCAGCAGTTTGCGCAGATCTGTACAGCGAGGGATGTAAGCCGGTAAATGGAAAGAAAATGCAGATGTGAGGGCGCCAGAATTGCCAACGGCCCAGAGGCATCGAGGAGGTGGAGAAGCTGTGGGCAGAGCGCAGACAGACCCAATCCCCATGCTGGGAGCTGGCTGGGAAGACAGTGGAGCACCAGTGACAATGTGAGTGAGTGTCCTGATGACTGAGAAGACCGATGGGCAGGGCATGAGGGAGGCAGCTGTACACCAGCCCCCAGAGCAGGGCCAGAGCTACCACTGCAGCCTCCGCTGCTTTTGATGTGTCTTTTGGGCAGAAGGAAGAGGAAAAGAAGTATTGCTGGTGAGTGCCACAGAAGGCATCAGAGGACCTGGGCTGCATCAGGCCATGTCCAGCTCTGGGCCAGGAGCAAGGGGACACGGACCCCATCCCGGCCTGTCCATCTCCAGTCCAAGGCCAGGCTTGTGGAGGGAGGGTGGGGGCGAGGTGCTGGGGACCTTGCTGTGGATGCAGTTGCTGAGAGCCCTAAAGCTTAGTTTTCCTTTTAAAAGCTGTCACCTAAAAGCTCTACACCCTCTGCCTTTCAGTACCCCAGAAGGAATATGAAGTCACCACATAGCCTGATGGCCCTGCTTCAGGTCCTCATGCTGAGATCACAAGCTGGACGACTTCAGGCAAGTCGTTAATCTTTCTTCTCTGTAGAATGGGATAATGCTTTCTGCAGTCCTGTCCTACTTCAGAAGGGAGCCAGGGTGAACAATGCCATCACGTGAGAACGCTAAGCCCACCTTAGAGCGTTTCATAACCACGAGGTGGAGAATGGCATCATAGCCATGGATGGTGGGAGGCTGGGATGCTGCTGGTTACCCACGAGATGAAAATGCTTTACCCATGATGCCAGCAAGGGCTCCACAACCAACGAGCCTCCACTTACCCCTTGTTTGGTTTGCAAGGCCCCTCTGCAAGCTTGGAAAACTGCCATCACAGTGACAGGTCACCTGCAGAACTTCAAACTGCCCCTCCAAACTGCGGCCTCCGACTTGGTGGAAGTTTCCGAGTCTGTATGGTATGATGTCGTCTCAGGCTTTCCAGAGCCCCAGAACCAAACCAAGTTTGTTAGGGAAGACATGGACGCTTCAGAGCAAAACCCAGAGACCCCCAGTGATTTCTCCTTTCCAGAAATCCACAATCTTCTTCCTAGCCAAGATTCAGTCCTCTGTCTGGACACAACCTGCAGTAAAAGGTGGTTTGTGGGCAATGAAGGGAGGACACCGACCCAGGACACCAGCTGGCATTCATGCCAGGACACTCACAACTCAACACGACTGCTGCTACTGAGCGTGATTTGCCAATCCCTACCTGCGCACTTGTCATGTGTGATTTCAAATCCTTACAACTCTAGGGTCCAGTAATATTCCCACAGTAGTCCTGGGTAGATAGAAACACAAGGAAATTGAGGCTCAGAATGCAAACTGCCCAAGGCTGCGTGGCTCATATGATGCTGCTGAGGTTGGAGCCAGTTTATTTGCCCCCACAGGCAATACTGCCTCTGTACCTGATGCGCATCACAAAGAAAACTGAGCAGATATCACTGTATTCCTTGGGACATGGCCTTTAATCCATCCCACAGGCCTAAAAGACCTCAGGGGGCACACTACAGAGGGGCTGGCCATTTGCTTGCTGTCAGACTTACTTGGTGACCAGAGCGGGTGGGAACGATGATGGACCCCAAAGGTGACAGGCTCATGGGCAGGTCCAGCCTGGCTGCCTGATTGAGTCTTCAGGAACTTAGACGTTCACCATGGAATCATTTTCACCATTTGGCTACTCATTCAGCTTTGCTTGGCTGCAGAACTCAGGTGGGAATGCACATTCTGACAAAGTCATGGAGAAATACATTTCCATGGGGCCCTGGGACAAGATGTGATAAGGTCCAAGTTCCTGTTTTTCCCAGACTGTGACCACCTACTACGGAATGTCAGCCATTGCACACTTTGGTCCATTTTATAAACTGCCTTGAGGACATCAGTCAGAATTTAAGCTCCCAAATGGGTTGTGGTGACATCATATCTAGTCCCAAAGTAGCCAGTAGGGTCCAAAGATTAGCTGCCCTCATTATTATCTTTATAAATCTTGGTTCATAAAACCAGTAAGACACCCAGGCAGTGAATGATAGGACCATTATCACTCTCCCTGGGTGAATAAAGTCCATCTGCTTCTGGCCAGACCTGTGTGCCCTCACCAGAGGCACAGTTGAATAATCAGCAGGTTAGCCCGTGGCTCAGGCTCTGTACATTGAACCTGATTATCTTATGAGTTAACATATTATGAGTTCACACACACACGCACACACAGTTGTAATTACTGTGATAATTAGCCAGTCTTAAAAAAACATTAGCTTATTCAGGATGGAAATTTGTCATATGTTAAGACAGAATAACATACGACTAATGTGTTGAATGAAGACTGCAAATGAAGGATGCAACCTTTTCCACCCTTTGAAATAAAAATTTTTCAAGACATTAATCAAGATTTGTGTTAGATCCCCCACACCCTAATACATGTCACAAACACACATGTACACTTTCACAAAAAGAGAGCAAATATGTTCTTAACCTCTCATCCAGGAAGGCTCAAAATCTCTGTCCGTGAAATAAATCTCTCTTATCTACTAGTGACTTATATCTGAATAATGCTTCACAGTTCTCAAAAACCCTTCTCCAGCCCTCTCTCTAGGTGCTGCTATCCTCATCTGTACAGGAGATGAGCTGATATTTTTAAAAGTAGCATGAGGCAGGTATTCCCAGGTGGGAATGCCTGCTGTGCCTCCTACCAGCCATGTGGCCTCCTAGAGTTGTTTAACATCTTTGGATCATAATTTCCTCATCTAAAATGGGAGGACAACATCTACCCCCAGCAGACTGTGGTGAGAGTTTTTCAGAAAGTACCCAGCATGTGTTCAAAAGTGGACAAGTACCCCATTGTCTCAGCCCAAAAACTCCTGAAACTGATAAGCAACTTCAGCAAAGTCTCAGGATACAAAATCAATGTGCAAAAATTACAAGCATTCTTATACACCAATAAAAGACTTAAAGAGAGCCAAATAAAGAACAAACTGCCATTCACAATTGCTGCAAAGAGAATAAAATACCTAGGAATACAACTAACAAGGAATGTAAAGTACCTCTTCAAGGAAAACTACAAACCACTGCTCAACGAAATAAGAGAGGACACAAACAGATGGAGAAACGTTCCACGTTTGTGGTTAGGAGGAATCAATATCATGAAAATGGCCATACTGCCCAAAGTAATTTACAGATTCAATGCTATCCCCATTAAGCTACCAATGACCTTCTTCACAGAACTGGAAAAAAAAATCTTAAACTTCATATGGAACCAAAAGAGAGCCCGCATAGCCAAGTCAATCCTAAGCAA
>CM052651.1:151818220-151847194 GCA_028533165.1 Leontopithecus rosalia
ATAGCAAAGACCTGGAACCAACCCAAATGCCCATCGATGATAGACTGGACTGGGAAAATGTAGCACATATACACCATGGAATATTATGCAGCAATCAAAAATGATGAGTTAGTGTCCTTTATAGGGACATGGATGAACCTGGATAACATCATTCTCAGCAAACTGACACAAGAACAGAAAATGAAATACCGCATGTTCTCACTCATAGGCAGGTGATGAACAACGAGAACACATGGACACAGGGAGGGGAGCACTACACACTGGGGTCTATTGGGGGGAATAGGGGAGGGACAGTGCAGGGGGGAGTTGGGGAGAGATAGCACGGGGAGAAATGCCAGATATAGGTGAAGGGGAGGAAGGCAGCAACTCACATTGCCACGTGTGTACCTACACAACTATCTTTCATGTTCTTCACATGTACCCCAAAACCTAAAATACAATTTTAAAAAAAGTGGACAAGTTATTTTACTAATAAAGAAAGGGGCCCAGAGAGGGCGGGTGACCAACAGAAGGCAGCAGCATGGGGGCGGCCACACCAGTCTGAGAAGTGCCCCATCTCCTTCCTCAGTGTCAGTCCCCTCTTGCTGGAAGGCAGTACCCCCTGCTGGCACACCCTCCTGGACCACTCGGGCTATGCTCCGTCTCCTCCGCTGAGCTGCAGCCGTCCCTCCTCAGGCCTCTGTCCCAGCTTGGGCCAGGCAGCCATGTCACCTGCTGAACTCTGACTCACAGTCCCTGGGCCACTGCTCCTTATCAAGGTTGGAAGGAAAGAAGGGTGAGAATCCATCAGTCAATATGTCAGTGGCAGTGTTGAAGCTCTTTGGTTTCTGGGCAGGTGATACCCAGGCAATCAAAAACAGTGATTCTTTGTTTAAAATCTATAAATGCAAAGGCTTCTCTCAGTTATCTCATTATTTTCTCTTTTATTGCCAAGAAATTATTCATTTTAGCTACACGCCCTCCCTATAAAATTTAAACCACTTCTTCATTATCAACCTTAAGGCAACAAGGAGCAACTTGTGAAGTTTTACCCCAAATTATTGCTGCTCCCTTGTCCTCCCTAAGCCAACCAGCTGCGGCTTAGCATCGGGCTCCTTATAAACCAGAAGAGGACTTAGACTTGGTGCACTGCCGGCTCCTCATTTCACAGACACCAAAAGTGAGGTGTGCAGAGCTAAGGAACACTCAACTACTCTTTTATTTTTCAAGGGACTTAATATTTTATCACTGCAATTGTGTTTCTCTTATTCTTTTTTGTATCATTGCCAGCTTTACCACACTGTTTTTAAAATGTGGTGATGAAATCTGGACATCAGTACTTAAAAAGTGCCCAGCCAATTCTACTTCAGGATGCTAGTGGAATTTACCATTAGATTGGTCGTGATCTCTCCCACCATCATTAACGACAGAACACTGGCTATGTGCCAGAATCGTGCTAGGCACACAGGAATCAGACTTGGTAAGTCAGGGTCCCTGTTATCCAGCGGAGCCCAATTTAGAAGGGGATGACCATGTAAATACATAATTACTGGAGAGATGTGTACATGAAATAACAGCTAAAATGTTCCTTAAACATTGACTTCTTCCTGGGCACATAGATGGTCCCACGTAATCATAATAAAGGTGTACAAGGGGCTATAGAGATGGGAGCAAGACCAGGCATGAGAAAGTCAGGAAGCACTCTGCAGAGAAGATACAAGCGTGCTTGTTGAAGGAGCGGGAGAAGCTCAGCAGCCAGACAGGAGAAGGAAAGGTGCCAGGTGAGAGAGGCATCAAACCTGCAGTTGGGTTGGAGTGCAAATGGCCAGTGATGGGGTGGGGGCAAATAAAGGGACCTTTGGCCGAACTTAACCCTGATGGCCACCCAGGTGCCTTACGAGGGCACAGTGTGGATGTGATGTATTTTAGGAAGCAATACAGAGATGGTATTTTAAACATGTGAATCCACAAGGGGAAACCAGAGTTATCCAAGTGAGAGATGATGAGGACTAGCATTAAGGCAACAACAGCAGGAAAGACGTAGAGGGGAGGGATGGCAGGGAGGCGGGACTTACGCAACTGTCCAGAAAAGGGACGGCCCCAAGTTTCCCGGTAGTGTGGCATTGTGAACGTGGCCGCCTCCCGATACAGAGGAGGCGCTGCTGGGGCAGACACAAGGCGAACTGTGCTCCTGGTGAGTCTGAGGTGTAAACTGGGGGCAGGGGCAGGTATATGACAGGGTCTGAACAGGGAAATATGGAGCTGAAGGGAACGCTGGAGTGAAAAGCACCACAGCTCTATCAAAATGAGGGCAAGGCTGCATTCCAATCCAGATGCTCAAGTTTACCCGGGATTTGATACCCTACAGCACCACACTCCTGCCCTAACACTGGAAGCCTTACCCTTGTATTTCTTTGTCTCTCAGCATAGTTCTGGCCATTATGTCGCTCGGGAAATATAAAATTTAATAGTGGCTTTGGGTCTTGCAACTAAAAAACTGTATGTACATTTAGAAATGTCTGAGTTTGATCGTAAATACTAACGCAGAGCCAACTCTACGATACTCTCCACAATGGAAGCCGTAGCTGCGGCTCTGCCTGATTCCAGCACTGAAGAGAGCCCAGGAGCTGCTGAGTAAACCGGAACCAGCTACGGTGGCGGCTTCTGATCCTTTTCTGGGTTTTAGGCACAGCTACGGAAAACATTCAGTAAACTGTATTGCCTGGGGCAAATTGTGAATCCTCTTTCATTGTATTTAATACACAGCTTTAGAGGGGGAATCACCGCCATCGGAAAACATCACTAAACACCTCCACACACATCTTCCAGAGGATCAGAGAACTACAGAGTTGGGACTTACCTTCCAAGCGATTGTAATCTGACACATTTGAACTTCAATAATGCCTCCTCCAAAGCCAAGTGGTCGAGGAAGCAGTGGGGGATGACACATGCAATGCCTGCGGAAAGTGGAAAAGTGGCCTCTCCACAGGGCTCACAATGGAGCTTAGGAAAGTCAGGTCACTGCCAGTTACTTTTACAGCTGTAGCTCCCTTGTTTCTGATGCTCCTCACCGAGAGCGCATTCAGATACAGAGGTGAGGCTTTTCCAGCCCAGAATGAATTCACATGACACCCCGCTCATTTTCCCGTTGTATTTTACATCCTGACCATGTTTCTTGCGGTAGCCTGCTGCATCTTCTGTGTCTGTGATCATTGCTCGACTGTGGGCCCTGGACATGAGGGATGGCACGCAGCATTCCAGACCTCACAGCCCAGCCCAAGGAACATGCTTAAAAAATAACGGGGTTGGGAGCACACTTGCTTTTTCTGTCATCGTGCAGTGAACATAGAGTCCGCTGCTTTGCTGCGCGGACTCAGAAACAACTCTTTACAGCTTAACAGACATCCAATGAGTCCTGGTACAATTTTTGCAAAGCCTTGTATGCACAGCAAGATGCAAAGAGAATAAACAATCATTGTCCCTGGCCTCACAGTGCATGAATTAAGTAAAGGAGGTGAACCATGTCCCCAAATAATAATGCATGTTTTTGTTTCACTGTGGGTTATTCATGTTTTTCTATGCTTATTTTATGCCAGAAGAGGTTTCAGGCAGCTTAGAAAAATTCACACAATGAACTAAGAGAAAATAAAATACAAAATGAATAGTTGAAAAAATCTACACAAAGGAGAAACAGGGAGGAAAGACAAGGTGAAACCAGAGGTGAGGGCAGTGGTTGCCATAAAATCCTTTAAAATTTTTTAAAGAAGAGACAGAAATTTGACTGCTAAGCTTCTAGAAATGAGTGAGAAGACGGAACTACAGTCATCCGAGGTACCAAGTGCTTGCTGTGTGTGGAAGCGTCCAGCAGACTCCGAGACATGCCCTGGGCTTTCCTTCTCACCCCTTGCTTGTGTCATGCCCTGCAATATTTGGGATGAAGAGAATCTTGACTCTAAACAAACAAATTAAAATTATTGGCCAGGCGCAGTGGCTCACACCTGTAATCCCAGCACTTTGGGATGCCGAGGCGGCTGGATCACCTGAGGTCAGGAGTTCAAGTTCAGCCTGGCCATCATGTTGAAACCCTGTCTCTACCAAAAATACAAAAATTAGCTGGCTGTGGTGGCACATGCCTGTATTCCAGATACCTGGGAGGCTGAGGCAGGAGAATCACTTGCAACTGGGAGGTAAAGGTTGCAGTGAGCCAAGACCATGCCTGCCAGAAAATGTGAACGGCGCTGGTATCAATAGTTTTTTCCTAAAAGATCGAAAAGCATTTTAAAAACAAATACTGGCGGGGCGCAGTGGCTCAGGCTTGTAAACCCAGCACTTTGGGAGGCTGAGGCGGGTGGATCACAAGATCAAGAGATCGAGACCATCCTGGCCAACATGGCGAAACCCCATCTCTACTAAAAATACAAAAAATTAGCTGGGCATGGTGGTGCGTGCCTGTAATCCCAGCCACTCGGGAGGCTGAGGCAGGAGAATTGCCTGAACTGAGGAGGCGGAGGTTGCGGTGAGCCGGGATCGCGCCATTGCACTCCAGCCTGGGTAACAAGAGCGAAACTCCGTCTCGAAAAAAAAATTAAAGAAAATAAAACAAATACCGTATAAGGAAAAGATGATTTGAATAAAGAAATTGCATCCATACATGAGAGATGGAGGAAGGAAAAAAAGAGAAGTGTCTCGGGCATTTTCCTTGGGTAATCCGTGTCTATCTTTTAATTCTGAGACATGGGCTTCAGCTCTGCTTTTGAGATAGCCCCAGGATTACTCTAAGACTATGTCCCCAGTCTATAATGAACCTTCATGAATTTATGCGTGGGAGAAGTGATTCCCACGTTTCATTTGATGTGCAAATAGATGGGCGCTGTTTTCACCACAAACTCTGCCCCCTCTTGGGTTTCACAATAGCACTCTCCAAAACTGTACTGTGCTAAGCTTCCTGTACGACACCACGCTTCTGTTAATATCAAACACACGGAGAAGCGCTGGCGTCGACACTGACAGTGGAGCATTACACAGAAAGATGTCCACGCTTAGGAGACAATGTGGGTGAAAGACACTGTCATACAAAATACGTAAGGGAGTGGCACAGGAAGGTGGGTATTAGGTGAGTCGGTCGGTGGCGGCACTCCTCCTGCATCAGGGAACGATGGAGACACCTGCTCTTAGGAGCGTAACAGAGAAACAAGGAGAAGATGACTCATCAAGAGGCGTGATATTAGCGAGGAGGATTGTGCAGGATTCACCAGCGTGCCTACACAAAAATCAGGTTGACATGAAACACAGTCATTGTATTTTACACAGTACCGACATCAAACCCATCCGCCTGTGGTGGATGGTGTCACTCACGTTTGCTGTAACACAAGCAGCTCGCCTTAGTGCCATTTTAAAACAATGCCACCGTGAAGCCACCACTACCACCCACTGTCACAATGGGGGTCTCTTCCCACATGGAGTTATAGAAAATGGGCCAAACATTTTCAATACACTGATTTTCTTTTGGCCAAGAAGGAACAAAATCATTTGTGCAACTCTAAGATGTTCAGCAGGTGAGGCACCATGACTCAGAGAGAGCGCAAGATTCCATGTGAGTCTGTAGGTGACCTACCCTGAGCAAGTGACATGGAAGACCTCAGTTGTGTCTAACCTGGGGCTTCCTTGTAAACAAGGAGCTTTAAAGTGTTTTGAAGATGATTGATGGATCAAAAAGGAAAACACATAAGGTTATATCTATGAGCTAAAAATTTGATAACTTTCTATCTCTCACATCCACTCTTGATTAAAAGGAAAATTATTAGTAAACACATGAGGCAAGGACAGAGAAGGCAGAACCTGCAGGGCCCCAGTGACCACGCTGGCAACTTGAACCTGCAGCCCGTGGTCAAAGGGAACCCAGCTTAAGGTTGAACGCGGGGCTCTGGTGGCACCAGGTTCGCACTTCAAAATCACCACCCTGATGAAATCTCCCTTTATCTACCCAAAGCCAGCGGTGTGATGAGTGAAAAACGCAAGCAGCATCACCATAAAGTCTTCATCATTGTCCTCATTTGATGACATTCTGGAAGCATTTGGCAATGTCATCAGTGAGAAAGATATGAGGTATAACATTTGAAAAAGGAAAGTAAAATTACCCTTCTGCAAATCATATTATGGACAACCACCTGAAGTACCTGAAAAAATAATAAGAAGAACAGAGATAAGTAACAGAAGTCAGTAAGGTGGAGGACTGCAAATTAGCATCTAAACGTGTTCTTCCTCTTCTTCCTCTTTCTCTTCTTCCTCTTCCCCTGACAGGATAGAGGAGAGTGGTGGGTGGTGGCCCAGGTGTCACAGCCAGGATGGGGTGGGGACAGTGACCTCACTGGGGAGGGGGTAGCTGCAGTTATGGGAGATCAGCTACACCCAGACAATTGTTCAAATAAGACACAGCTGTAGCCATAGCTATGTAAGAGAAGAGAGTTACAAATATTAACAAGGAGAAACTAGAATTAGCCCAGTATTGGTTGAAATGAAGGTGTTGATATGATATGAATTCCTGGTTTTGAATATATAAGGTTGGTGCAAAAGTAATTGTGGTTTAATGACAAAAACTACAATTGCTTTTGCACCAACCTATAGAGATGTAAACACTGAAAGACACAGAAGCCACCCTGAGGGGCTCCCACTGCCCAAATCGGGAACAATTTAGCTTCAAAATAAACGAAATAAATAATGTGTTATAAACCACTAAATAAAATACGAAACCATAAGTCCATACTCATGTAAATCAACAAGTTGAATAATTGAAGAAGCTTGGAGAAAAAAAATGTTTACATGATTTCAGAGTAGGTACTCCCAAATTCCTTAATAAACACAAAGAAAAAGAGTGAAATTTTACGGTGGAGACAGTTGGAAGACTCTACCTTAGGCAAGTGACCAGGTGGTCAAAGTAAACACCTGGTCAGTAATAAGACAGTTTTTCAGTAATAAGAAAAATGTCAACCATTGTGGAAGACAGTGTGGTGATAAAACCAGCAATCCCATTACTGGGTGTGTACCCAAAGGATTATAAATCATTCCGTTATAAAGACACATGCACACGTTATGTTTATTGCAGCACTATTCACAATAGCAAAGGCTTGGAAACAACCCAAATGCCCATCAGTGATACACTACATAATGAAAATGTGGCACATATATACCATGGAATACTATGCAGCCACAAAAAGGATGAGTTCATGTCCTTTGCAGGAACATGGATGAAGCTGGAAACCATCATTCTCAACAAACTGACACAAGAACAGAAAACCAAACACCGCATGCTCTCACTCATAAGTGGGTGTTGAACAATGAGAACACATGGACACAGGGAGGGGAGCATCACACACTGGGGCCTGTCAGGGCGTGGGGAGCTAGGGGAGGGACAGCCGGGAGTCAGGATTGGGGAAGGCTAACAGGAGAAATACCTAATGTAGATGATGAGGTGATGGCTGCAGCAAACCATCATGGCACATGTATTGCTACGTAACAAACCTGCACGTTCAGCACATGTACCCCAGAACTTAAAAGTATAATAAAAAAATAGGACAAACTAACACAGCAGCATTTTTATGATATTTCCCCCAACAGGGCATCACTTTGATCTAATCATGAGTATATACCAAAACAGACTCAAACTAAGAGACAAACGTTAAAATAATTTGCTCAAAATCTTCAAAAATACAAGTCATGGAAGTACACGAATGACAGAGAAGTTGCACCCGAATGGAGGAAGCACAAGAGGCAAGTGCCATGTGCAGCTCTGGAACAGATCTTTCTGCTGCCAAAGATGTCACAACAGCGGACAAAGCCTGAGTGGGATTTGAGCGTTAGGTGGGAGAATGTATCACAGTTAATTTCCTGATTTTGGTGGTTGTAAAGAGGTCAATGTAAGAGAATGTCTTCGTTTGTAGAAAATGCATACTAAAATTATTCGGGGTAATGGTTCAGAAGAAAATATTTCTACTGTACTTGCAACTTTTCTTTAAGTTTTTTGTAAGTTTTCTATACGTTTCTATAAGTTTGACATCATTTCACAATTTAAACATCTGCTTTTTAAAAATCCATTAACAGTTATCATATACAAAAAAACCCTACTGTTTAAAAGATTTAATAGAAGAAATGACTCAATTTATAAGGTGAATAAAAAGGTAAACATAGCTGAAAATAAACTTAGTGGAAATGAGTCATATGTATATGAAGAAAACTTTGAAATACTACTGAAATATACAAAAGATTTATTTCTTATTATGTATCTTTTGCTCTTTTGAATTTTTGCCAATTGCGTTTATTTTTATTTAAGAATAAATGAATAGATGCACAACAACAAAAACAGTGCATCGGAGAAAGCATTATCAGAACATGAATTGGACTCCATGATTTTGATAATGAAAAAAAAAATTTTCAGCCGGGTGCAGTGGCTCACGCCTGTAATCCCAGCACTTTGGGAAGCTGAGGCAGGTGGATCACCTGAGATCAGGAGATTGAGACCGGCCTGGCCAACATGGCAAAGCCCCATCTCTACTAGAAATACAAAAATTAGCTGGGCGTGGTGGCAGGCACCTGTAATCCCAACTGCTCGGGAGGCTGAGGCTGGAAAATTGCTTGAACCCGGGAGGCGGAGGTTGCAGTGAGCTGAGATAGCACCACTGCACTTCTGCCTGGGCAACAGAGACAAAGAAAGAAAGAAATTTTCAGTGGGCTTTTTTGAACCTAGTAGAAGTTGCTTATTAAGAAATCACTGTTACATTTTTTTTTAATGGCACAGAAATGGATTAGGATTGCTAAATACGTACTTGAACCTGATGGTGGCCCCTCGTTGACTCGTGAGCACCTCAAGCTGGAAGTTCAAGCCTATCCAGTATTCAATTCAATCAAGTTTAGGAGAAATAATTCGCTGCCTTCCAGAAACCTCTGCAACACCCTGGATGACCTCCACACAGCAGCTCCCTTAAGGGCTCATGCCACACCTTCTTACCTTCCTGTAAGACTGAAAATTCCCTCAGGGCTGGGAAAATAAGCTCGTGCCCGTTACCCATCGCCACTCTCTGGTTCTTCCCACACAGACACGTTCCTGTGTGTCTGAACAGAGAAGTTTTCATTTCTTTGTCTCCTGGTCCAAACTCAGGCGCAGACTGACAACAGCAAGAACCAAGTTGTACATATGTATTTTACTAAAGATGGGAGGAAAAGATGCAAAACGATAGTAATTTGCTGCTTCTAATTTTCAGAAAGAGAAGAGGAAAGTATAACTCTTCAGGCCTGGGATTGGAAGTGGCGCTGAGAACCACAGCAATGCCAGCCATTTCCAAAGATAACTTGGCATTAATTTTGAAAACTGGCATTTTGGCAGTCACGGAGCTTGTGTTTATTTTCTTATTTTTACCTCTATGCCTATCGAATCTAGACCACTCAGATTTCATTCCTGACAATCTTGAAAGGGAAAATAAAGAACTGTGTGTACCCATGGCGTTGACTTGGACTTCACTTTAAACCTGTTGAAGTATAGAATTAGGAGTGATACCTGACACAGCAGCAATCACAGCATAAATAATAGAGGCTGCAGTCCAGCCGCCTGGGGTGTGAGGGGGTGAAGGAAAAGGTACACTCTGTAACAAAGGAAGCCTGAAAGAATCTCACTTAAAGAAAATACATAATTACTCCCCAAGCACATTGGAATAAGGATTGCGAATTAGGTGTGAAAGTTTTAGGATCATAAAAATGATTTTGGAAAAGAGAGTGCGCCTTTCACTCTATGGTAAAAGGTGGGGAACATTCTGTCTGCTGGCCAGGATGGAGCTCCTGGGAAGGGAAAGCTCCCGGTAGGCGGCCCCTGGATGCTCCACGCGCTCTCTGCTGCGCAGGGGCACCCAGATGGCTCTCCCTCACCCCGTCCATCTTCCTCTGCTCTCACACCCCACCCTGCCAGGGAGTATGACCTATGGCTAAGATGTGTCCCGATCTCTGTCATGAAAAAAATTAAAATTTGTTTAACACCTACTCTATTTGTTCTCAGAAGAATAACTGAGCCAAAGACTTGGTTGAGCCCTTCAAATGCTTCAAGTCAGCTGGGGAGCCAAGGAGCACACGACCAGCTTTAGACAATGTCAGCCAGTAGGGACAGTGATGCCGGGGGCTCCAGGGGCACTGAGGTTCTGGGAGCTGTGATGGGGGTGTGTGCCCCTCCAGTGAACAAAGGTGGCTGAGAATCCTTTAAAGGACAAGCCTTCAACCAAGGCAACGGGCTTCCATTAATTAAATAATTTATTATTTTTCGCCAAGAGGCTAGAACAATTCTGGCATTGGTGCTCTATTTATTGTGACCAAGATACCTGTAAAATATGGTCTCAGCCAGGGATTTTATTACTGTTTCCACTCACAATAAAAAATGTATTTGACAAGAGGACCAAATGCACACACACACACACACACGAACACACGCGTGTGCACACATGCACACGCACACACGTGCACACATACACACGAACACACGCACATGCACACACACGTGCGCACGCACACACACACATGCACATGAACACACGCACGCGGGCACACACATACGCACGAACACACGCACATGCACATACACGCACATGCACACACACAAAGTCCCTGCACAATACCAGCTCGTTCTCCTCTCCCCTCCATTCCCGCCCTCTCTCCTCCTCTCTTCTTCCCTTCCCCTCTCCTTTTCCCTTCCCTTCCCTTCCTTTCCATTCAGCTGCTTAAAAATATAGTTAGGACTCACTAAAAATAAATTGGTTTCACGGCTCACGAATAGGGTGCTATCCACAAAATTCAAAAAACACTGGTTGAGCCCAATCCAAAATGTGATGGAGACGGGGCACGGTGGCTGATGCCTGTAATCCCAGTACTTTGGGAGGCCAAGGCAGGCAGATCACATGAGGTCAGGAGTTCGAGACCAGCCTGGTCAACACAGCAAAACCCTGTCTCTACTAAAAATATAAAAACTAGCCAGGCATAGTGGCAGATGCCTGTAATCCCAGCTACTTGGGAGGCTGAGACAGAAGAATTGCTTGAACCCAGGAGGTGGAGGCTACAGTGAGCTGAGACTGCACCATTGCACTCCAGCCTGTGTGACAAGAGCAAAACTCCATCTCAAAAAAAAAGGTGATGGAATTGTGGTCTCTTAGGATCCCTGCATGTGTTCTGAGAGTGAAAAATAAAAGGGAGTTTTGTTGAAATTCGTTGAAGTTGACTAAGGAATGTATTAAAATCTTTTTCATGGAAAAAAAAAACATTCTGAAGAAAGACTCAGATGTTCCTGGCAGTCTGAAGATGCCTGTGGTCCACTGAAAAGGCCCAGGGAAGAGAGAGACAGATGAGAAGCACCATTGCGTGGACCCCGGACTGACCCCTCCAAACAAGGGGCGAGGTCGGGACTTCACAGGAATACCCAGACGTGAGGTAACTGCACGCAGCAGCGTCATTCACGAATATAGTAACGTGGCTTTGCACGTACGGTTCTTTTTAATCACAATTCATCTTCTTTGATACTTGGGCAATTTCTTTCTTCAATAACATGGCAGAATTTCTTAACAAAACTAAAGCATTTTGCCTTTTATCCACCTTGTACAACAGCCATTGTCTGAAGCAAGATAGTTTTATCCTTATATTTTCTATCACCTACAAAGCATCACTTGAATCAGTCCATTAAATTATTAAATACATCTTAAATAATGCTAAAAATATCAATTACAAGTTTGACATTTCCTTCTCATACTGTATACTGATATCACTATTAGTGGAGAGCTTCTTATCAATGCAGATATGTAGTTTTATTTCTTTACATCTTTCTCCCTCTTTCATCCATATATTTTTGACAAGTGGCAACTTTCACAGATGTATATCTCTATTCCGTCAGAAAATGGCCATGGGCCTTCCACACAAATAATAACTCCAATGACTACAAGAATGTGCATGAAACAAATCTCTTCTCTGGAATTCTTCAGGCTAATGGGAGACAGAGGGATCTAAAATTATTGGAACAGTCCTCATGCATAAGGGGGTGCAGTGAGTGCCTGGCACACCACCCAGAGCCCTGGAGTCCTGGAGGACAAGACCCATCTGCCCCTGGTGGAGATGGCCATGCTTCCTGGAGAAGGTAGAAATTCACAAGGGCCTCCAAGGATGTTTAAGGCCTGCACAAAGTGATACTGAGTGGAGAATGGGAGTTCTGGAAGAGGAGACGTCAAAGGCAAGAATTAAAAGTATCAAGGTTGCTGAACAACGGGGTGCAGAACCAGACAGACATCAGATATTAAGACCTTACCAATTGACAGAGCATTGCACATCCATCTCACATCCCACTGGTACTTTCCCTGGGACCAATGTATGCTAGATTCTATTGCTGAAGGAGAACATTTGTACTTAATTTTACTAGACATAAAGGAAACATTGGCAAGTTCCCAACAGCCGGAAAGGACAGCCGTGGTGCCACCTTTACTCAGTGAGAGGGACCTGGCGGGAGGAACAGAGGGTGGCTGTCGTGCCTGTCTGCATGGTCTTATCTTGCACTTGCTTCTAGGAATATACCTGCCCTATCTATAACAATGGGAGGGTCTGCCTTTGGAATGTTTTGGCTGGGTTAATCACGACAAGGTATTCTTTCCTGGATGCGCAGGGACTGTGAGGATGGGCCCTTGGGCTGCCCTTCATCTCGTTATCTGGGGGAGCAACCAAGGCAGCAGAAGGAGCCCAGGTCCAGACCCTGGAGATGTCTGCTTTCTGTTCACTCCTCTGCTGTTGCCTCTTCCCAGGACTTGCTGATAAACCCCCTTTCACTTATGTTTATTCTCTTTGCCTGTTGCCACTTACAACTGAGACTGACTGAGAGCCAGGGGCATTCAGGGTATCTGGGGGCTCTTCTCAAAATCCCCCTTAGCCGTTTACTGTAAAGCAACTGGTGCATCCTAGTCAAGGGAAAATTTCCATTAAGAAGATAATTTATTTCAGGCACAGTGGCTCATGCCTGTAATTCCAGCATTTTGCAAGACAGAAATAGGTGGTTACTTGAGCTCAAGAGTTCGAGACCAGCCTGGGCAGCATAGCGAGGCTTCATCTTACTCAATCATTCAGTCGCACATTCATTTAATGAAAAGTTTAAGAACACTTAATGTTTGCCAGGCTTTAGTCCCAGTGCTAGAGGTACACAGGGAGAAAGCACAGAAGTTTCTGTCTTTAATGAGAATATGTTCTCGTGGGGAGAGGCAGACAATTAAAGCAAGCAAAATAAGAAGTTATCAGATGGCACTTTGTTCTGTGAGTTCAACAAAACGTCCTCACTGTGACCAGCAAATCTACGCCTGTTCTTGAGACACCGTGTACCCAGCACTTAGCTTAGTAGGTATGTGGCACACTTTTGAAGTCTAGAATAGAATGGAATGGAAATATCTGGTAGCAGAAACACAGGATAACCCTTACTGATTTTCATTTTCCCATTCAAAGTCTAACTTGTTTTTTAACGAATTTGCATGTGGGTAGAGCTGTTCCCAGCACTTCTCTTGAATTTAATGAAATCTTATAATTGACAACATTACACTTCCATGTTGTAATTCTTTTGCATTGTATTTTAGACAATCAAATAATGATGATCCTAGAGATCGGAGAATCAAAGACTGGACAACAGAAATGGAAGTAAGTAGGCAAATAGAGAGCCTGGTATTAAGCACAGAGGGGTACGGATAAAATCAGCATGTCGTCAGTTACAGATTTTGCTTGTATGCCATGACCAATTTGTCCTCTCCATATACATTTTGACATTCATAATGAAGCTAAAAAAGACTCCTTTTAAGTGACTGTTTGGATGCAGCGGCTCACACCTGTAATCCCAGCTCTTTGGGAAGCTGAGGCAGGCAGATCATGAGGTCAGGAGTTCGAGACCAGCCTGGCCAATATGGTGAAACCCCATCTCTACTAAAAATACAAAAATTAGCCAGGTGTGACGGTGTGCACCTGTAATCCCAGCTACTAGGGAGGCCAAGGCAAGAGGATCGCTTGAACATGGGAGGTGGAGGTTGCAGTGAGCCAAGATTGCACCATTGCACTCCAGCCTGGGTGACAGAGCAAGGCTCAGTCTCAAAAAAACCCAAAAAACAAAAAACAAACAAACAAATTTACTGTTATGTAGATATGTTAATTATTTTTATCATGTAAGATAACAGCTGAAACCAGGCCTCTGACCATCTTTGTAATCTTTACATAAATCTCAAGCCATCGGTGACACGACATTGAAAACAGGAGACCAGGCTGTGACGACAATTGAAATGTTCCAATTCACTTCAAGTTAAGAAAAAACGGCTTCAGTATAGCTCAAAGCCAAGAATTTGCTAACCCTTGGGGTAGGGAGATTTGCCTTGAAGCACAACATATTCCTACCTGGAGACACCAGAGCCTTTGCCAATGTTTTAAAGAATATTCCAGAACCTGAGTCTTCCTGCACTCGCCCGACTTGGGCTACCACTTCACACTCACTCTGGTTTATGCCACCAAAGCCCATACGTGAAACTCAGCCCCTTCATGGGTTTCATTTACAAAGTCCCTCTGAGTCACTCAAGAATTTGGTAAGCTTGACAGAGCACTAGACTCTCACAGAGAGTCAAGTCTCCCGCCACACGCCACATACCACACGCCACATGCCACATGCCACACAAGCACACAGTAACTGACAGCTGTTCCTAGGCTCTGCAGTCCCCCCAACCACCCTGCAGCAGGGCCCTCCTCGTCCCCACCTTCCCCAAACGTTCTCCTGGAGCAACCAAACCCCGAGGAATCGGGGAGCCTGGAAACTGCCACCTCTGCTGTCAGCACACATCGGAGCATTGTCCCAAACAAAGATAGTTTCCTTGGCGAGAGATGGGCTGTGGCCAAATACGAAGCTAACAGAAGCTTCTCTATCTTGTTACAGAATCTGTTTCTTAAAATGAGATTTATTGGCCGGGCACAGCAGCGCACACCTGTAATCCCAGTACTTTGGGAGGCCGAAGTGGGTGAATCACCTGAGGTTGGTAGTTCAAGACCAGCCTGACCAACATGGAGAAACCCTGTCTCTACTAAAAATACAAATTAGCCAGGCATGGTGGCATGTGCCTGTAATCCCAGGTACTCGGGAGGCTGAGGCAGGAGAATCTCTTGAACCCAGGAGGCAGAGGTTGCAGCGAGCCAAGATCGTGCCAGTGAATTCCAGCCTGGGCAACAAGAGTGAAACTCTGTCTCAAAAGAAAAAAGAAGAGAGATTTATTATTCTGTGGCAAGAGGGTGACATAAAGTTACATTTGTCCCTTTCTACTTTACAGCTAGTCCAGGCCAGCCCCAGATAAGACCAGCAAGTGGATGTCATTATGCCCACATCGATGCAGAAAAATAAAAAAGGTTGGGAATCAAAATCACAACAGCAGGAGAAAACAGTCTGGGAAAGACAGCAGGTTCCTTCTCTTCTTGAGCTGAACTTACAGATTTTCCTAGGCAGAGATTCCTCAAGCTGGTAAGCTTTTCTCAGACAGAACTAAAGTAATCCACACTACCAGCGAACTGTACCTCAGGACGATATACTTGGTGATGGTCCATCTTTCTTCTCATTCTGTCTCCTTCAGAGTCCGCAAAGCAAGCACAATGCACTATTAAATGAACAAGCACTAAATTCAACATCATGGTAGAGAGGGATAATATTTGCGAGTTAAAATTAAGTATAGACTTCTACTATGGATAAAATCTAATTCATTTATTAAGATTCTGTATGTGGATTTTAAGAGTTCCCATGAAGGCATCTGAATTTTTTTATTAATATAAGGTTTGTGATATTCAGATATATTTATAGAAAATCAAACACCTTCATTGATGAGCTCCAATGACTAATAAAGAACATTGAACAACTGATAAAAATAAAGAGTGGTCTACAGGGTATGTGCCTCAAATAAATGAGGGTCTGTGTCCACTAAAGGCACGTACAAAAATGCTTCATGGCAGTTTTATTGGTTTAGCCCCAAAGTGGAAACTACCCAAATGTCCCAGGATAGCAGAAATATTGCTTAGCACTTAAAAGAGCGTGCTACTGTAACAACAAAGCTGATTTCCATGGACTGAAGGCTGAAGAAAAGAACCCAGACAAAGAAGGTGTGCTTCTCACTCCCTGTAGAAGAGTCCCAGAGCAGGAAACAAATTGGCGACGACAGAGGTGAAAAGGATAGAAGTTAGAAGAGTGAGCCATGGTTACCTGTGGGAAGAAACCTGATGAGGCAAGGGGCACAGGAAGCCTTCCGGAGTGCTGGAAATGGCTTACTTCTTTATTTCAGTGTTTATTTATGTCAAAATCTATTGAGCTCTTCCCGTAAGATTCACCTAACCTGGTTTAGCTTAGAAAGTGCCCTTTCTAAAAACATTACAGCTCAATTTAAAAGAAAAATGTTGACATGTAAACAAAATCCAAATTTATGTAATTGACACTAAATTAAGAATTTTAGCTTCAACATTTTGTACATTTAGGCAGATATTTTGCCATGGCATAAGGGAAGAATAATCAGAGTTTATGACGATTTCTCTTTACAGTGGATAAGTCTGGCAGAAATATTCTTAACCATGTGATCAAACTTAATGTCACCAAGACAGGACCTGATAACATCAGGTGCCTTCTAATGGGATGCATTGAGAATAGCACAGTGCTACCTATGTGGTATCTTTGTACAAAATAATTAACCTGAGTCTAATAACAACGACGCATCAGATGAATCCAAATCGGGGATTTCAGAAAGATAAGTGGCCTGGATGCCTCAAACATGTCCATGTCGTGGATTTTTTTTTAGATTAAAAAAACAAAAGACAACTCAATGTCATATGTGATTCCGGATTGGATCCCGGATTGAGCAACTGGCCACGTTATTACTGGAGACATTTGACTATGTGCTCCCACTAGATAATAACGTTGTATCAATATTAAGCATTCTCAGTTTTGGTGTTGAATTGCAGTGTTGTACAGGAATGTCTTGCCCTCAGAAAATAAATATAACTATTTAGATGATCAAAATGTTTATAAATAACATTGAAGTGCTTTGGAAGGAATAATAATAATTTTGTGTGCCAGAGAAGAATAAGAAAAGGAGGGGGGGGAAGAAAATGTAGCAAAATATTTGTGATGGACATTCCATGAGAGTGAGATGGATCTCCCACTCAAAATTTCATCCAGATATCAACTTGACACACGAACCAAGAGGACATGAAACGGTTTATTACTCACAGAGTGAGGCGTTCCCCGCAGAGCAGGACTGGCTCCAAAAGTGTGTTTGAAAATGGCTTGAGAGAAAGGATAAAGGCTTGGGGCTTGCTGTGATTCAGGGCGGAGCTAGGGTAAGGCTTCTTGTTCACTGGCCAAGGCTTGTGTGGGCTGAACTCCCCATTAGCACCAAGGGAAGGAGCACATGGGCTTTCTCACCAGCTCTCTCAGGTGCGGGGCAGAAGGGGATATGTTTCTACTACTTCTCTTTCACCCATTCATACCAGGCATTGGCACCTTAAAATTATGTCCTAAGGAAAACTCCTTTTACAAATATGTGCTGCTGTGGCATGCTTAATCGCAGAGCAGATTTTCTTTCATGAATAAAAAGCTTTTACAGCTCAATACAAATATTTCTTCTTACCTATAGCCATTTACAAGTAGAAATATTATAGTTTCTATTAAATAAGATACTTGATCATTCAAGTTGCCTCATTTATGAGACATTCATGATTTCACTCCACAAGAAATGCTGGAGTGCTCATGAGGTGTCAGGCACACTGTTAGGGGCCGGGATGAAACAGCGGATGAGGCGGTGGTTATCAGCTCCCACATGGTGTAAATGGCAGAGTCAAGACCTCACCACTCCCACCCTTTGAGAGAAACGTTCTGACTGAGAAATTTAAGAATCTCTAAATACATAAAATGTGCAAAAGTCACAACGCCCAGAGTTACCGTTGTGGTTATGTGAGAATTCAAGAGTAAGACTTACACCAATTGCAATTTTCATGAATCTCCTCAGAAAGAATATTAGCATTCTATTTTAAAATAATACACATTTTAAATGACACAATTCATTCTCCATCATTGCTTCAATGTTTATTCCACGCAAAATCACAAACCTGCACCTATGTATTGTTGCTGAGATGGGCGGAATGCAACACTGCTCATCCTGACATCCAGCTTGAGCGGAGAGCAGCAGAAGAAAAGGCGTTTCATAAATCCTAAAATTCATCATTGGTGTAAATCACCCTACATCTGGAACTTTCTACATTTCAAATACTCTATCCCACTGTTTCAAGGAATCTGCTTATATTTACCAAATACCCAAATTTGGGATTTTCAAAATGTAGTGTCTGTACTGATGACAGCTCAATCTTCGTAAGAAAATTACAGCACGTATGGGCAAATAGCCTTTGATAGAGATCAAATCGTTATCATCTCTTTGACTCACCTGCCATATCTAAGAGTTTACCAACATATAAATGCAGAAATGTCTTCAAAAAGTATCATGTTGTTGCTTGTTAAAACTGTATTTACTGTAGTCCCAGCTACTTGGGAGGCTGAGGTAGGAGAATCGCTTGAACTCAGGAGGCAGAGGTTGCAATGAGCCGAGATCGTGCCACTGCACTCCATCCTGGGTGACAGAGTAAGATTCCGTCTCAGAAAACAACAACAAAAACCACTTTATTTATAAAAGCAAGAAACTAGTATTCTGAATGACATTCAGTAGGGTTTAGTTAAATAAATTACGGCACATTGTGTACCACAGAATATTATACAAACAAAAGTAGTTTTATATATGCTGAACAATTTCCAAGATACAGGTAAGCAGATAAAGTGAAGTACAAGGAGAACAGTTTAACCTGATACTTGTGTCTGTATATGAAAGGGATGTTACGTGTATCACCCTATATGTGCACAGAAAGTTTCTGGTTGGCTACACAAGAACCAGGCATGTAGGTGACATTTGGGATTGGAGGAGAACTTACTGTACATCTTCTCATGGCCATTGACTGTTGTTGCCATGTGTATAATATATATGCGTGTGTTGATATGATATATGCAATTGATAATATTAAGATATTGGTCATTGTGATTGCTACCTTGTATTCATCAAGGAAAGAAAGGAAAAGTCTAAGAGCTTTCAATAGTTTGATATCATGGTTGAGCAGTTCTTTTTATTAAGAGTTCTGGCCAGGCACGGTGGCTCACTCCTGTAATCCCAGCACTTTGGGAGGCCGAGGTGGGTGAATCACAAGATCAGGAGATTGAGACCATCCTGGCCAACATGGTGAAATGCCGTCTCTACTAAAATACAAAAAATTAGCTGGGCGCGGTGGTGTGTGCCTGTAGTCCCAGCTACTTGGGAGGTTGAGACAGGGATTGGCTGAACCTGGGAGGCAGAGATTGCAGTGAGCCAAGATTGTGCCACTGCACTCCAGCAGCCTGGCAACAGAGCAAGACTCCATTTCAAAAAAAGAAAAAAAAATGCTCCTTCTGCTAACAGGTGAAGATAATTTCTGCTTACCTAAGAAATACATGTTCTATCTGTATGATTCAAGGTAGTCACAGAAGTGACAGGAGGCGGCATTGTTACATAACTTTCATCTCTGTTTATTTGCAATTGTTTTCCCCTGGAGGGGAGGGGCAGGTGCATGTTTGTTGGGGAGCAAGAGTTGGCAAACAGCAACATAAATGTAGGTAAATATAGGCCATTTACAACATAAAGCAGAGTCCCCTGCTGCACCGGAGATCAAAAGGTGCTCGCAGTATTGTCCTGTCATGCTCAGAGTTTCTGCCAGTTCTAAAAAGAGAGCATCCTCCCAGTTTCTGGCCTCCCAAAGAATCCAGTTTTTAGGTAACTTCCTCTCCCCACCCTTTCAGGTTAGTATTGCCTTTCATTTGGTTACTTTGTGAGTTATCATTTATATTGCAGTCCAGTTATAGTTTGAGTTCATTTCTTCCCAAAATCATAATCAAAGTCACAGAAATCGGACCACCAAGGCCACCTAATTCAAGCAGAGGGGAGGAGACAGGCACACAGGGATGGCTTTGTCTTTCAGATGTGGGTCATTTTCTTTCCAGCTTGAATCAAAAAAGCAGGGGCAGGCCCAAAGATGAGGGAGGACTGAGGCCTCTATTCCATCTTGCAGCCTTCCTTCTTGAACTTCTTTCCTCCCCTAAGTCCCCGCTCTCCTCCACCTCCTTTGGCCCACTGGATGGTAATGGCCTTTCTGGTTTGGAGCCAAAGAAACTAACAGAAGAACTTTAAAAACTGTCTAAACGATAACCGCCTTTGCCATCAAACATCTGTAAAAATGTGTGCTTGTGTAACCGTCCGTTTGTCTTTAACACTGATTTCCCCTTCCAAGGGTCATGCCCATATTTTAGTATCAGTGATAGAAATCACCATTTAAGAGATATTTTGTGAGCTATTTTAGAAATAGGCAATCTGACCAATTCTATTAGAAATATTAATCTATTGGAAAGATCAAACCAGCTGATTGTAGGGGGTTAGGTAGATGTAGGTCAGTTAACAACCTACACATTCACTTTTAACTAGTTTTAGAGGTATAAAATTGAGCTGCTTTCATGCCCAGTTTCAGGTTCTCCCGAAGCTAACTACCCATGAATAATACAGGAACACTACAAAATCCTGGCATTACTGTAATTTCAGAAAGGTAGAGGTATGCAGTTATTGAAAACCCCATGTTCACTCAGTCATTGATTCATCTTACAACGTCAAAGCGACCCATATTTCACTATGGCTCAAGAAATTCAAGGAACACATAAGTCGGTCATGCCCAAATATCCCCTAGATTCATTCGGTGCCACAGGCTCTCTTTTGCTTGGCTTTAAATACTACCAAGGCAAGAACCCAGAAAATTCAGCTGGGGAGTATCTAATTTCATCAAAAACAGAAACTACTTACTTTTAAAACACTCATGAGATTAATTTAATGTGATAATATACCACTTACGTAATTTCCCAACCTAAAGCATCTCAGAAGACATGGAGGTTAAAACTAGAAGACAAAGCAAGATAGTCCAGTTAGGGTGACAGTGGGGAGAGGGGAGAATGGAGACGGATTTCAGAGAACCTACAGGTACCAAGAGAACGGGTTTCTAACAGGAGTGTAACAGGGAAAAATAGAGTTAGTGTCACTTCTTCAGCGTAGCTCACTAATAAGGTATCTTGTGATTAACCAAACTCTAAGTAAATAATAATTCTTTGAAAAGAGACTGATACAAAAATAATGTGAAGAGAATTTTAAAAATTGAAGTGCTGTCTTATTAATTATAAGATCAATAAACACAAGTATTCAGTGTTTTCATCAGACTCCTCCTATATAGCTTTCCACACGTCCATTCAGTTGTAGTTAACCAAACATTGTAACACATTCCTATGTCCAAGTTCAAAGCAATTAAGAAAAGCAGAAACAAAGTGAAACAAAATTGTCATTCGCAGGGTCCATTTGCACATCAACTTTCTTTAAGTTATAAAGGAAAAACCTTATAAGTTTAGTATTTTATGCAAATATCTTCCATCAGTATAGACTGCACACATACTGAACACAGAGCCAGCTGCTATCCACAAGAGGAACATATCCTAATCATGATTTTATAGACACACTCACACACACATGTGTACGTGTGTCAAATAACTTCAGTGGACATCCAAAGAAACATTCAGTCTAAGCTAGGATAACGTACTTCATCTTCCCATTTACCTGGTTAAATTACGCAGGCTGGATCTATCAAGGTCAGGGAGGAAACCAAAACCATCTGAGTGTGTGCACAATGACCCATTTACTATCCTACGCCCAGCAGTATAAGGAATCTTCTAAAGAGAAACTATTAAGAATACAGGGGCCATACAGCACAATAACCGAGAAATATCAGCACAGGACCTGAAATGAGCACTCCCCAGCCGTGGCCGGAGACGTGCACCCTGGCATGGAAGGTGGCAGGGAAGGACAGGAACAGGACCGACGGGCTTTAGTTCTCAGGTTCAAAGTTCCCACCAGCTTCCTCTCTAGGCAGCCTATATGCCTATCAGCTCTTTAAAACGTCAGGTCAAACCAACCTGTCAACAGCCCATCGTAAAATCATTGACTACCACTGAAACTCAATTTCCAGTTGCCTTCATTTCATACATGCTGTAACATACTCTCAATGGAACAAACACATAAACCTTCGAAGTTGTTGGAACTTGAAAGACGACCCCTCCGATGTTCAAGGTCAGCAACACCAAGTATAGACGTTTCTCTGTTTTGCAGTGTGCGTACGGTCAGATTTGGCCTAGAGACCCAAAGGGGTAAAAACCAACAGCACTGAGTTCGAGAGGCAGAGAAAATGCAGTTTCTTAATCATGGGTAAGAGATTATGTGTCATGAGCAGCTGTCACTCAAACACTGTCATCCACGTGGCCCCCGGGGTTTCCCATTGTGAATGCATGCACAGACGTGAATTCACACAGCCATATACCACAGACATTCACAGAAGGCACAGATGTGCTCCCACAACTGCAGGCGTGGGCCATGGTTTCCACTTCCCGAAGAAATATATTCCCAGGCCAGGCGTGGTGGTTCACGCCTGTAATCCCAACACCTTGGGAGGCCGAGGCAGGCGGATCATGAAGTCACGAAATTGAGACTATCCTGGCCAACATAGTGAAACCCCATCTCTACTAAAACAGAACAATTAGCTGGGCGTGGCAGTAGGCATCTGTAGTCCCAGCTACTCGGGAGGCTGAGGCAGGAGAATTGCTTGAACCCGGAAGGCAGAGGTTGCAGTGATCTGAGATTGCGCCACTGCACTCCAGCCTGGCACCTGGCAACAGAGCGAGACTCTGTCTCAAAAACAAAAAACAAACAAAAAAAGAAATATATTCCCAACACCATGGTAGTAGAGTGTTAACCCCTTAATGGTTTCTGCACTTACATATTCTCAAACAATTACCAGGTAGCATTTTTAGTTGTCAAATACAAAGAATACAATAAAATCTTTAGACATTTTTATGCTAAAAAATTGTACAATAAATCATTTTGAAGTTATGATAATCTCTGAGTACTATGGATGTAGGTACTTACTGTTGACTATTCTGACTTGCAAAATATTCTCTGTAGGCTCATATTACCTGGGGAATGTGGGGATTACTTGCTACTGGTAGTACAGACTTCCATAGCATAGATATCTTTTAATCCTAATACCAAATATTTCCACTGAAAAGATGAAAGATGTTTGCTGAAATACAATCCTCATTTCTTTTTTATATCGGGCAGTCATGAATTTATTAATTATTAAAATAGCATTAAAAAATTAAGGTTGTTATTTACCATAATAATGGTTTCAGTTCCCATAGACTTCATCTGTTCTTAACCAAAAGAAAAGGCCACGTACCTCTACAGAGCAACTCGAGGGCAAAACCAAATGCTGTATGTGGAGCTGGTGAATTTGCCAGACACTCATGGTGATACCAAATTATCCCCCCAAAGATGGAAAAATACCAACCATACAAATAAAGTGACCTGCAGTACTTGAATTTCTTACCAAATGCCATTTTTTCAGTAAAAGTAACTTAAGAAATGCCCTACCTTTGCCCCTAAATCATAACTGAGCAAAGAAAGTCAAAGCCTGCAGTTGCTAAAATACCCACTTTTGAGGTAAGCGGTGGCGTTGGTCTCGCCTCCTTTCAGTGTAACCAAAATGCACCTTCTGGGCATGGCAGGAACAGGTCCTTTGTTTGGAAATGCACATAAGCCATGCTGAAGGTTGCCATTGCACACAGAGACTCGTGTTTTCCATGGGGAAGAACTTGTGTGACTTGGTGATTCTTGTGACGTCAAAAGAGAAGAGCCATCTCCTCCATTTTGGAGACAAGAGCCCAAGCCCATCTCTCCGGGCGCTCTGCCCGGCTCGGCCCCTGCCACCACCAAGGCCACAGGACTGGGTTGCAGGAAAGAATCGGTCATGTAAACAACCCCTCTACCTAGCTGCCTACCTATCCAGAGTCAGATTCTCCCCGACATGCCTGCTCACCTAATTTTCCACAGCTTAGCCAACAACAAAACATCTCCATCTGCTTCATTTTTCCTTTGCATTTTAACTACAGCCCAGAAAAATCTTGACTGGTTCATTGGGGCCTACTTTTAACCAAATCCAGAAAGCTTTAAGTGAAATAAAAGGTGTCTGTCTGGGTTTCTTTTATGTGGAAATCAGATATCCAAATATCACTTGTGTTTCCATAGGAAATTTTCCATCTTTGGTTTTTCACCGGGATTATTATAGGCAAAGAAGTACCCAAAGGCTTTCACCTCCACAACTCCCCTTGAAACCACAGCACATCACCCCATTTGCTTCAAAAACCTCACCTCCAACTTCAGGGGGAGGCACAGGGCCCTGGCCGTGCAGTGGATGAAGACTGCACATGACGCAGCCCTGAGCATCCCTGGACTGGAGAAGCATGGAAGAAGCAAATGTCCCTCCCTCCTGTCCCTCATCAGCAACAAACACGAGGGGGGTCTGGGCGGCACCCTTGCCCCCTGGACACAGGTGTCCCTCACGCAGACATTACTGCAGGCTCTACAACCACAGCACAGTGAATCCACATCAATGCACATGACAGCCGGGCAGGCATGAGGGAAAAGAGTCAGCTGTCCCCAATCAATACCTCCTGGCCTCTTCCGTTCCTTCCCACCCCACCCTCCCTTCTTCCCCACGCATCTTCAAGTCCACACAGATCTGGGTCTCCAGCATTATCTAATCGGCTCTCTCCCACCCCACTCCCATATCCTGAAGAAACACGTAAAATCCCATCTGTAGGGGAAAAGTCTACTCAAGTTATCTTGCTATGGGGAGCTCTGATGAAGCCTGGTGAGGGCATTCCTGCGGAGGGATCTCAACTCCCAAACGTTTCCTGCATGTGCTCCTGTTCCTTTTTCTCCTCCCCCTCCCCGCCCCCTACCTTGCTCCTCGCTGCTGTCCCCAAACCAGGCAGTGGGTTCCTCCTCTGGGAGCTGGGGTTCTCCGCCACCTCCTCCACCCTCGAGGGCTTTGCGTTTCTTCGACATCTCTGCCCAGGGCTGGGGATTTGGGGGTTTTCTTTCCCCACCCCCTAGCCCTCCCCGCTCGGAGAGGAGAGTGAAGGTGGGGTTAGATGGAGGGGAGGAGGTTAGGTGCAGAGGAAAGGGGTGGGGAGAAAAGACCAGAGAAGGAGATGGAAGAGACTGCTGCTTCAGGAGGGGAAGGGACCTGGGATGGCAGGAAACGCAGAGGGGCAGGGACTCAGTGCAGAAATCCTACAATCCGGTCCATCAGTGTAGCCCTACGTCTAGGAGACTGTTTGCGGCTGTTGCGTCTCTCTCTCTCTCTCTCTCTCTCTCTCTCTCTCTCTCTCTCTCTCTCTCTCTCTCTCTCTCTCCCCCCCCCTCATCTGTATCTCTCTATCTCTCTCTCTCTCTCTCCTCTCCGTCTCCCTCTCCCTCTCCCCCCTCCTCCGTCTCTCTCTCCTTCCTCCTTCCTCCTTTTTCTTCAACTAAAAGGGTGAGCCGAGAGGGGAGGAGAGATCAAAGCAGAGAGGAGAGACTCCTTGGGTGCCTCAGCGGATTTCTTCCCCATTTGGGGTCCGATGGGGTGGGGTGCTGTGAGGACTCCTGGCCCTGTCTAGCTATGAGGAGTGGTGTCTTCTGCTGGGCTGTGGTTGGGGGGAGGGCAGTGTTCGCGGTGTTTGGTGAGGATGCGTTTTCAATGGGTTGCAAGAAAAATTGGGTGGGATGAAGAAAAAATGCTGCAGAATGCAATCCAGTGACGCTTTCAGGTGCTGGGGACTCCGGACCCCCGCCTCCCCTATGACATCATAGGAGCTTTTGCAAAAGAGACTGAGGCGGGTGGGGAAAAAGAAGAGTGGCGGCAGAGGCAGGATCAAAAGAGGAGGGGGTCCTCTCCCCACTGCGAACCGGAGAAGGGCGGCCGGCTCGGGAGGAAGGAAGTTGGGGAGCACACACCACGCTTCTCCAGGCCGCTCGGGAGGCACCTGCGGGTCTGGCGCGGCAGCCGCTGCGGTTTGCAGCTGGCGCGCAGCCCTCGCCTGGAACTTGGAGCTCGCAAACTCCTCGGGCCGAACGTGAGCCCCGAGGCTGTGAGTCCGCGCTGGGGCGGGCTGCAGTCGCTCTGCCCTCCTCTGCAAACCCTTGAGTCTTCCGGCTTTATAAACTCCCGTTTCTTCTGATTCCATGCCTCACCCTTTCCCCCAAACAGTACGTCCACAAACACACCACACCACACGTGCACACACGTTTTCTTATTGCCTAAAAGGGTGGAAGGAAAGGACGGGAAGTTTTTACTAAGTACACACGCATACATACACACACACGAAGATTGGAATTGTTTGTCTGGATTATCAAGAGTTAAATAATAGGTAAAAGGAACTGAACTTACCCGCCAAAGTATGCTGACGCGCAAATCTGCTTTCCGCTTCATTTCGGGTTCATGAATTTAAAGAGTGAGCGAAAGAAAACGGAAAAAAAAGGGCGAGGCGCCGGGAGCACGGCGGGTCCAGGGTTCAACGGAGAACTGCGCAAAGCAAGTTGCCAAGAGAGCCCGCTGGCCAAGTTCGGGACCAGTCCACCACGCTCGCGCGCTCCTCTCCGAAGGCAGGTTCCAAAGGCTTCGGGCATTCTGGGGTGCGCGCAGATCTTCTCGCAAAAGGCGAGTGTGTGGGCTTCCTCCTTCCCTCCTTTCCGTCTGGGGGTCTCGGGGAAAGCTGCGCCCGGCGCCCTGGACGCCCATGAAGACTGGTCCATCTCCGCTCAAGCTCCCAGCAGCAGCAGCAACTTCGGGCTCAGACCTCTCTCTTCAGAACATGTGTGTCTTGTGTGTGTGTGTGTGTGTGAGTGTGTGTGTGTGTGCGCGCGCGCGCCTGTGTGCAAGTATGTGTGTCCGCGAGCACTTGACATTTGGGGGTGCATGTGCTCTCAGGAACGACTCTCCCGGCTGCCCAGAACTTAGAGAGTTTCCCTTTAAGCCGGAGATGCTGCTCGGACACCCCCCCGCGTCCAACAGGAGGCGATGACGTCTGTAGCCTCGTTGCCAGAACGGTCCCCAGGCTGCGGCTGCCGTTCATTGACAGGAGCGGGCGCTCGGACGTCAGCAGTCGGACCTTTGGCACCGCTGCTCCCGCGGAGACGGCTCCCACCCCCGCACCTGCCAGCCGCTCCCCCGGGGGGTGGTCACGAAATCAAAGCCACCGGGAGTAGGGGCAGGGGAGGGTCTGGGGCTGGGGGAGGGGGTGACTCGGATCTGCCCTCTTTGTCCTGGAGCACCGGAGTATATAAATAGTGCAGTCTCCAGCCAGACTCGCGCCCCCTTTTGCACGCCCCTGCAGACCCCCGCGCCCGCACGACCCCCGCCCCTTGTCACTAAGCGTCCGGCTCACTCTGCCTGGAGGGAGGCTGGGGTGCGGGGAAGCAGGGAGTGGAAACAGACATTGGTTCTCTTTCCTCCTCCCATTCATAGATTCGGTTGGAGACCTAGGGCCACCGCACCGGGAGTCGCAATGAATGGATGGAAGCCCGCGCGCGGGGACCACCGGGTCCGCAGAGATGTCGCCGGCGCTAGGGGCGCTCCTTCCGCTTGGGGACAGGCGCCTTCGCCTCGGCGCGCTGAGGGGACCCCAAACGACCACCCTTAAGAGGCCAAAGGCCTGCTCTCCCCAACACACACCAAAGGTCTCTTCTGTCCCTGCAAAGCTGGGACGCAAAACGTAGGGAACTGCGCTCGGTCCCCACACCAAGAAGAGTCCAGATGGAGACCGGGACCAGGGCCTCCCGCAGCAAGGACGGTAGCAACAGAGCAGGGAGCGCCCGCCCACGTGGCGCACGGCTGGGCCTGAAGCCAAGCCCGTCACCTCCCTCTGCGCACCTCTGGCAGCCCAGGACCGCGCGCCCTCCCTTCCGGAGCACCCAGGGGCGCACTGCGCCGGGAAGGAGGGCGCGGCGGGAGGGTGCGTGCAGGGGAATCCTGCGCGGATTCCCACCCGAAGCCGGTTCGCGGGGAATCCGTGGGCTTGAACTCGCCAGAAAGAGCTGCTGCAGGAGCGGCGGGATGGTGAGGCCTGTGCCAGACCCTGGGTGGGAGGAAATTAAAGGACTGAGTTCTGAGGCACACCAGGAACAGGGAGCAGCTTCATAAATGCACCCAAAAGCTTCCATGGGCAGACGGCACAGAGGTCGCTGAAGTGAACCCGGACTCTGGGCCAGGTGACAACAGACATGCCTGGGAGTGTGGTGACACCTGCGCAGAGCCCCTGGTGGTTCAGCCTGTCCGAGAAGGGCTGTAAGAAGATGCCAGTGTCTTGAGTTTCTCCTCTGGAGCTCATGCCCCCAAAAAGGCCACTGGGGGCTAGATCCCAAACCTTTGTGCCATGAGAGGGAAGCCCCACACAACTGCACTGGCACTCCCCACCAAATCATCTCCTGGGTCCTTCCCATCACAAGCCTGTAAGGTCATCTCTCCATGGAAAAAAATAACTTTCTAACTCCACCTGCTCCTTCCATCTCCACCCAGGTCCTCTGTGTCCTTCACAGCAAACTGCAGCTGTCCTGATCTGGCTCTGGCGTTTCTCCTCTCTCTGGGTCTTGAATCGTTCCACAGCACTTTCTTAAGAGTTCTGCTTGTGCTGTCCTGCAATATCTCACTTTTGCTGAGGTCACCATTTCAACCCCAAACTCTCTCCCCAATGGCCCATTCTTTTTTTTTTTTTTAATTTTTATTGCATTTTAGGTTTTGGGGTACATGTGCAGAACATGCAAGATAGTTGCATAGGTACACACGTGGCAGTGTGTTTTGCTGCCTTCTGCCCCCTCACCCATATTTGGCATTTCTCCCCATGCCATCCCTCCCCTGCTCCCCCCCGCGCTGTCCCTCCCCTATTTCCCCCAATAGACCTCAGTGTGTGGTGCT
>CM052651.1:151847694-151881508 GCA_028533165.1 Leontopithecus rosalia
CCAGAATTTCATATCCCGCCAAATTAAGCTTCACAATTGAAGGAAAAATAAAATCTTTTATGAACAAGCAAGTACTGAGAGATTTTATTACCACCAGGCCGGCTGTACAAGAACTTCTGAAAGAAGCATTACACACAGAAAGGAACAACCAGTAGTAGCCTTTCTAAAAATGTACTAAAAACTAAAGAACATCAACATAGAAAAGAATTTACATCAACAAATGGATAAAATAGCCAGTTAACATCAAATGGCAGTAACCCTAAATTTAAATCGACTAAATCCCCCAATTAAGAGATACAGCCGAAACCTAATGGTATAATACATCCAGACCCATTTTATATCCAAAGACACACAAAGACTCAAAACAAAGGGTTGGAGAAAAATTTACCAACCAAATAGAGAGCAAAAATAAAGAAATAAACAAAATGCAGGAGTTGCAATTCTTGCATTTTATAAAATAGATTTCAAAGCAACAAAGATACAGTGGTAAAAGGATCAATGCAACAATAAGAGCTAACGATCCTAACACCCAGATACATAAGACCCATAAAGAGATTTAGACTCAACGAGACAGAAAATTAATAAGGATATCCAGGACCTGAATTCAGATCTGGAACAAGTAAACTTAATAAATATTTATAGAGCTCTCCACTTTCAATACACAAATATACATTCTCCACTTATATTGATCAGCCATTATTAATAACCATTCTTAGAATTAAGCAATATTCCTGTTCTCTCTCCCTCTTTTTCTTCCTCTTTCTTCCTCTCCTTCTCTCCTTTTTTTCTTTATAAAAAAAAAGAAAAATATACATGTAAAAATACTTACTTGATTTGACTAAATTAGAGACCAGGGCTGAGGTGCACCTAGGTACTGCTGTCAGTGCTGGTATTCCAAGCCTTAGGAGGCTCAGGGTTATATCCAGGCCAAGTTTCAAGCTGCAGCAAAGTTACAAATCATGTCCATAAGTTCCAAGCCCTACACTCTAAAATGAGGTTCATCATTTGGTGAATAAATGTTAACCTGAAAGAGCCAGTCCTTCATGACAGAACCCAAATAGCTAACTGGGCCTAAATTTAAAACAGAGCCAAGTGGCCACTCGCCAAGTAGAGGTTACACATATTCTCTGAGTTCCCCCAAAACCCTGGAAAACTGTACCTTTTTAACTTTGAGGCTTTTTAATGCTTACCTGAACCAACTAACCAATCACAGCATAACTGCCTCAACCAATCAGATCTCAGCTTATTGACCAGCCAGAACTAAACAAGTGTAAATCTTTTATTTGCATAAACAGATCTGATTAGGAACCTGGGTGGAAACTTTTGCTATAAAATCTGAACCCTGTCTTTGTTCTCTAGAAAGCACCTTCATTTTACATGGAGGACTGTGGTCTTCCTAATTTGCAAACTAAAAAAGAATAAATAAATAAATAAATAAATAAATTACTCATCTGAGGTATTCTGTTATAGTAGCACAAAACAGACTAAGATACCTCATTACATTGACCAGCTGAGCACAATAATTTCTATACATAAAAAAATGTCTAACTTGTGGGAAACTACTTTAAAATAAGTACAGGAAACACAGGAAGTCTGGAAGAAGCTTGCTTAAAGCTGTGAATGGGCCACATCTAAAAGTACTCAGAATTTAATCATTGATTTTTAGAGGGACAAGGAACATGAAATTATCTAAAAAGGCTAATTCTCCAGCTCCCAAATACTCTGTTAACAACCGAGGAAAAGGAGGTCCAATAATATACCTGGGAAAGTTTGTAGTAGGTCTTAAAGCAGCTTTTTTGAGAAGGACATTATAGTTGTGCATTATGCTTGGATTTTTAAACTAACCATGTAATGGCAGAAATATTATGTCATGTCTGTTCTTCTTCTTCCATAAGTGGCACAGCTTAGTTATTCTATATATGTTCATCTATTTAAATTCCATCACCTACATTTTTATGCTTTTATTTGGAAATAATTCCAAATTTACAGAAAATTGTAAGAATAATATCAAAAACACCCATAACACCTGCCACCCTGTCCCCCTCTTGTTAACATCCTGTCCCACTTGATGTGTCAGGTGCACCCTCATCCTTTGCTTTTTAAAGCAGCTAAAGGTGAATTGCATATCTCTAGGCCTTTGCCCCCCAAACGCTTCAACGCTTCAAGAGAATGTCTTATATAGATGCTGTACTGGTATCAACAGTACTGAATTCCCATCATTACTACAGTCCTTTTATCTAATCTATCGCCCATATCCCAGTTTTGTCAATTGATGCAATAATGTCTTTTATGATGTTCTCTCCATCTTCCTGTCCCACATAGAATAAGGTTAGGACTCAAGGATGGCATTTATCCACCATATTCCTTATAGTCCTTTATTCTGGCATTCTGGCAAATTTCTGCAATTTTTCTCTTTCTTTTATGACATAGACATTTTTGAAGACTACAGACCCTCCTCTTTTTTTTTTTTTGAGACAGGGTCTCGCTGTGTCACTCAGACTGGAGTACAGTGATGCAATCTCAGCTCAATGCATCTTCAACCTGCAGGATGCAAGGACCCTCCCACCTCAGCCTGCCAAGTAGCTGAGACTATAGACATGCAGCACCATGCCCAGCTAATTTTTTTCTAACTTTTTGGTGGATCTGGGGTTTTGCCATGTTGCCCAGGCTGGTCTCGAACTCCTGAGCTCAAGCAATCCTCCCACCTCAGGCTCCCAAAGTGCTGGGGTTATACGCATGAGCTACCATGCCTGGTATCTTCCTCCTATTTTTAATGAAACATTTCTCAGCATGAGTTATGGTTCTGCCATCTCAGCTGGACTGCTACAAAGGTGAGGTGGTGTCTGTTTCAGAATTTCATACCTGGAAGCACATATGTCCTATGGGTGGTGTGAATTCTGACTGAGGCATGGCCTGACTTTCCCACTGTATAATTACCCTTTTTGTTTCAGTTACAACCAATAAGCAGCCTTCAGGCAGCTGAGAAGACAAGAGGAGCATCCTGTTCCTCATCCCTGATTCAGCACCCACTCTGACTCTCCTGCTTGGTCTACTCTTGCCTTGGTGATGTTTGAGCTCAGTACCTCCTCCACATTAGCCCTCATGTGGCAAAAACACTTCCTTATGCCTCACTGACTAACATATGTATCTATTTATTCATAGCACCAGTATCTTGAACTCATTAATTCCTATATTTAGTGGCTCATAATTTATTCTTTTACATATCATTTTGATGCTCATGTTTGATCCATTAAAAGGCCAATGAGAGTTCCCTCAAGCTGGCTCCTGTGTCCTCATGGCATGTCCCCATCACTTCTAAACACTTCCTTAATTGCTGGCATATGCAGATGCTTTGGGCTCATTGGTACCTACCTTGTTCCAGGCCCTGGGTTCAGCCATTGCTCAGAAGAACACTAGTTCTTTTAATGGAATTAGAGACCAAGATACAGGTACCTAGTGTGCTCATTACTGCTGGGTGTCTTTGCTTCCTGACCCTTGCAGGAGACAGATCTAAGCAATAAGTGCCAGTATAGGCATGCATGCACACACACACAAACACATGCATATGCACATATACATACATGTACTTATTTTAGCAATTAGGTGCCATTCATTTGTCTATGTCCCTTTCATCACAGTGAAATTCCTGCTTCCCAAAAACATCAATGTATTTACTCACTTGCTCAATCCTATAGTGCATCTAAAATTGTTTCCTCATTGCTTGCCCGTGCCACCACAACAAAACACACTGCTAAATAAAAGTCAGGATGTGTTCGCAACTCCTCTCCCTAATTTCTCTCACCACTCAGCACAGAATCTGGAGGATCTATAGTCAAATTCTGTGTTCATCATTATTTGTATTTGTGCTTTCTAGTTGATTTCCCTTTTATTGCCCTTCATTGGAAACATGGCTGAGTTCATTCGTTTTAATTTCCTTTCAGTTTTAGGGTTTGTCTCTCTTTCCATTCTTACTGATTTAATTGTATTGTTTGAATATTTTTTGAATACGCCTTCAAAAGCCAAAACTATGCTTTAAGAAATACAGGAAGAAGAGTCATTCCCTCTGTATTCTTTCCACTCCATCTCACTTTCACCCCCAGACTCTGTAGGAAGCAAATTTCACTGTATTCAGGTTTATCAGGTTTATATGGTAGCCACCAGCCACGTGGCAAAAAAATAAAAGTAAAAATAAACACTGCAATTAGTTACTTTGCACATTTATATTTAGGTAATTTCTAATAGTTCGCAATTGCAAATGATGCTGCAATGAGTTACTTTGCACATGTAGATATTTATTCTATGAGATGTGTAACCTCACGGTATAGACCTAGAAGTGGGTTTGCTGGAGCACAGGTAACTGCAAAGAGTTTTATTAGATATTAGATAAGTTTCCAATTTACCAATCATTTTCTTTTTTACAGAACAATAAATATAACTTCCAAAGAGTGACAGATCTGGGTATTAATCCTTTCTCCTATTGCTGTATGGAACTTCCCAAAACTGGACCATTTATGCAGACAAGAAGTTTAATTGACTCACAGTTCCAGAGGCCAAACAGGAAGCATGGCTGGGGAGGCCTCAGGAAACTTACAATCACAGCAGAAGGTGAAGGGGAAGAAGAACCATCTTCATATGGTGGAGCAGGAGAGAGAGAGAGCAAAGGGGGAAGTGCCACATAATTTTACAAAGCCAGATCTTGTGAGAACTTAACTATCACCAGAACAGGAAGCGGGACGTCTCCCCTGTGATCCAATCACCCCCCACCAGGCCCTCCTCCGACATTGAAGATTACAGTTCAACATGAGATTTGGGTGGGACCACAGAGCCAGACCATACCAATGTGCATTAATTTAAAAATATTTAATGCATTTTAAGGAAATAATTTGGTTCTCCCGGCTGGAATAGTTAGGACCTAAGGCCTACTTTACTCTCAGACAACTTGGGCTCTGGTGAACTTGACAGTATATGATACAAAAGCATGTTTGTGTAACACTGGTCTACTAAACTAAACATATAAATTTTCCATCTAGTATCCACCATATTGTGTAATAAAATATAAAGAAATAGGCTGGGTGCAGTGGCTCATGCCTGTAATCCCAATACTTTGGGAGGCCGAGGCAGGCAGATCACCTGAGGTCAGGAGTTCCAGACTAGCCTGGCCGACATGGTGAGACCATGTCTGTACCAAAAATACAAAAATTAGCCAGGTGTGGTAGTGTGCTCCTGTGATGCCAGCTACTAGCGAGGCTGAGGCAGGAGAATCACTTGAACCCAGGAGATGGAGACTGCAGTGAGTGGAGATTGCACCACTGTATTCCAGCCTGGGCAATAGAGCAAGACTTCATTTCTATACATCTGTATCTATATCTCTATATATGAAATAACCATTAGAACAAGATGTGATTTCTGTTCTCAATTCTGACATCTTCTTGTTCTATGAATTTGGGAAAGTCATTTAATGCCATTAAGACTCTATTTCCTTGTCTGTAAAATGGGGGGAAATAATAATTTTCATAATTACATAATGAATTTGTTTTAGGAGTCAATTGTGTGTGTCATTTATAGGCATAATCACAAAGTTCTATTTACCTGTTTATCTATCATCTGTCCATGTCTCTATATGGCTATAGTCCTTGAAGCATCTCCCTTTTAAGATAGTGAGAAGACAAAAAAATTTAACTGAAATTTAGGAAGCCTGGAGTTTTTTTGTTCACTTTTATCCGAACCACTGTTAACTCGCTGTTTAATTCCAGAAGTGTTATTTCACCTTTCAATGTCTTATCTTCTACATCTATAAAATGAAAGGGCTAAACTCACTGATCTGTAAGATTGTTTCTGCTTCTAAAACATTTTGATTCTTCATGTAACCCACGTTAGGTTGGTGGTGAATGCACTAAAAGAGCGGAAAAGAATTTCACTCCCCCTCTTTGAAGATCCGCAATAAGAAATAAGTTATTTAAAAATGGAACTTTGAAAAAAGCTCCCTAAAGCCATTCTGAAGACCGTGTTTTCTACCTAGGAGGCGTGAGACCAGCCACCTTTGATTCAATGGAAAGTATTTAGATTTTTTTTCTTTTTCTTTTTCTTTCTTTTTTTTTTTTTGCCCTTCCAGAAGATCTCGAATTTTTAAGTGTAATTTTTGAGTTCAAAATCTCGAGATTTCAAACTTTGAGTGTAGTTGCCTAACAAACAAAGCTGGAAAAGGAAGAAAGGAAGGGAGTGAGGAAAGAAGGGAGGGAGGTGAGAAGAAAGGTAGAAAGGAAGAAGAAAGAAGGGAAGAAAAGAAAGAAAGCAAAGAAAAAGAGAAAGAGAAAAAGAAAGAGGGAGGGAAGGAGAGAAGGAGGGAGGAAGCGGGGAGAAGGAGGGAGGGAGGGAGGGGGGAGAAAGAAAGGAGAGGGTGGAAAAGGATATTTTGTGTGTCTACTCCCAACATATTCTATGTCTAACTCAGCAACCAGGAAGTCAAAAGGAATCCTCCCCTTGGCAGGAGGAAAAAGAAGAATGCAGATGAAAAGGGGAGGGAATGTGTGAATATGGCTGACACGTACTTTATAAAATTTTCCTTCCTCAAGGACTTTGAAGCTGTGAATCTAAAAGGGCTTCATCTTCTGGAGGAGGATGGGCCTGGCTGTGCTGGCCAAGTCTGCTGAGTCCAGCTTGCTGTTCCCTGGGTGAGGCAGTGCCCGGCCTGCTGTGCTGGCCAAGTCTGCTGAGTCCAGCTTGCTGTTCCCTGGGTGAGGCAGTGCCCGGCCTGCTGTGCTGGCCAAGTCTGCTGAGTCCAGCTTGCTGTTCCCTGGGTGAGGCAGTGCCCAGCCTCTTGTTTTAAGACCCCAGCTGTGTTTTGCTCATAGCCCCTGGGCTATAGAACTGATGCAATCTCAAAGCCCAGCCAGGCCCTGAGTTTTCATTGTGCTTCCCACCCTTTCCCCCTGGAAGCCACCAAGGTGGAGTCTGCCTGTGTCTTCCCCCTGTCCCCAGTCCTTGGCAGATGCTGCATCACTGTCCTCAGCCAGGCATCGCTCAAGCCCTCCTTCTCTCCATTCCAGTGGCTGGCATTAAGCCCTTACCATTTTCAACTGAGGCCCACAGAGGCCAACTGACGCGTCCCCTTCCACGGTTTTCCCTCTGTCCCGCCTTCATTATAAAACTGTATGAAATGGAAATAGGATCAGCAACTCCCTTCAAGACAGAGCTGCAGCCCAGGTGAGCCCAGGGAGCCCTTCAGGGCTGGCCCCTGCCCGCACCTCCAGCTCTGACCAGGGGCTCCTATTTCTCTAGCCACACAAACACCTGGAGCTCCCAGCATGCCAGCTCCTCACACTTCTCTCCTTTACTGATGCCCAGTCCTCTGCCCCTACATCCCGCCTGGGCTCTTTCCCAGGCCGAGGTCCTCCGGGCCGGCTCTGCTCCCTCTACAGTGATCCACTCCACCTCCTCCTGAAAGTGCTCACCCTCTGTCCTCCACCTCGGGAGGAAGCTGGACAGCTCCTCAGAAATAATCAGGATAGCCTATGCCAGGCCACACTTTATCCCATTGTATTACGGCAGTCAGGGTGTGTGTGTGCCTGTGTGTGGTAAGAGACGTGATGTAGAACAGAAACCCCAACTTCTTGTTCTCAAGCAGCAGCACGTTCTGAAAGGAGGTGGTTGCTACTGCTGGTCAGAGCCCAGCAATGCCAGAGCCAGCCCTCTTCCTCCCACTGTTCCCATCATAGGCAAGATTCTGTGCAGAGATCCAGGCGCCATTTTGTGTCCAAGGCATGAAGATGAGGGAGGAGAGGCCGACATCAACTGCCACTGGTTCCTTTCCTCGGGAAAAATCAAACCTTTTCCACAAACCTCCAGCAGACGGCTCACATCTCACTGGCCCGGACTGTGTCGCAGACAACCCTTGCCTGGAAGAGCAGAAGGTAGCATGACTGTCACCTGGCCAAGCACGCCCCTCCCCAGCAGAACCAGGGATCTGTTAGGAAGGACAAGGGAGAGCAGAACTGGGAAATGCGATCACTCATCTTGCTGTCTGAACCCTGGGGCAAGTCCATGACCCTCCCTGCCCTCAGCCTCCAGCTCACAACAGACCTAGAATCAAAATCCGGCGGATCGAAGTCAAAGAGGCTTCTGGTTTGTCACTTAAGTTTTCATCCGTCTTAGCATAAAATGATTTTCTGACGGTTTCCAGGCAGGAGTTAAGTACATTGTGTTTGTCATGCTGAACATGTTTTAATTTCATCTAAAGTATTTTGTTCAACTACTTCCATTTTCTTGTGAGATTTCACTCTTGCTACCCATTAGTGACTACAGATTTGGGCCAATTTGTAAAAAAAGAGAGCTATCATATATGGAAACATCTTGACTTTAGAAGAGTAAGTGATAAGCAGTAACAGAGACAGCACCGATCAGCTAGAGACCAAACATCTTTGAGGAACAGACAAAAGAGTTGTCAAAAAAAAAAGGTGAAAGATTTGCTAGACCCAGCTAAATGCCAACTTTAAAGTCTCTTGTAAATTACAAAATGCAGAATTTTGCTCAAAGTTACATTGGACAACCTGTGTTCAACTATGTACCCTTTGGGAATAATTAGTTTTTTGTATGTAGGCAGCACACACTTGTGAGCTGTACTGAGAGTCGGGGCCGTTTGGGAATGTGCTTCGCCACTGTTTCTGATCCACGGCCGGTCTTCCAGCTCCTCCTCCCCTGTGCTATCTGCAGCAAAGCAACACAAGGGTTTTCTTATGTGAAAAATACATAATAGGGCACTGAAAGTTGCAAAGCCGCTTCTCTCAGATTTGAGACATTTCTCAACACACTAAAGTCTTTATTTAAATATTAGGGATGTTCTTGCAAATCTGGAATTTTCCACAGAGAAATGCTAAGATGTTGACTAACGCACAAGTAAAAGCACACGCTGCCGCGGCATGTAACCCACTTATAATTTGATCCTTGATCCAAAAATTTTTTTCAATGACTTCTTTGGGTAACCATGGCAATCGCAAAATAAAACATAAACGTATACAATGAGTGCTGTAAGAGGTTTATGGTGGCGTATATGGGCACATGATCAGCTTGAACAAAGATCAACGATGGAAAATCTTATATAACCGTGTATCTGAGGAACTTCTATACAAATCGAGGAAGGGTTGCAATAAACATCTTTAATTGATTTCAATGTTGCTAAGTCTGTCATTTTTTTAAAAAAATTGCTTGCATCTAATAATTGTCTTTTATATCTTGAGATCCAATTATCTTAAATACATTCTGAAAATAGCTAATAAAATATTTCAACAGCAAGTAATTGTGAAAGGAAGGGATATAATTAGCAGTGTTCATAGATGACAGAAAATGAGAACATGCTGTATGTGGGTTAAAAAACGAAGAAGCAGAAACTCGGAGGTGTGACCAGCTACTGCAGCAGCTCCCGGGACCAGGCCTCAGCTTCGCAGCAGCCATCACTGGAAATAAGGAGTGGGAATCTGAATTCAGACCTACAAGTGTGTGCTCTCCTGTTGTCTGGTGCAGCTCAGCCTAAAGGCCTAGGATCCCTTCCTCTCATTGTTGAGTTCTAGAAAGAGCATTTCCTGAGCATGGCCCATGTGCTGGGTACCGAGCACAGGCTGCAAGCAGACAGCACAGCCAGTGCCCGCCAGAGACTGTGGGGCTGGGGACTGGGAAGACAGGGGCAGATCGAGGGGAATAATACATAAGTCAATACATAACTACGAGTCATAATATGTGCTGGGAAGGAAGATTACACCACGCAACCATACATCACAATAAACCTATGTGTTTGGGGTTGAGATGGAAAATGGTAAGAGAAGTGGCGTATCTGGTAAAGCCTCAAAACAGTATGAGCCGCAGCCAGGAGAGAGGGGAGGGGAAGGAGGACGTAGGTGGAGGGAACAGCGTGTGAGGTTGCTCAGGACAGAAAGAGCCTTCTGGAGACTGAGGGAAGACAGTGAGGTGGACAAAGCAGGAAGGGAAGGAAACGACCAGGTAACATGGGCCTTGGGACTGACACTCAGACTTGGATTTATCCTAAGGCAGTGGGTGGTCATCAAAGAGTTTGAAACAAGAAGGGGACAATTTTCTCTCTCTTCTGCAAAGGGACAGAAGTTTCCCTTCTCCCCAGCCATGCAATCCATCCCATATTACCTTTGCAAGTTTTTACAAGGACAGTAAGCTGAGAATGCATGGCTATCTCCCGGCCCTGCACCTGTGGCGGGGAGACCCCATAAGTGCCGAGGCAGGAGTCAGAAGCCTCAGCCTATTTCCATAGAAATAATGAAGAAGAAAATAACAAGAGACATAACCATAGCAGTCATTCATAGGTGATCTTAGTCATTCATATGTGATCGTAGTTCTTTCATTAATGCCTTTCAGGTCACAACGCATGAACCTGGGGTGACATGGTGAAAGGAATGACCCTAAGGCAAGATGCTCTAAGCCCTCTGTCAGGCCTGTTTAAGGGCTGCTGGAGGGCACTTTGGCTGTGTGGCAGTGCCAGGGCTGGGGAAGTGCCTGCTGTTTAGCCAGCTAGGGAAGGAGGCGTCCAAGATAGCTGAGACATGTCCTTCCTCGGGGGAGTTAGGAGAAAACTCCGCTCCTCCAGGTTCTTGTGGTAGGCCTGACACCGGTCAGGGACACCCGCTCCTCGACATCTGGGGGCTCAACTGTCTCTATGTGATGCAGTGCTTCAGTGGTCACATCCCAAGCCCCGTGTCCACTCTCGTGTTCCACTTCTGCTCCTGGTTCCACTTTTTCTTAGAAGAGATTAGTAATAGTAACGTAAATTTTAAGGTCTTTGTTCTTTCTTGGCAAGTATGGAAAAGCGCTGACACATTATGCTCCTTACCTCATGTCAGCTACTAGAAAGCCTTGGGCCCCTGCCTATGTGACACGTGATGTACTTCACCCTATCACCGACCACCAATGCCACGCCCTACCTACCCTGTCCCCAGATTTGTACTCAATAAAAGTAGAGTGTGCGGACTTGGGGCCACTGCCTGACTCCGCACTTTGGTAGGCAGTGAACCCTGGGCCCAGACTCTCTTTTCTCTATCTCTGGGACTTGTGTCTTTTATTTCTACAGTTTCTCACCTCCACACCAGCAGAGAGGGGCTCACAGGACCCTGTAGGGCTGGAACCTGCATCACCAAAATCTAGAAAATGAGAAAATGCATTTTTAAAAACTGTTGAATTACGGCTGCACTCAAGGGAGGAGACTGAGGACTCTAGAGAGGCGAAGCCAGTGGAAATGAGATGGGGATCACTGGATGGGGGACGACTGGAGAGCAGGAGCAGGTGAAAGGAGCCACTGGGGAAGCTGCTGGTGTGGTGGAGATTGTTCACAAAACCCACCCTCCCGTCTGTCCAAACAATTAGAGCCCAAGACAGGCCATGCATTTCCCATGCTCCCCTGCAGTTAGATACGGCCAGCACGGGTTACCTTTGCTTGAGCAATGGGAGCGAAGTCACTGTGCCCCTGCCCAAGCCCAGTCTTCTATGGTGCCCTCCTCCCTCTCCTCGTAGCCTGTAAGCCAGGACAATGCAGCTTTGGAGACCACAGGCTCCCAGGACCCAGGACTGCAACACAGGAAAAAAGTCCATGTCTTTGTCATTGAGCCACCGTATGGTGGGGTCGCTGGTTACAGCAGCAGAGCCTTTCTTACTGACTAATGAGAGCAGAGGAGCCACCAGGCCTCCATTCTCCTCACCCCCAGTGGCGCGTTCAAGGCAGGAACCTGGAATAACCACTGTGTCGAGGCTCGGGCGTGCTCAGGACAGTGCTCCTGCTGCTGAGTGATGCTGGATGGAGAGCCCAGCTGCGGAGACCCCCAGTGGGGTAGGACATCTCATTCACCCGGAGCTATGTAATTTGCAGGGCCCAGTGAAAAATGAAAATGCAGGACCCCTTTTTTTAAAAGTTATTAAGAATTTCAACAAGGTGACAGCCCAGTAATAAGCAAACCCAAGGCCCGGCTGAGTAAAAGTTCCTAAGAGAGCACCAGTCAAGACCCAGGAAGTCGGCCTGTCCCGCCCCCACTATCCTGAAACAAAGGAGCTCCTGCAGGTGCAGCTGCTCTGCCCATCCCCCAGCAGGCTGCACCCAGGAGCCTGTGAATGCCCCTCGGGGCCTCAGCTGCAAAGAGGAACCCTGAATCAAGGTTCCAGTTCATTGGAAGAGTATCACCAGTATGACAGGAGGGACTAAAACCCAGCAAAACTCATCAGGGGAAAAGGGAGATAGCAGAGCAACCACCCCACGATTCTAGGGTAGGATCAAAGCCACTGAAAACAAGAAGCAAAAGTCACTACAAGAGAGCCTTAGTTAATTTCTACTCTGAATATTTGTGAGCAAGCTGGCTTAAATGACTCTGAGTTCCCACAAGCAATATTCCTTAATATAAAATCATAAACTAGAACAGGTTCCTTAGTGTGGAGGGCAGAAAGGTGGCCCCAGGATGTCCATGTCCTAGCCCCCACAGCCTGCGACTATGTCATCTGACACGGCAAAGGCGATCTTGCAGATGTTGAGGGAATGGATCTTGAGAGGGAGATGCCAGCCTAAAGTATCCAGGCAAGCCCGCCCAATTTAAACACAGGACTCCTGAAAAGAGGTGTTCCTTCCTCAGTGGTTTGGAGGAGAGGGAACTAGATTGGCTCTGACAATGAAGGGAGGGCTCCAAGCAGAGGACGGCAGGCAGGGGCCCAGCGAGGGATTCTCTGAGAGCCTCCAGGGTAACACAACCCCAGCCAGCCCACGCCTACATTTCTGTTCAGACTTCTGAGCTGCAGAACGTTAAGATCATTTGTAGTAATTTGTTACAGCAGCAATAGAAAACTAATACGCTTAGGTTGGCAGTAACCAAAAACACTGAAATTACTTTTCTTCACAAAATCCATTCTATGTTGGGGGTGCACATGGTGAGGCACTATGAAGGGAAGAGCCGAATCATGTAAGGATGTAGTCTGCTCCTTCAAACCTCAAATAGACACAACAATCTTTTTAAAAGATGCAAATGAGCAGGAGGACCCTGGCAGCTTTTGGTATCTTATTTCACTTTATTTTTAAGGAGGCAGAGAGTCCATTTCAAGCTGGGGGTGCCTGAGGGCTAACACCATGCCTGGGGGTCCTGTTCCCAGAAGACAATTTGAAGAGGAAACCTGGGTGAAGTATCAGTGCTAACAGACATTCACGTTTGTTTGTTTGTCTGCTGTGGTTGCATATCCATGTGTGTGTCTGTGTGTATACATGTACATGTACAAATTTTCCACTTTTGCCATCCTCAAGGATACAATTCCGTGGCATTGATTAAATTCAGGATGTTGTGACATCAGCACCAAGATCTAGTTCCAACATTTTCATCATCCCCAACAGAACAACATCATACCTATTGAACAGTAAGCCCGACACCCCTCCCCCAGCTCTGTGCAACCACCACTCTACTTCCTGTCCTATGCGTTTGTCTTCTCCAGGGACATCATGTAAGCGGAATCCTGCAGGGTTTGTCCTTCTGTGACTGGCTCCTTTCACGGAGCACAATGTTCTTGTCCATGTGGCAGCACGGGTCAATGTACCCCTCTTTAACGCTAATATTCCATTGCACGGATGCACCACCTTTTGTGTATTCATTCATTGGCTGAGGGACAACCGGCCTGGCCCTCCTCTCGCTATGGTGAATACTGGCTGCGGCTGCTGTGAATCCTGGTGCACAAGCATCAGACATTCCTGTTTTTAGTTCCAGGGACATGGAGTGCCTTCTGCTGGGGGGGGGGGGGGCGTTAAAAATTCCATGTCCCTGGAACATTGTGAATGGCACATCTGCCTCCCCACGTGGAGGTAGGAGTAGCTATGTAAAAATTTAAGGCTGGAAGGCTGAATCAGGCCTATCTATACAATTACGTTTCTAGCCTACTTAGGAGTAAACGTCGCCAGTCATTCTGTTCTCAGAGCGTGAGAAAACCACCGGTCCCGACCACCAGATATTCTGTGTGGTCCTTGGCTAGCTTTGCTTGGATACCAGAAGCAGCCTTTGTGCGTGGGCCCAGCAGTGGCATCTGTCCCCGCACGGTCTTCGGGGCTGGCCCTGGGCCCAGGTCCTCCCACTGCCTGGGAGCAGTGGCCCCAGCTCCAGACTCAGGCCGGGCTCTGTCCACAGGGAAACACGCGTGGGAGCGGGCACGGGGCCCTGGATCACACATGCACACTCCGAGCACAGCGCATTACTCTTTCTTCCTGTCCCGATGACTTTTTAAATAGAAAAATAATCCTGACTCCAGCGTCTTCTCAGTCGTGAACAATGGGTATGGGTGGACAAGGGGCTGCAGGCCGCGTCTGCAGGCAACTTGTGACTGTCTGGAGGTTCCTGTGATGGCAAGTCCCCCGGGGTCTCTGCAGGGAGATAGGAACACAGGCCCTCTGGCTCCCCAGCCCTACCCCCTTCCTCGCAGGGAGAGGAGGGACGGGAGGGCTGTGAGCCCCTCCCTGGGGGCCTGTGAACTGCCCCCCCCCCCCCGCCCGCCTGTCCTGGTCCCTCCCTCTTTCACTCTCCCCTCGAGGACTAGGGGGCCTGCAGAGGCAGGGGGGTCACACAGGCTGGCACCGGTCACTACAGAGGGGTGCAGGGTTGCAGTGGCGGGGGGCTGGGGTGCCTGTGGGACTCGAGGAGGCCTGAGGGGGAGCGCGGGGGCGACAGGGAGGGCAGTGATGCGTGGGGGTTTGGGATGGTGGCAGCGGGGACGGGAGCTGCAGAGGCGCGGGGGCGGCGAGGGGACCCTGTGCCCGAGCTGCCGGCCCTCGCGGGCCCCTCTCGGCCCCCCTGCTCCCCACCCCCCGCCCGCCCGCGGCTGCTGCCGTCAGAGCCGCCTGCGTCAATGCTGCTCAGTGACACACACAGCTTTTTTTTTCTCCTGCTCCTTTTTCTCAATGAGAGGAGCCTAATGGGATTTTTATTATCAGACTCATAAATCAAACCGTTAGACCGTCACGTCTGGCACGTGGACGACATCCCCACCCTCTGCGGTAAACGAAGGGGACTAGAGCTTTTTCCCCTTTTCAAGAAAAACTTCAAATACTTTATCTTCCCATTTTGAAAATTGCAGTAATGCCCAGAGCTGGGCTTGCTGTGGCTGGTGCGGTTCTGCACGCTGCAGAGCCGGCCTCCCTCTCCCTGGAAATGGTTTGGTAGGGTTGTTGGTTTTGCAGACAATAAAGGGTAAAAAATGGGATTTGCAGGCAAATAGGTTGGTTAGAGGGAACTGACAGATATTTCAAGCTGCTGCAACACAAACTGATTAAACATTGTACGGGGGGGGGGATTATGGGCACAGACTTCTGAGCAGCCCTGCCCTGATGCTGTCACTGACACAAAACAAAACCCCAGTTACGAATGCAAATCAAGGAGCAAAGACGTCAGCAGCGAAGGCGATCTGGAGCGCTAGAAATCCTGAAAGCTTCTGCATGCTAATGGCTACTTACGTGCAGATTTCTAATAAGATAAATCGGCGCTGGTGTATTTAATTAACAGTTGTCCACAAACAAGCCACTGGATAGCCCTTGTTAGCCATGGGAGGTGAAAAGCCAGCTTAACCCCAAAAGGAATCTCCGTGTAGCCCCTTCCTCATTTTGGTCAGAGACAACCCGAGCGTGGAAGCAGAGCAAAGTCAAAGGGGTTCCAGGGACTAAGCTACTGGGGTAGGGATCCTTGGGGAGGGACGTCCAGCTCTGGAAGCTGGACACAGAAAAATATGTTCCACCTCTTGGGAACTGCCTCTTGTGAGCAGCCATATATATTCAAGGGGTCATCCATGGGGAACTTTGAAGGGTCTGCAAGCTGATCATCTGCTTACTCTGAAGCCAAGTCTCCAAAGCTGTCCTGCCTGTGATGGGGGAGTCTCCCTGAAACCTTTAGGACAGCCTCTGCCGGCTCAGATCAAAACTTCACAGATCTCAAGGCATGATCTTCAATTAAAAGCCTGGACCACATGTCAGGTGGGCCGAGCGCTACGCTTCAGAACAAAGTGGCTACAAGGGAGTGGACTGATAGTTTCCATCTATTCATGATCATGTTAATTTCCTCTTCCCAGCCTGTGTTCTGCATTTCCCCACAGATCTTCAAAAGACTTATATGATGCCCAGAAGCAGAGTGATTGCGTCTGCTCTAATTCCAGACCCTTCTGCTCTGGCATCATGGTTTTCTCAGGAGCCAGTGAAAACAGCAGTGCTCCGGAGCTGCAGACCCAGGCTGGGAGCTGCCACGGGGCACTTGAATGCCTGCAGCCCCCGCCTAGGATTGCTACCCTGCAGTGTCGGCCTCCACGCCTCGTCTAGTTCTCACTGCATTCCTGTAGCAGGGCAAGCTCTCTGGATTTGTGTGAACTTTATTCATAAGAGTCAATAAGTCAATGATTGCCATTCGGGAGAGGCAGTTTATGTGTTTGTAAGAAACATCAATCCGCGCCCCCCCCAATATCCCTCCACCCCAGCCAAGAAGGAGCCAGGAAGGCACTGCGGGGTGGAAGGGGAGGAACAGGGAGGAGCCCTGAGGAAAAAAATAAATATTTACATCTTCACTTGTGCGCATCATTGGGGTCACCCATGGGTGCCAAGATGATGTATTTTATACTGAACATGGTACTGGCAATTTTGGGGTGCGCAATAAAAAGAAATCGACTTGCACACATCTAGCCCTAAGACACGATTTCAAATATAACCTCCATCATTTCACTTCTAGACCCATATTCTGATATGAGTAATAATAATGGTGCGAAGCAAAAGTAGATTAGGTGCAATTAACGTAAGTCCTGTATTCCCATGTTGATTGATGGATTTCAGGGGAAGATTCCATTTTAGCAGTCGACACATTGCATAAATAAGTTAACATAGGTCCCACTGCAAAAGGATTTTTTTATACAAAATCAGAGGCTAACATAGGAATGTTGCTAGAAAATTATTAGCTCACTTTTTGCATCCAAGGGGGTGAAATGATAACACTTGGGAAATTTGTCGAAATAGAAATGCAGATGGATGTCGATGTCAGTGGGGAGGAACGCGGGGTGAGGGGGACCAGATAAGGTTTTGAGGGGAGGAGATGGGCCTGCCGGGGCGAAGGAGCGGGTCGCGCCTCTGACTTTCGCCAAGGACAGAATGGGGTGGGCGCCTGCCGTTGACCAACTCCTCCCGGGCCTCTCAGGGGTGCGCGTCAACCACTGGCCCACCATCGCGCCCAGGAGGCGGACTCCGAGAAGTCCACCTGGGGGAGAGACGCGAGGCAGCCGCTCAAGAAGAGAGTGCCCCAGCGGAGAGCCCGGGAAGCCGGCGGGGCGCGGGCGGGGCTCAAGAGGGGCGCAGGCGGGGCGGGTTCCGGGGAAGAGCAGTGACCATCCGCATCCAGCGCAGCGCTGCCCCCAGGAGAGGAAAACCCAACGGAGGTTGTGCTGTATGGGTTCTCCGAGAGAAGCTCCCTTCGTCCCCTTCCGGAGGATCGCACAGTGTGTGTGTGCATGTGTGTGTGTGCATGTGTGCGCGCGCGAGCTCGTGTGTGTATGTGCCTGTGTGCATGCATGTGCGTGTGTGTGCGCGCTCGTGTATGAGCCTGTGTGCATGCATGTGCGTGTGTGTACGCGCGCGCGCGCTTGTGGCGCACGCACAAATGTAAGCACAGCCCCGGTACATACAATAATTCTGTATAAAGATTATGAGTCTAGAAAACATGTACTGCCTGTCATTTTTCTCGACTGTATCTGTGCCTTCTAGATACTTCGGCTTCCTCGGCGCGCTTCGTTTTTGTCAGGCTCCTCGGTGTGTGCGGGGAGGGAACGCAGGCGCGGAAGATGTAATTTGTGCATTAGGAAGCCTCCGCTCCAGCTCCACTGACGTCTGCACCTCCGCGCTCGGCTCTGCTGCAGTCACTCACACTGACTGCATGATCACCGCCTCTTTGCTGTAATGTATGTGCACTGCTGGTTAGGAAAATCCTCAGCCATACCGTGACTCCAGAAAATAGTGTATTTTAATTTTATTAATTGAAAGGTAGGACTAAGGAGGAAAAAGAATGCAAAGAAAACATGAAAAGATTTTCCAGTTTTTTAAATGCTTGTTTTTCTGGATGAAAGACCGAGACAATAAGATTCCAGAGATTTCATGGAGGCAGATGTTGATGCTTTTGCTAAATGAACAGTCAAATTCAGTTCTGTGAAATTGTGTCCTATTTGTTTTTCCAGCAGACATAAATCTTTTGATTGTTCTACTTCTCTTTGTATATATTATTGTTTAAAATTTTGAGGAAGAGCCTTTAATGTGATGTCAATTTTTAAATTTTTATCCCTGTCAATTATTTTTGCAGGACCTCATCACTTCGCTTTCAGTGAGATTACATTTGCTTTTGAATGTGAGGTCTCAGGAGATGTGAATGAGGCAGGAAGACCGTTACCAGTGAACCATAATTAACATTTGCATAGTTCTAACGGGTTGTCAGGGAGCCCCCTGGAGTGCTGATTTGTCTGGAGTTGCTGGGGTCCCTCTGCAGGGGGACCAGGCAGGCCTTCTAGAAGTAACTGCGGATTCCACTTTGAGAACTTGTCATTGGGCCTGGGTATCCCAACATTAATGCTCTTGCCTAAGTAGAGGCAGCAGAATGCCCTGGTACCTCAAGGAGGGTTTGGGAGTGGCACTGCCACTGTAGAAGGAGACTGGTGGGGTTCCAGCTTGAAACAGCGTTCGCACATGGCAAGGAGTGGGCACTGTGCCAGGTTGCTAGGGTTGCCCTGACAAAGTCCTACAAAACTGGAGGCTCAAAACAAAAGAAATAGCTTCTCTGACAGTCTGAAGGCTGGAAATCTGAAAATAAGGTGTCAGCAGGGCCAGGCTTTCTCTGCGGCCCTGGGTGGAGTCGCTCCAGCTTCTTCCAGTTCCCGGTCCTGGCCAGCTGTCCCCAGTCCTGGGTTCCTTGGCTTGCAGCTCATCACGAGTCCCCGCCTCTGCTGCAAGGCTGCCTTCTTCCTGAGCGTCTCCATCTCTGACGCTTGTCCTGTCCTTGTGAGGACATCAGTTGTATAGGATTGGGACATGCCCAAATGGCTTCATCTTGATTACATCTGCAAGATCTTATATTATAAATAAGGTCACGTTGACAGGTGCCCATCTTTTCAGAGGACACAATGGGACCCACAACAGATGCTTTGGGATTGTGCTTCTGCCTCAGCCAAAGAGGAGCTTGTCCTGAGTTTCTCAAAAGAGGTGATGAAGAGTAGCAGAGGGAATTGAGCCAGAGTTTCCACACCGTCTGGCATTACAGTGTTCCATGCCTGATGGCGTTGGCAGCTCAGCATTAGCAGCTGGAGGGAAACCACTGACGGGAGCCGGGACTGGAGGGGCCTGGACAGGGCAGAGCTGTGGTGGCAAGGTTGGCTCTCACACCTCCAAGAAAAACACCAGGAGATGCAGGGCCCATGCCAGGTGAAGAAAGGGGTATTGTGGGTCTTTAGGACCTAGTGTTCCCCCAGATGAGGACCCCGGCCCACTGCTTTCCTCGCACCTGTTCCTCCTGTCTTTCTCCAGTGATGAGGTCTAGGGAAGCAAGAATGGATGTCCACATATGAAGCATCAAGTAACAGAAGCATTTGCGAATTTACCGAATCTTTCATTTCAGCCTGATACATGATGCATTGTGTCAAGACTTCACGGGCAGCTGCAATGGGTGTTAGCTTATAACGATAACTCACAGTTAAAGTACAGCCAGGCCGGTGATTTCCAGCTGTGTTCCACAGGATCCCAGTGCTCAAACAAAAACACTGCAAAACGTAAGGAACACAGTCAAAAGTAGACACTTCATGTTCATCAGTTCTGTCTATTTGTTGTGTGTGTGAATTTTGTAAGGAGTTTCATTTAGGGAAACGATCGAACAAATTAAATAATGCATTTATTCATTCAGCAAATATGTAGGCCGGGTGCAGTGGCTCACGCCTGTAATCTCAGCTCTTTGGGAGGCCTAGGTGGGTGGGTCACCCGAGGTCAGGAGTTCGAGACCAACCTGGCAAACATGGCAAAACCCCGTCTCTACTAAAAATACAAAAAATTAGCCAGGCGTGGTGGTATATGCCTGTAATCCCAGCTATTGTGAGCAGGAGAATTGCTTGAACCTGAGAAGAGGTTGCAGAGATTGTGCCACTGCACTCCAGCCTGGGTGACAGAGCAACACTCTATGTCAAAAAAACAAAAACACATATGTGGATTCCTGTGCTTCAGGTACTACTAGGAGATACACCCACAAAAGAAATTAATAGTAATTCCTGCACATGTGGAGCTACCATTCTGTTGGGTGAGGAGCATATAATTAATGACAACAAATGAAAAAATAGGCTCTGTAATTACAGAAGGACCTATGGCTTTGGGAAAAAGCAAACACAGCAGCATGATGGGAGACTAGGGCCATGAGGGTAGGACATCGAGACGAGGCATTCAGAGTTGGAACTGATGAAGGCGTTCAAAATGTGGTATCTGTGCAAGGAATGTTCTGGGCAGAGGGATGAGCTGCTGTGATGGCTTGATGGTGAGAGCATGTCCAGCATGTTGGAGAAACGGCAAGGAGGACACAGCAGCCGAGGCAAAGGGGGCAAGGAGTAGAGGCCAGCATGCCAGGCACACGCCTGCAAAAGCACACCCTGCAGATGCTCGCAAGGATTTTGGATTTTACTTTGGGTGAAACAGGAGGTCAGCCATTCCTTGGTGGTGCAAAAGCATGACATGGTATGACATACATTATAAACAGATGTCTCTGACCACAGGGAGGAAAACAGACTGGAGGGGCAGGTGGAAAGCAGGGAAACCCAGGAGGAGGCTACTGCAGGAATCCAAGTGAGGCGTGATGTCTGCTCAGAGCAAGGTGGCAGCAATGGGAACGGTAAGCTGATGTCATACTCTGAGTCTATTTTGAAATTGGAGCTAACGGGATGTCCTAAGGAGCATCATGAAATAGAGGAGTCAGGAGTGACTTGAAGAAATGAAAGCTAAGCTTGAACATTGTCCAAGTCCATTTGGGCAGCTACAAGAAATGCATTAGACCGGGTAATTTATAAACAACAGATGCTGCTCACAGTTCTGGAGGCTGAGAAGTGTATGATCAAGGCACCAGTAGGTTTAAGGTCTTGCTCCCTTGAATCTCTTTATAAGGGCACTAATGCCATTATAATCAGCTCATAAAGTCCCCATCACTTAATATCATCACTTTTGGGGTTAGGATTTCAACATATACATTTGAGAAGGACATGTGCATTCAGACCACAGCAAACATTTTGGCAAGGAACTGAACAATATGAAAAGTAATACACTGCTGGGTACAGTGGCTGACGTCTGTAATCCCAGCACTTTGGGAGGCTGAAGGAGGAGGCTCACTTGAAGGCAGGAATTTGAGACTAGCCTAGGCAACATAACAAACACTGTGTCTAAAAAAATTTTCCTTAAAAATTAGCTGGGCATGGTGGTATGTGCCTGTAGTCCTAGCTACTCAGGAGGGTGAGGTAGGAGGATCTCTTGAGCCCAGGAGTTCAAGGTTGCAGTGAGCCGTGATTGTGCCAATGCACTCCAGCCTGGGCAACAGAGCCAGACCCTGTCTCTAAAATAATAAATAAATAATTTTAACAGTAATATGTTGATTTGAAAATGAACCAAAAATCAATTCTAGATTTGAAAAATGCCATAATCGAAAGTAAGAAGCCAGTGGATGAGTCCAAAGTTTAAAACCAATGCACAGACACAGCAAAAGAGAAATTATTCAACAAGAAAGTGCAGCAGGAGAAACTACCCAGAATAGAACACATAGTGAGCAAATATGGGAAACATCACAAAATGTAAGAGATATTCAAAATGTCTAAATTGGCTTACTAAAAATGTCAGAAAGACTAAAATTATTAAATGGGGCAGAGGCAACAATTGAAGAGATAATGGCTAATAATTTCCCAGAACTAATGAAAAATCATCTCACAGATTCAGAAAGCCCACTGAATCTTTAGCAGGATAAATAAAAAGAGATCCTGACCTAAACACATCATACAAAAAGAGAGTAGGCAGAGATGAAGAAAGGGACGACCTTCAAAGAAGAAAAGACTGACACATGAATTCTCAAAAACTGAGACAGGAAGACAGAGGATGGACGTCGTCAGAGAATGTGCTGAAATAATGGCCGACAGTAATGAAGTGAACGGAAGACATTGTCATTCAGACAGTGGCTGAAATGATTTGTCTCCACAGACACCCCTTCTGAGCAATGGGACTGTGTTATCACTGGAACATGGGGCGTGAGCTACCTTGTTTGGTACACATTTCCCCCGACATTTCCACCTTAGATGAGAGGCAAAGATGCTGGAAGGAAGGAAGAGCAAAGAAAGAAATATACAAGTAAGTCTAAGTTAACTTTCACATTATAGTACAAAAACAATAATGTCTTTTGAGTTTAAAATATAGCACTAAAACTCATCAAGATAATGCTGTGTAAGCTGAGATCAGGGTAAATGAAATTTAAAGTATTCTAAGGTCCATCTGAGTGTCTGGGGAAGGATAAAACTATTGATTAACATAAGGATGTGATTAGATATGGATGCATTCGGTCTTATCAGAAGGAACAGTTGAAGGAGGAAATCTTTAAGTGGGAAATACAGATAATTTCAATTTGTTTTAAAAGACATCCACCCAGAAGTATTATTTAAATATTACCCCATGCATCTCTAACGCTTCCTTCTTCATCCACCCGGAGGTATTATTTAAATATTACCCCATGCATCTCTAACACTTCCTTCTTCATCCACCCGGAAGTATTATTTAAATATTACCCCATGCATCTCTAACACTTCCTTCTTCACCCAGAAGTATTATTTAAATATTACCCCATGCATCACTAACACTTCCTTCTTCATCCACCTGGAAGTATTGTTTAAATATTACCCCCGTGCATCTTTAACAAGTTCCTCTTTCATCAGCCACTACATCTATAGAAGTCCTTTTAGGTTTGGAAGAGAAATGTCAATCTCAAATAATAAATTATAAATTGGAGAGAGTCTTGGAGGGACAAAAGCCAACTGAAACTCAGCTTTGTGCAATGGTCCAATGGAAGGTTTGGCTTCGCTTTTAATATCTCTGAAGGGGTTAACTCAGAGTAGACATCTAACTTAATGCCCAATATGCCTCTTTAATCGGATGAAATGCTAAAGAGAAATGAGACGAAAAATGTGGCTTACGGCCAAGGTGTGATAGGCTCAAGCTGGCTGTGAGTAGGTGTGTGTGTGTGTGTGTGAGAGAGAGAGAGAGAGAGAGAGAGAGAGAGAGAGAGAATAGTCATGTGGGTAAGAAAGCCAAGAATTACAGCAAATAAAAATCACATAGGGCCTGTCAGCCTTTATAAGGGTTTTTGATTACCCTTTAACTCTGAGGAAAATGCAGAATCTGATGGAGTATGTGGGTCAGAGGAATGATATGATTTGATTTATACTTTTGAAGGGTGTCTCTGGCCACAGCATTGAGAACAGACCATAGGGCGACAAGCTCACAGCAGTTGCCACCCATATAAGGCTGACTGGACCCATAGATAAGAAGCTGGATGACTTGGAGAGGATGTACCCTTTGACCTCCTAACTACGCCAGCATGGCGTCCTATCATGGCAGCTGTGCCATCCAGCATAAAATGTAGACTGCAAATCACATGGTTGTTGTACATTGTGAAGGACTGAGTCCTTCAGTATGTAATATAGTTCAAAGCTAGTTATATTTGCTGGAAAGGAAGTAAGGGAATTCATCTTTCATGTCACCCTCACGTTGAAATCACACACGTACCGAAGAGCTGCGATGTTGGCACTGCATGTGCTGTTGTCAGGTCTCAATGAAAAGTCTTGTTTAGAACGAGGTTTTTTCTGTGGCTGGATTTTTACAGCATCGGCCAGTTTCACAACACATGGGACGATGTTATCACTGGAAAGTGGGGCATGAGCTGCCTTGTTTGGTTCAGACTCCCCCCACATCTACAGCAATCATCCTTGACGCAGTCTTTCCCCAGCATCTCAGTAATTGCATATGATGATTTAGTCTTGTCTACATAAATTGCTCCTTGATAAGGAGCTCCATAATGTGCCAATGTTTATTTGTAAAATATTCAACATCTGCTTCTGTTGGGCTTTTCCTTCAGTAACTCTTTCCTTCAGAGAATGCTGTTTGTCCTTTTTATACTTAATTTTTTATGTTTTATACATAGACGCCACCAGAGTTTTGGTGATTTCATTGCTGTATTACCTAGTGCGTCTGTGCAAATAACATTCCCTGACTTTAGCGCTTTACCACTGATTTGGCTACAAAGCTAATGACAGCGTATGAAAGATCATACTTCCAAATAAAGCTGGTGAGAGGTTTGGCCTTAATTTCTTAGAGCCACTTTCATCATTAGCATTGCATTTACACTATACTGGGGAAGATTCACCGGACTTGAAAACAAACAAACAAAAAGGCTAGCAAAGCTTGGTCCACCATCAATTAATACAAACTGTACTTCTCTAATCTAGATACTATTCAAGTATTCATTTCAAAATTAGGTGTCGAACAATGAGAACACATGGACACAGGGAGGGGAGCATCACACACTGAGGTCTGTAGGGGGGATCTAGGGGAGGGACAGCAGGGGTGGGGAGTTGGGGAGGGACAACATGGGGAGAAGTGCCAGATATAGATGATGGGGAGGAAGGCAGCAAACCACATTGCCATCTATGTACCTATGCAACAATCTTGCATGTTCTTCACATGTACCCCAGAACCTAAAACACAATAAAATATATGTATTTTTTTAAATTAGGCTTGATTAATGTGATGATTAACGTTGAGTTGGATTGAAGGATGCAAACTATTGTTCCTGAGTGTGTCTGCTGCAAGGGTGCTGCCAAAGAAGATTAACATTTGAATAAGTGGACTGGGAGAGGCCAGATCCACCCTCAATCTATTCAAGCCAGCGTGGCTAGAATAAAGCAGACTGGCTGAGTCTCCCAGCCTTCTTCCTTCCCCCGTGCTGGAGGCTTCCTGCCCTCGAACATCAGACTCCAAGTTCTTCACCTTTTGGACTCTTGCACTGACATCAGTGGTTTGCCAGGGGCCCTTGGGCCTTTGGCCACAGACTGAAGGCTGCACTGTCACTTCCCTACTTTTGAGGTTTGGGACTTGGACTGATCCAACACTGGCTTCCTTGCTCCTCTGTGTTCCCATGACCTATCGTGGGACTTTACCCTATGATTATGTGAGTCAATTCTTCTTAATAAATTCCCTCTTACATATACATATATCCTATTAGTTCTGCCCCTCTAGAGAACCCTGAATAATACAATTAAGATTAAAGTGATTATAAAAATAAAAGTTGTAAGAGAAAATAAGTGGTCACATATTCTCAAATATTTATATACTATTGAGTTACTGTTTAACCTTAAAATACCGTACACAGTATGTGTTTCTGTTGCACATGACTAGTTCACAACTAGGAAGCTAGGCTAAAAACTAACTTAACAAAGATAACAGGGGCTGCACAATGCACAGGGGACGTATTTCACAGTTCAATTCCAGGTAAGTTAATTGCCTACTTAAAAAACCCAACAACCTTCAGAAAAGCAAAACAGAATCCAGAGTCGATGGAACATATTATCTACATCTGGTTTTGATGATGTGTTGAACAAAGCAGAGAAAAACTTCAGTGCAAACATTATAAACATATTCACAGGATTCAAATGTAAAATCAGCAAAGTAACAATCTCGGCATAGAAATGGAAACTATTAACAATAGAAATCCTAGGACTGACAGGAATAATAACTGAAATAAAATTAAAACAGCACATTAGGAATGACAGAAAAAATCAATGCATTTAAAGAAAAATCATTAGAAATTATTCAACCTGAAGAACAGTCATAAAAGACTGAAGATAAATGGATAAAGTCCCAGGGATTTCTGGGACAAAATCAAACATACATAGGTGTGATTCTGTTCCCAGAAAAATCAGACAAATACAAAAGGGTCAAAAGAAAAAAAGTTACTAGAAAATACAGTAGCCAGAAATATCTTAGATTTGAAAAAAAAATTAAATCACACATCCAAGAAGCACACCAAATCCAAAGTAGGGCAAACACAAGCCCACAAAGACGTGTCATATTCAAACTGCTGAAAGAAAAAGTCAAGGATGTGAGGGCGATCTGGCTGCGACATCTGTCACCCCATTGATCACCAGGGTGGATTTGGCTGATCTGGCTGGCTAGGCGGGTGTCACCTTCCTCCCTCACTGCTCCATGTGCATCCCTCCCGAAGCTGTGCACTCCGTCGAAGAGGACGACCATCCCCCATAGAGGAGGACCGGTCTTCAGTCAAGGGTATACGAGTAGCTGTGCTCCCCTGCTAGAACCTCCAAACAAGCTCTCAAGGTCCATTTGTAGGAGAATGTAGGGTATTCAAAAAAAAGAAAAGAAAAGAAAAGAAAAAGTCAAAGAGAAAATTAGCAAGGGTAAATAACCTATCATGTACAGTGGGAAAATAATACAGTCAATGACTAACTTCTCATCAGAAATGAGGGAGACTGAAAGACACTGAAATAACTTACTCTAAGAGTTGAAATAAAATACAGACTGCTAGGAACTGCATATATAATGAAACCCTCCATCAAACATGAAGGCGAAAGAAAGACATTTCTAAGTAAATAAAAACTGAGAGGATTTGCTAATAGAATACCAGTGATATAACAAACTCTAGAATAAATTATTCAGGCTAAAAAGAAATAACCCTAGATGATAATTATTTAGTAAATATATTAAGATAAGAACTGTCTTTGTGTTTATGGGCATGTGTTTCTCTTCACTTCTTTAAAAATATATATATTTGAAAAGCAGATAATCACTGTATTGTTAAGGTTATAAAGTAGTTAGAGGCTTTATATATGATAATATTAGCACAAAAAGGAGGTAGTAAGGATTCTAGTATGTTGGCACAAAATTTCTGTATTTTACCAGGAAAGGTCAATGTTAACTCAGAGGCTATTTGATTTATGCAAATTGCATATTTTTAAACCCTAAAAAAGTACTAAAATAATAACACAAAAATATAGAAAAATTTCAATGAATGTATTAAGATTCTATATTACAAATTATGTTTAACACACACACACACAAACAAGAAAACCAAATCTAAATGAGACAGATCAAAAACAAACAGCAAAATGGCAGATTAAATCCAACCATATTACTTCTTGCATTAAATGTAAATGAATTAAACAGTCAAATGGCAGAGATTATCAGACTGGATGTAATAGTAAGACCTAATCGTGTGTGTTCTACAAGAGATGCACTTCAAATTTAAATACACACACACACACACACACACACACTGAGATTAGAAAAAGATACACTGTGTAAACAGTAAGCATAAGAAAGCTGGAATGACAATATTAAAGCCAGACAATATAAAATATAAATCCAGGACTATTGTTAGAGATTATAAAATGTACAAACAGGAGTTGAAGTCAATTTAGCCAAACTAGCTCTTTGAAACAAAATCATGCAGAATTGATAAACATTTTTCTAAACTGATGAAAGTAAAGGAAAATAAGATATTATCAATATCAGAAATGAAAAGGAGTACCACCACAGATTCTACAGACATTAAAAGGGTAACAAAGGCATACTGTACACAACTGTATGCCACCCAATTTGACAATTTTTATAAAATAGAGAAATTCTGTGAACATAAATAATCAAAGTTTACACTAATAGATTTATTCTGTGACATGTTAGGAATGATTTCCAGATACAAATAACAAAATGAAGGGACCACCTGTAAGAATTTCAATTTCTCAGATAAGTAAACTAAAAATTGAGCAAAATAAAAATTTGACTTTAGATGAGGTAAAATATTTGAATAGCTCTGTATCATTTAAGTTGAATTAATTATTTAAAATCTTTCCACAAAGAAAAATCTGATTCTGAATGGCTTTATCATTGATTCTATCAGACAATTGAGAAAGAAATAATACCACTCTTTTATAGCTCTTGTATAAAACTGAAAAGAAAGGAGCACTTCTAAAACCAATAGTGTGTGCGCTCACTTGCTTTCTCTCACTTTGATACACAAACACTCTCATATACTTCTTGACTATAGATGCAAAATCCTTTAAAAATAATAAACATTTCCAGTTTCCGGTCTGACGTGTAAGTAGCTTAGAAATGCTAACAACAATAAAGAACTGAACAAACTGAAAAATAAACAGTTCTTCTTTGGTGCACCAGAGAAGTTAAGTGAAGGTGCAGGGCAATTTGTTTCCCAGTTGGGAGAGATGGACGAGCTCAGACAGAAATCACAACTTACTGGAGCAGAAACTACATGGGAACTAATGCTGTTAAGAAAAACTGTATTATTAATGAGGCACTGGAGGCTCATTGTGGACAAGTTTGAGAGTTCAGAACTCCAGGGGAGCCAGTCACAGAGAGCCTTCACACTTTTGTGCGTTTTATCTTCAGGAATCCCACCGGATTATCATAGTGAATACTGGAGAAAAATCCCCCCATGCAGGTGGAGGGAAAACGTAATCCTTTTGTAATATACCAGAGCCTTCTGTTTTTCTCAAAAAGGCCTGCCCTCAGGAGAAACTATTTAATCAGAGCATAACCTTCTGGCATTTTATCAGAGCCAGCCCTACCACGGGAAAGACACATACACAACTTCTGCCCCCAGCAATACCCTGTCCCACATAAGGGGGGTTACTAAGAAGCACTGGTGAACCTTACTGTCCTTGGCACAGGCTCAGTAAAAAAACAGGCCTAATCATAGGACTGTAGAATAATTCCCCTCCCCCCACCTTACCACCTCATCAATGAAGGCCTATTGACTATTGTTCCTTTTACTTGGTACCTCATATTCACCTTTCAATAAAAAACTAGAAAACATTCTAAAAGGCAAAAAAAAACCCAAACAATTTGAAGAAACTGAAGAACTACTGAACTAGAGTCTTACGTGGCAGGTATTTTGGGATTACCAGATAATAGACCTGCCTTGGGAGAAATGGTTTTTAAAACAAGTTCTGCAGAGAGAAGGAAAATAATATAGCCCAGAAATTTGTGTCCACATAAAGAAAGGAAAAGAATCAAAGAAAAAATAAATAAAAGTATGATTTAAAAACTGATTTTTTAAAATACTTAATTCATCAAAAGTTTGTTCACAATGAATAGCAATTATGAAATGGGATATATATATATATATATACACATATACACTCATGTATAAAGCATCTTTTAAAAATAATAAGTATTTCATTTATACATAAGCAGTATACAACAATGATTTGGGATGTACATATATACACACATATACACACTTTATACTTTATGTATACTTCATACTTTATGTGTAAAGTGTGTATATGTGTATGTATATATATCCCAATTCATTGTTATATACTGCTTAGGTATAAATGAAATAAATGACAGCAATGATACAAAAAAGTGGGAGGAAGGAATTGGGAATATCTTATTATTATAATTAAAGAATGTTTGCACTGCTTATGAAGTGGTATAGTGTTAGTTCAAAGTGGACATGGATTCACTGTAAACATAAATGCAAATGCTGGGGCAACAAATGAAAGTTGAAAACGAAATATAAATGGTATGCTAAGAAAAAGAGAAAATAGAATTTATAAAATGATCAGGTAAAGCCACAAAAGGCAGAAAAAGTGTGGAAGACAAAAACAATAATAAAGAATAAGGTCAAGAAATAAAAATCAGTAACAAATTATACATAATAATCCGACTACACTAATAATCACCTGTCAAAGTGAATCAAAAAACAATTCCCACTCTGCTGCAGTGACAGCCAACAGAAAAAAAAAATAAACAAGCACCATTTATATGTTGCTTACAAGGAACCCACTTTAAATATAGACAAACATGTAAGTCAAAAGTAAAGGGATGAAGGAAGATATACCATGCTAACATTAATCAAAAGAAAGCAAGAGCAGCTGCATTAAGACAGAGCAGACTTCTAAGAAAGGAGAGCTGTCAGGGTCAAAGAGGAGCATTAAATTGTAACAAAAAGGTCAATACTTTAAGAAGACATAATTGTTCTTAATGTGTATGCACCTAGCAACATAGCATCAAATATGAGATAAAGCTGATAGAACTGTGAGAAGAAATAGATGAATCCTCTCCAACACCCATTTATCAGAACTGGACAGATCAAGCAGGTAGAAAATTAGTAAAAACACATTTGAATTCAATAGCACCATTAATCAACTGGACATAATTGACATCTATAAGACTACTTCATCCAATAACAGTAGATCACACATTCTTCTCAAGCTCAAATGGAATATTCTCCAAAATAGACTATATTCTAGGGCATAAAACACACCTTAACAAATTTTTAAAACTAGAAATACGATGTTTGCTGTCTCAGGCTGTATTATGATCTGTTTGTGCAGCTATAACAAAATACCTGAGACTGGGTAATTTGTAAAAAAAAAAAATTAGAAATCTTTTTCTCACAGTTTTAGAGGCTGTAAATTTCAAGATGAAGGCATCAGCAGATTTGGTATCTTGGTATCTGGTGAGAGCTGCTCTCTGCTTCCAAGATGGTACTTTGTTGTTGTGTCTTCCAGCGGGGATAAATTCTGTGTCCTCTCATGGCAAAAGGATGAAAGTCAAAAGGAGTAAGCTCATCCCTTTAGGCCCTTTTATAAGAGCACTAATCTATCTGTGAGGGCAGGGCCTTCATGGTCTGAACACCTCCTGAAGGCCCTACATGGCAATACTACCACATTGGGAATTAGGTTCCAACCTGAATTTCAGAGAGGTATATTAATAGCAGACCACAGTGAAATTAAACCAGAATCAATAACAGAAAAATGCTGAAAAAGTCCCAAATACTTGGAGAATAAACAACACAAGTCTAAAATCGGTTAAAGATGAAAACTTAAGAGAAGTTTAAAAATATGTTTAATTAAATGAAAATGAAAATACAACTTATCTTGGATGTAGCAAAAGCTTACTGGGAAATTTTATAACATTGAAGTCATACACTAGAAAAAAATCTAAAGCCAATAATCTAAATTCCCCACTTAGGAAACTAGTAAGAAAAAGAAAGAGCAAATTAACTCCAAAGTAAGCATAAGAAAAGAAATAATAAAAATTAGGACAGAAACCAATGAAATTTAAAATCAATAGGGAAAATCAAAACCAAAACCAGTTCTTTGAAAAGATCAATAAAATTGATAAGTCTCTAGTCAGATTAACTAAGAAAAAGAAAGGAAAGACACAAATTACCAAAATCAGAAAGTAAGAGAGAGGCTGGTCAGTGACTCATGCCGTAATCCCAGCACTTTGGGAGGCTAAGGCAGGTGGATCACTTGAGGTCAGGAGTTTGAGACCAGACTTGCCAACATGGTGAAACTCTCTCTCTACAATTAGCTAGGCATGGTGGCAAGCACCTGTAATCCCAGCTACTCTGGAGGCTGAGGCAGGAGAATTGCTTGAACCAGGGAGACAGAGATTAACATAAGTCTAGATTGTGCCGTTGTGCTCCAGCCTGGGTGACAGAGTGAGACTCCATCTTGAAAGAAGAGAAGAAGGAGATGGGAGGGCAGGGGAGGGGAAGGGAGGGGAAGGGAGGGGAGGGAAGGGGAGGGAAGGGGAGGGGAGCGGAGGGGGAGGAAGGCAGAAAACCACATTGCCCTCTATGTACCTATGCAACGATCTTGCACGTTCTTCACATGTACCCCCAAACCTAAAACGCAACAAAATATATATTAAAAAATAAAAAATTGTACCTCAAAAAATAAAAATAAATACAAGTAAATGAAATTGTAAAAAAAAAAAGATCATAAGGCCAGGTGTGGTGGCTCACAACTGTAATCCCAGCATTTTGGGAGGCCAAGAAGGGCAGATCACTTGACGTCAGGAGTTCAAGGTCAGCCTGGCCAACATGGTGAAACCCCATCTCTACTAAAATTTTTAAAAAGCCAGGCATAGTGGTACATGCCTGTAATCCCAGCTACTCAGGAGGCTGAGACAGGAGAATTGCTTGAACTCGGGAGGTGCAGGTTGTGGTGAGTCAAGATTGAGCCCCTGTACTTTGACTTGGTGACAGAGAGAGACTCTGTCTCAAAAAAAAAGTATAATAAAGAAATTACTGAACAATAATGTGCCCACAAATTTGATAACCTCAATGAAATGAACCAATTCCTCGAAAGGCACAATCTTCCAAAACTCACACAAGAAGAAATAGACAATCTTAATATCTATCAAGGAAATAGAATTGATAATTAATAACCTTTTAAAATAGAAAGCACCAAGTCCATATTGGTTCACTGATGAACCCTACCAAACATTTAAGAGAGAAATGTTATTAACTATCTATGATCTCTTCTAGAATATTGAAGCAGAGGGAATACTTCTTAACTTACTCCATGAAGCTAGCAATATCCTAATACCAAAACCAGATAGCCACATTACAGGAAAAGTGCAGGTCAATAACTCTGATAAACGTAGATGCAAACATTCTCAATAAAGTTTAACAAATTAGATCCATGATACACACACACACACACACACACACACACACACACACACACACACACTTAGGAAACTAGGACTAGAAGATAATGTTCTCAAGTTGTAAAGACCACAAAAAACCTACAGCTAACATCATGCTTAATAGTGAGGAGCTAGAAGCTTAGCTACTCCACTAAGATCAGAAATGAGGCAGACATTCACCTCTCACCACTGCTTTTCAGCATTGTACTGGAAGTCCTAGCTAATATAGTAAGACAAGAAAATAAAAGCCGTGCAGATTGAAAAGAAAGAAAGAAAACTATAATAAAATATATAAAAGAGTAACCAAACAAATTGAGAGATAATCCATGTTCATGAATAGAAAAACTCAATGTTGTTAAGATATCACTTCTTTCCAACTTGATCCACAGATGTAATTCAATCACAATAAAAATCTCAGCACCGAGAGAGATCCAAGATGGCTGTTTAGCAGCAGCTCAGGATTGTAGCTCCCAGTGAAAGCGCAGAGAGTGAGTGGACGCCAGACTTCTAGATGAATTTTTGTTGCCCATGGACCAGGAGATTCCCAGCGAGGAGCCCCACAGGTCGCCAGCATGACTCTTTTGACCGGTGAGGCTGTTTTGCCGGTGGCCCGGTGCAGTGGTTCTCAGTGTGGAGTATACAGGTCTGGGGGCCCTTTTGGTTGGCATTTGGAGCTCTGGGAAGGCAAAGTGGCCCATTCAGCTGATTGAAAGGGGGACTGAAGCAGGGAGCCACACCAGGAGATTCCCAGGCAGAGAAGCACCACGAATCTCAACGCCACTGTTTCAGCCAGCACAGTGGGTCACCGCAAGGGAAATCCCCCCACAAAAAAAAACAGCAATTGGAAGTGCTGAGGATTGAGAGTTTCACAGCAAGCACACTGAACCCAGGAAGGTCCAGCTTTGTGGGGGAGGGGCATCACCCAAAGGAAAACTAAGAAACAGAAAAAACATCATCACCAACCAAGCTGGACATCCACTCAGAGACCCAATCTGAAAGTCAGCAATTACAAAGACGACAGGTGGATAAATCCACAAAGATGGGAAGAAACCAGTGCAAAAAGGCTGAAAACACTGGAAATCAGAATGTCTCTCCTCCTACAGGGAATTGCAGCTCCTCATCAGCACTGGAACAAGGCCTGACGGAGAATGAGTGTGATGAATTGACAGAATCAGGCTTCAGAAGGTGGATAATAAGAAACTTCTGTGAACTAAAAGAACATGTTCTAACTCAATGCAA
>CM052651.1:151881608-151943687 GCA_028533165.1 Leontopithecus rosalia
AAAGGGTAAAAAGGAACAAGCAAAGTCTCCAAGAAATATGGGACTGTGTGAAAAGACCTAATCTATGTTTGATAGGTGTACCTGAATGTGACAAAGAGAATGAATCCAAGTTGGAAAATATTCTTCAGGATATTATCCAGGAAAACTTTCCCAACCTAGCAAGGCAGGACAATACTCAACTCCAGGTTATACAGAGAACACCACAAAGATATTCCTCAAGAAGAGCAACCCCAAGGCACATAATTGTTAGATTCACCAGGGTTGAAATGAAGGAGAAAATACTAAGGGCAGCCAGAGAGAAAGATCAGGTTACCCACAAAAGGAAGCCTATCAGACTCACAAAAGATCTCTCAGCAGAAACCCGACAAGCCAGAAGAGAGTGGGGGCCAATATTCAACATCCTTAAAGAAAAGAACTTTCAACCTAGAATTTCATAGCCAGCCAAACTAAGTTTCATAAGTGAAGGAAAAATACATTTTTTTGCAAACAAGCAAGTACTCAGAGATTTCATCACCACCAGGCCTGCTTTACAAGAGCATCTGAAAGCAGCATTACATATAGAAAGGAACAAACAGTATCAGCCATTCCAAACACATACCAAAAGGTTAAGAGCATCACCATAATGAAGAATTTACATCAACTAATGGGCAAAACAGCCAGCTAGCATTAAATGGCAGTATCATACTCACATATATCAATAGCAATCCTAAATTTAAATGGACTAAATGCCACAATCAAAAGATACAGACAGGCAAATTGGATAAAAAGCCAAAACCCATTGGTATGTTGTATCCAGACCTATCTCACATGTAAGGATACATAAGGACTCAAAACAAAGGGATGGAGGAAGATTTACCAACCAAATGGATAGCAAAAAAAAAAAAAAAGTAGAAGTTGCAATTCTCGTCTCTGATAAAATAGTCTTTAAAGCAACAAAGATCAAAAGAGACAAAGAAGGACATTACATAATGGTAAAAGGATCAATGCAACAAGAAAAGCTAACAATCCTAAATGTGTATGTACCCAATACAGGAGTACCCAGATATATAAGGCAAGTTCTTAATGACTTACAAAGAGACTTAGACTCCCACACAACCATAGTGGGAGACTTTAACACTCCACTGTCAATATTAGACAGATCAATGAGACAGAAAATTAACAAGGGTATCCAGGACTTGAACTCAGACCTAGAACAAGTAAACTTAATAAACATTTACAGAACTCTCCACCCCAAATCCACAAAACATACATTTTTCTCAGTATTACATCACACCTATTCTAAAAGTGACCACGTAATTGGAAGTAAATTACTCCTCAGCAATTGCACAGCATTTCACAGGTTTAAATGAAATATTGGCTGGCTGCTTGTTTGTTATTTTCCTCCCTTATTCCTTCCCGTCTCCATTGTTAAGCACATTTATTGGCATAAAAGAGGTTTTAATACCCATTTTTAGACTACATTCTAGCCTGGGCAATAGAGCAAGATTCCCATTCTCTCTCCCTCTTTCTCTTCGTCTTTCTTTCTCTCTTTCATTCTTTTTTCCTTTCTTTCTCTCTTTTTTTCTTTCTTCTTTTCTTTCTTTTTCTTCCTTTCTTTTATTTTTCTCTTTCAAAGAAAATCTCAGCACCTTGTTTTGTGGATATTGACAAACTGATATTAAATTTTATATGGAGGGACAAAAGACCAAAATTGGCCAATTCAGTATTGAAGGAGAAGAGCAAAGTCATAGGATTGAAACAATATGGCTGCAAGACTTGCTATGAAGTTATAGTTATCAAGACTGTGTAAACTAGTGAAAGAATAGACAAATAGATCAACAGAATAAAATAGCATCCAGAAGTTGACTCGTATAAACACAGTCAGCTAATTTTTGACAGAGTAAAGGCAATGCAACAGAGAAAAGATAATTCATTCGACAAAGAGTTTTAAAGCGATTGGATACTCACATGCAAAACAAAAAAGATTCAAGACGCAGATCTTACAACCTTCACAAAAATTAACTCAAAATGCATTATGAACCTAAAAAGGATAAAATATAAAACTCCCAGAAGACAACATAGGAGAAAACCTAGATGACCTTCAATATGGTATGACTTTTTAGATACAATACCAAAGGCACAAACCATGAAAAAAATTGAAAAACTTTATTTCAGTAAAACTAAAAACTTCTTCTCTGCCAAAGACAATGTCAAGAGAGTAAGAAGACAGATCAAGGACTAAGAGGAAATATTTGCTAAAGACACATCTGATAAAAGACTTATCCAAAATATACAAAGAACTCTTAAAACTCAACAATAAGAAAACTAACATCTTGGTTAAAAATGGGCAAAAGACCTGAACTAACACCTCACCAAAGAAGATAAACAGATGGCAAATAAGCATATGAAAAGATGTTCAACATCATATGTCATTAAGAAATTGCCAATGAAAACAACAGAGCTGCCACTACATACCTGTCAGATAGCCAAACTCCAAAACCAAATGCTGTCAAGAATGTGAAACAACAGGTACTCTCATTCATCGCTGGTGGAAATACAGCATTTGGAAGACAATCTGACACTCTTACCATACTATGCAGCATTTTTACTCTTCGGTATTTACCCAAGTGGATTGAAAATGTACGTCCACACAGAAACCTGCTCAGGGATGTTTATAGCAGCTTGTTTATAATGCCAAACTTGGAAGCAACCGAGATGTGCTTCAGTGGGAGAATAGATGACTAAACTTGGGTAAATCCGTACAATAGAAGACTATATAAAGAAGTGAGCTATCAAGCCATGACAACACATGGAGGAAACTTCTTAAATGCCTACCACTAAATGAAAGAAGCCAATCTAAAAAGGTTACATACTATATGGCTCCAACTATATGACATTCCAGGAAACGCCTAAGTATGGAAACAGTAAGAAGATGAGTGGTTAGCAGTGGTTGGGGGAAGGGAGGGATGAATAGGCAGAACACAGAGGAATTTTAGGGATGTGAAACAATTCTGTGTGACGCTACAATAATGGATACACGTCATTATACATTATACACATCCGGTAGAATCTAGAACACCAGGAGCTACCCTAATGGTGATGTGGACTTTGGGTGATGAAAACGTCAGTGTCAGTGTAGGCTCACAAATTGTAACAAACGTACAGCATTTGCTAGGGAGGAAGGCGGGGCATGTGTGGGGAAAGAGGGTATATGGGAATTCTGTATTATCCACTCAATTGTTCTGTGAACATAAAACTGCTCTAAAGTTTGTTAATTTAAAAAAATTTGCAAGTTAAAGCATCCAAAATCTAATACCCCATGACTAAGTAGGGTTTATAACAGAAATGCAAGTTTGATTTAAATAAAACAGAAAAACCATGTGATTATCTCAATAGATACAGAGAAATCATTGGGTAAATCCAGTATCCAATTATGATTAAACTAGTAATAAAGGGAAACTTTGTCAACTTGATAAAAGATATCTATTTTTGGGCCGGGCGTGGTGGCTCAAGCCTGTAATCCCAGCACTTTGGGAGGCCGAGGCGGGTGGATCACAAGGTCAACAGATCGAGACCATCCTGGTCAACATGGTGAAACCCCGTCTCTACTAAAAATTACAAAAAATTAGCTGGGCATGGTGGCACATGCCTGTAATCCCAGCTACTCAGGAGGCTGAGGCAGGAGAACTGCCTGAACCCAGGGGGTGGAGGTTGCGGTGAGCTGAGATCACACCATTGCACTCCAGCCTGGGTAAAAAGAGCGAAACTCCATCTCAAAAAAATAAAAATATCTATTTTTTCAAAAACAAGCATTAAACTGAAGCTACCAGCATACTTAATCGGGAAAGACCTGAATGCTTTCTACCTAGGGCCAGGGTTAAGCAAGAATGCTCTTTCCAAACATTTCTACTTAATATTGTACAAGAGGTCCAAGCCAGTTCACTCAGGCAAGTAAAAGAAATGAAAGTCATATGTATTTTTAAAGAGAACCCTTTATTCTCAGAAAACATGATTGTACACTTAAATTCTACCATGTTGACCAAAAAATCTTCTAGACCTAATAAGTGATAATATTAAAACTGTAGGTTACTTGTATTTTGAGAGCCTCCAGCTAACTTGGGGTTCCAGAGTATCTGGAAACTGTGCCCTACTGGGAAATGAAGGGGAACTGGACATAGTGTTTTCAGGGTGCCTTTCACATGGCACTGTTACCTGACGGAGATCCTAATGCCCACCTGTTCTGCCCTTGACTAACGGGATCCCTCACATGGGAATATATACTGAGTGAAGAGTCCATTGATGCCTCTTAAGGGTCCAGTTTATGCCTCCCCTGGGCTCCTGTCTGATTCTTGTCTAGTTGCTCTGGTGCTGGAAAGCTAACATTCTGTTCTTCCCGGTGTCCAGGAAAAACCCCCACCTGAGTTCTTTTTCTTTCTTCAGATGGAAGGTGCAAACTCAATCCACCACCACAATAAGAAACAAGTTCAAAGATTTTTACCTACAGATCCTGGGCAGGGAGGATGTAATGAATCAAGAGGGCAGTTCTCCATCCCCAGGTCATGCCAGGAAGGAATGGAGGGCCAGGCAGAGATAGAAAAAAGCCAGTGGCAACCAGCAGTGTATACAAGGAAATAGAGTGCGTATCACTTTAAGATTACCAGCAAATGCCTGATTAGTTTGTTTAAAGGAAGCAGCCGGAAAGTGGGAACCCAGTCTACTAGGCAGGAGAGATGCCTTTATGTTCTCGTCTCTGGCCACTGGCTTAAGCCATTTGAGTGTGGTGTAGAACGGAAATTGTGCCTGGGTTAGCCAAGTCCTTCCTCTGGATGAGAAAGTTAAACTTGCTTTCAAAATGGATGCCAAGGAAACATAAAACTTGTAGGAATTTATTGCAATCTGGTCAATATAAGAAATCAAATGCATTTTTGTATACTAACAATGAACATTTGGCAAATAAAATTTTTTAAAATTCATGATTACATAGAAAGCATTCAAAAATGTGCAAGACTTGAACACTGAAAATTACAGACTATTTCTGAGAGGAGTCGAAGAATACCTCCGTCTCTATGTATGTTCTTGGACTGGTAAATTCAATATTGCGATGTTAATTCTCCTATATTGATCAAAACAATTCCAATCCAACTCCCAGTATACTTTTTATAAACTGACAAACCAATTCTAAAGTGTAAGGAAGGGACTGGGAGAAAGAAAGCACTTTTCAAAAAAAGAACAAAGTTGAAAAACTTGTAATACCTGATTTTAAGAAACGTGATAAAGTGACAATAAACAAGATAATGTGCTACTGGGATAAGATAGGCACGTAGATCAGTGGAACAGAATTAATGATTTATAAATTGCAATGGTTAATATTAGGTGTCAACTTGACTGGATCGAGGGTGCCTAGACGGCTGGTAATGTGTTGTTTCTGGGTGTATCTGTGAGGGTGTTGCCAGAAGAGACTGACATTTGAGTCAGTGGACTGGTAAAAGAAGACCCACCCTCAGTGTGGGTGGGCGCCATCCAATCAGCTGCCAGTGCAGCTAGAACAAAGCGGCAGAAGAAGGTGCGATAAGCTGGCTTGCTGGGTCTTCTGGCCTTCATCTTTCTCCTGTGCTGGCTGCTTTCTTCCGTTCCTCCTGCCCTGGAACAGCAGGCTGCAGGTTCTTCGGCCTTTGGACTCTTAGACTTACACCAAATCATAGAAAGAAAATGGAAAATTAAACTTTATCAAAATTTTAAGCATTTGCTTATCATATAACATTGTTAAGAAAGTAAAATGCAAGCCAAATATTGAAAAAATACTTGCAAAACACAAATCTGACAGAGTAGAAAAGTACTCAACAAATGACATATTAGGTAATTGTGTTTTTGCCATTACTTTCAATAGCAAAAACCACAATTTCTTCTACACTAACCTATTTCCAGATTGTAGAAAGAACTCTTACAACTAAATAATAATAAGACAAACAACTCTGCTTAACAATGGGCAAAAGATTTCAATGGAATCCATAAAAGATATTTGAATGATTAATATGCACATCAAAAGAGGCTCAGCATGATGATCAGACAGTGCGAAGGAAACATGCCGTGAAATAACACTACATACTCACTGGAACAGTTAAAGTCAAAAAGACCCAATACCAAACACTGATGAGGATACTGAGCAACTGGAACCTTGTGCAAAACCATACAGACACCTCGGGAAACAGTTTACCAATTTATTTAAAAGTTAGACGTACACTCCTTACATAGCTCAGCAGTTCCACTTCTAGAGAAATCAAAACATATCTCCTCACATAGACTTGTATGTGTGTGTTAATAACAGCATTACTCATAAAAGCCAAAAAAAATATGATTCAAACGTGCATCAGCTATTAAATACATAAACAGACTGTGGTAAATCCATTCAATGGACTCTTAACTCGGTATATATATAAAACAGTTTTATATATATGTATGTTTGTATTTATGTACTTTATATTTTTATTATATTTATATATTTTATTTCCAAATCTATATGTCCATAAATTTATATATAATATGTATTTATATAAATATATAAATTTATGTATGTAATTTGCATATTTTATTTATATATGAATTTATATGCTATATATATTTATATATATAAAATAGTGATAACCACAACAGTATGAATGAATCTCAAAAGCACCATAATTGGCCCAGTGTGGTGGCTCACGCCTATAATCCCAGCACTTTGGGAGGCCGAGGCGGGTGGATCACGAGGTCAAGAGATCCAGACCATCCTGGTCAACATGGCAAAACCCCCTCTCTACTAAAAATACAAAAAATTAGCTGGGCATGGTGGCGCGTGCCTGTAATCCCAGCTACTTGGGAGGCTGAGGCAGGAGAATTGCCTGAACCCAGGAGGCGGAGGTTGCGGTGAGCCAAGATCGGGCCATTGCACTCCAGCCTGGGTAACAAGAGCGAAACTCCGTCTCAAAAAAAAAAAGTCATAGTTTTTGGAAGAAGCTAGACATAGAGAATGTCTTCTATATTAGTATGAAGTATTCAAGAAGTGAGACCAACACAACGGAAGTGGTGGCCTGGAGCCTGCTGAGGGTCGTGACCACAGGGAGGCATGAGGATGCTGCCGTGTGGTGCACATTTCCCCAGACTCACGAGACTGTACATTAAGGATGGGGACGCTTCACAACATGTAAATTATTTTTCAGTAAAGCTATTTTAAAAACACTTCCCACAAAGAAAACTTCAGGCCCAAAACTTTTAATGAAATCTCTCAAATATTTAGGGGAAGTAATAACACCAACCTACCATAAACTTTTTCAGAGAATAGGAGACTAGCATATGCTCCTATGACCCAGCAATTCCACTCCTTGGTATTTCCCCAGAGGAAATAAAAGCACATGACAGCTACATGTTCACAGCAGCTTCCTTCATAACCAGAATCAACCCAAGTGTCCATTAAGGGGTGCGGCCCATGCGTAGAGCAGAACACTAGCCAGCTTCCCCCACAATCAGGAACAGATTGCTTATAAACATGACATTATGGACATCTCAGTTTAGGCTGCTGTCATAGAAATACTGTAGACCAGGGGCCTTAAACAACACAAGTTTATTTGTCACAGTTCTGGAACCAGAAGTCCAAGATCAAGGTGCTTGCAGATTCAATGTCTGGTAAGAGCTGTTTCCTGGATTTCTGACAGCCACCTTCTTATTTTCTTGCAGAGTGGAGAGCAGAGGGAGAAAGAAAGAGAGAGGGGGAAAGAGGGGGAGAGGGAGGGGGATAGGGAAGGAGTGGGGTGGGGCCAGGGAGAGGAGGAGGAGACCTTGTGACTCCTCTCCTTTTACATTTCACCCCTAAGACCTAGTTACCTCCGAAAGGCTCCACCTCCTAATACTGATGCAGGATTTTTCTCTACCCCTTCATTGGGCTCATATTGGGAGTGAATGTTTCAGCCCACTGTGCTCAATCCCTTGGGGGAAGGAGCATGTGAACAAGTGAGTGCAGGACCTAGCCAGCTGCTCTGAGCACCAGCAGGAGCAAGCTCCAGGCAGTGGCACCCAGGTGTGGGTTGGGGGGTCAGGTGCCTGTGACCCCAAAGCCCCTGAGGGCATGTTACAGTGCTCTCTTAGCTCTGCTGCCCATGGACGGTACTGTGTTATCAGCTCAGTTGGCCCTTTGCGTCATCCTCTGGGGTACATGTCCTCTGCCAGCAAAGGCAAAGGGCCGATGTGACAGCCTTTTTTGGGTATCTGTACTTGGTAAGTCCTGAGCTCTTGTCCAGCATCCAAGAATGAGGTCATGTGGACACTTGAAGGATAGTGAAGGTGGAGCATTTTATTTAGTGATGGAAATGGTTCTCAGCAGAGAGGGGAGCTGGAGAGGGGATGGGACAGGCAGGTAATCTTCCCTTGAAGTCAGGCTAGTTCTTCCCTGAAGTCAAGCCATCTCTACTGTGAAGTCAAGTTGCCTCTCTCCAGTCAAGCTGCTTCTCCTCTAGCGACTGAGTCTGGGGTCTTTATAGAGACACGATGGGGAGTGGGACTGGTCATAGGTCATTTTGGGAAAGGCAACATTCGATTGGCAAAAGACATTATCCCAAAAGAATCAACTGGAAGAGAGTGGGCAAACAGGAATAGAAGTTCCCACTTTGGGCTGCAGGCATCAAGCTTTGTGGGTTGAAGATGGGGTTTCACTGGAGACCCACCCCTGTCTGCCTAGAATTTCTCTGCCTCCTGCCTTTATCCATTCCGTCACCTTGGGGGCTGGGCTTCAAGCTGTGAATTTGGGGGAGACACAAACATTCAGTCCATAGCAATGGATGAATCTCAAAAACATTCTGTGTTGCCACAGAAGCCTGACCCAACAAAGTCCAAAGTGTACGTTTCCAGTATCAAAAATGCTAGAGAAAAGCATTCCAACCACCGAAAGCACACCCGTCCCTGCCTGAAGTGGAGAGATGATTGCAATGGAACTTTCTGGGACCAGGGAAATATTCGGTAACTGGATTATGGTGTGGTTCCCCTGATGTCGACTTTTGTCAAAACTAATTCAAATGTACACTTCAGTGGGGCATGTTTCCATGTGTGCAAATTATATATTCCCAAAGTTAACCTCAAGTTGATGGGCTGATTTTGAAAAGAACGTGCGCGTTAACATCCTTCCAGCCGCGCGGCCATCCCGCTCCTCCGCCCCGAGCCATGAATCTCAGCAGCACCAGCAGCACGGAGGAAAAGGCAGTGACGACCGTGCTCTGGGGCTGCGAGCTCAGTCAGGAGAGGCGGACTTGGACCTTCAGACCGACCCCAGCCGAAGGGGAAGCAGGACTGCAAGCTGTTGCTACATACGATTTGCTTAGGGGAGAAAGCCAAAGAGGAGATGGATCGCGTGGAGATCCTGCCTCCAGGAAACCGGGAGGACAAGAAGAAGCCGCCGGTCAGCATTGCCTCGCTCCAGGCCTCAGTCCTCCCCTGGTCACCATGGGTGGAGTACAGCTTTCTCCCCCAATCACTTTCCAGCTCCCCTGGCTCAGGACCTGGGTTCCTCAGTGGCCAGGAGCCTTATGAAACGTCAGACCTAACCTGGGAGGAGGAGGAGGAGGAAGAAGGGGAGGAGGATGAAGAAGAGGAGGAGGAAGATGATGAGCATGAGGATGAGGATGTAGATATATCTCTGGAGGAGGAATCCCCAGTCAAACAAGGCAAAAGGCTGGTGCCTCAGAAGCAGACGAGCATAGCTAAGAAAGAAAAGCTGGAAAAAGAACAAGAGGAAGTAAGACCCAGTGTTAGAGACAAGAGCCTGAGAAGGCCAAAGCCATACCCAGATCCAAAAAGCCAGGATTCAAGAAAGGAGGAGCTACGCCTTGGGGGCCATGATGCAGAGTGGGCCTTCCCACTCTCTGCCTCTGCTGCAGGGATGCGGCACCCCTGCCCCACCCCTGCATTTGTCTGAATGTGACAGGGGTGTTGTGGGGGGCAACACAAGAGCCCCTCACCCCCAACTCTCCACTTTCAGGAGGCCCCGAGTGAAGACCCCCTGCCTCGGGTCACAGTAAAGTTGTCTGGTCAGGAAAAAAAAATTTTTTTTTGATGGTAAATAGCCTGAGTCAATAAGCCAGGCTCTAAGTTATGTGTCAGGTGACACGCCTTCAGGCCCGTCAGGGCATGCTCCTGGGAGGGCTAGCCTAAGGCCAGGCAGCCTGGTACTGGGCACTTCAAATGGAAGTGCTTGGACGAAACCATTGCAGGCTCTTCCAGGACACACTGAAACGGATCTTGATAAAAGAGAAGGGAGCCACCAGTCAGCTGGCAGTCAGAGGAACCCATCCTCATCCTGCTTCCCTGTCCTGTGCCTTCTACTTGGCACTGTGCAGGTTTTAGGAGAAATGAAATAGGAAGGCTGTGGAGGGCAAAGCATTGGTGTGGGGCCTGTTTCTGCCCCTTCCTCAGCCATGCACTCGAGTCTGCCCCTTGCTTGGGGCCCCTCCCAGCTTTGAGCCCCAGAGGAGGGCGAGGGGTCTACCCATTTGGTTCTCTGTCAGCCCAGTGTCCCCTCTGAGGCCAAGCTGGCCTGTCTACCCCTGCTTCCATGGCCTTTCTCTTTTATCATAGCTTTGGGTAGAGGCCTCAAGCCAATAAAGAGCACACATATCCAAACGTTGCCACAGCCCACATTAAAGACAATTAAATATATATGGGCTGAGTTAAATTACCATGTTATATTTTGTGGGTATTTAGTGAAACATTTATTTATTTCAAGTTTTCCCACCCCCAAATTAGAACCAACTTTTTTTTTTTCCTTTTAGGTTCCTAAAAACTTCAAAAGCTCTGGGACCGCAGGCTTTCTCTACTGACCATGCCTCATCTGTAAAACGCTCTTTCTTTGCCGCACACAAGTCTCTGGCTACCTGCTTAGCTTTTTCTTTCTTTCTTTTTTTTTTTTTTTAAGCTTGTACTTTTACTTCGTTGAACGGGAGCTCCCGTGCAGTGGGACGCAGCGCAGGTCTGGGTGGGGGGCGTGTTCTCCAGCCCTGGCTGACACGCCTGTGCTGATGGGCCGCCTCTCAGCCCCGCTGCCAGCACAGACAGACTGGGGACCCGTAGCGCAGAGTCCAAGGCTCTGCTTTGTGACCAGCGCCGCAGCAATGCTGTGGTCTTAGGCTGGGCTCCTTCCAGGCTTCTCACTGACATCACTGAGGAAGGGCTCCCACAGGAAGCTGCCAGGGAGTGGGGAGCAGGAGAGGCCAGGAGAGAGTGAAGTCAAGATGTGAGAGCAGCTGGAGACTCGGTCTGGCCTGGCTCCAGGGAAGGCATGGAACCAGCATCCCACCTCAGGGCTGGTCCTGCCTGGAGGCAGTCTGCGAGCTCCCAGAAAGCCCAGGCAATTGTCCCCGTAAGTGCAGCTGCGAGCCTTTCCCGTGGTCACTCACAGGTGCCCTGGCCCGTAAAGGGGACGTGGGCCCCACAGTGCCTACTCCCCAGAGCTGCAGGTGTAAAGACCACACTGTGAGTAGGGCTCTGGTTCCTACAGCCAGTTCTTAGATGGCTGCCACACCGAGGGTGGACTTTCCACCTGCAGATTTCCAGGAACCGCCCCCAAGGCAAAGGTAATCTCCAGGAGCTTCTTCGGGGTTCCAGTTGCAGTGAAATTTGAGATGCGCTAAATTTTAAGCTAGTGTTTGACCGGCCGGGACTCTTGCGCAGGAGTGAATGTCTGCACGGCGTTTCTCGCCATCCCTGCTCTGCCATGCTCAGGTTGGTTACCACGTGGAGCACGCAGGCTCCACTCCACCCCATCTCTTGCCCTCAGGGGGGTGCTGCCCACACCACAGCTCCCTGTCTTGGCTGGGTGCTGGAGCCACAACACCAATGCCCTGGAGAGCCCAAGAGCCCGAGTTTTTGGTTGCAGGGAGACCCTCTCTTCCCTTTGTAATACACTTTGTAAAGTAGAGGTTTTGTGAGCCTAAATGGGACAGTTTTAGTGAAGCATCTTTTTGGGTGTTTATATCAGACCAAGACAATGTGATCCTGGAGAGGTAAGGGGTGCATTTACCCACGTGACAATGTGCTCATTTCCCACACCTCCTGCCATGTAAGTTCTGAGCACCAGGGCAGTCTCTTTGGGAGGCTCCTCATGCACATAGGTCCTGGCAGCCTCCGAGCTGGGTCCCCAGACATCCCCCCACAGATGCGGATACTGAAGCTTCAGTGAGAAAGTCAAAGAACCTGATTCTGTTCCTTTCCCGGGATCAGGAGGCGACCATGAGGAATCCCTCCTCTTCCTCCCTCATACTTATCACCAGAAAGAACAACTTCCTGTAACACAAGTAGTGTTAGTCGCGATTGCTTTAGGACAGGAAGATTGTGTGTGTGCGTGTGCGTGTGTGTGCTTTTTACTTTACACATCTTTATATGCTCCAAATTGTCTACAACGAAAGAAAGAGAGCTTGTGTCTCAGCAGACAGTGGGCACACAGTAGAGACGGTTTCTAATCACAAGGGCTAGGTGAGCAAAGGTAGAAGGCAGGCATTTCATTGGCGTCCATACTGAGGGCGTGGGAGTTAAGTCTCATCAACACTTCTCTTTGAAATTTTTCCATGTGTAAATGGAAAATTAAGAGCTTGGACACTAAGAGGTCTTGTAAAAATGTTTTCCTATATTCAGCCCACTACATTTGCTATAGAAAACAAGTATAATGAAAATCTCCGGGCTTTGTGTGAGCTGTTAGATTGATAATTATTCGCCTAAAATGAAATGTCTCGTCTGCTAGGAATTATTTATGTATTATACAGTTGAATATCCCACAGGCCACATGTGATTCCTCCTGACATTCTCAGGTGAACCAGAAAGGCAGAGCAAAAGTTGTTTCATGCATTTTCCAAATTACTGTAAAATGCTCAGGCTGTGTTTGATGCTGGTTACTTCATCTGCAGGAACTCAGAGTGCAGGGTGGTTTTTCACAGGTGGATAATTTAAGCAGGCCTGAGTAACAAGACGAGAAGTTCGGATTCAGCTCTTATCCTATTAATCTTGTCAATGTAGACACCAAGTTGGATGCGTAAGATTTTAAGAAATTGAGAATTTGTAGTTTAGCTGTCTTCTCTGTCCAATATCTGATGGCTAATAATGCTCTTCCGCCACTCCTTGGTGGAGATAAAAAGCCCAGGGAGCGTTGCTCTCAGATAGCAACAAATTATTTCCCACAGACACACAGAAAAGAGGCAGAAGAGTATCAGGGAAACAGGAAGTGGCTAAGTGGGGTGACCGGGGACGGCGTATTCCCTCTGTCACTCACAAGCTGTGGGCTCCTGTGTGTCACATCACAGTTGAAGGTGTGGAATATAGCAAACTGAGTCCCCTTTCCACTTCTAAAATCCCACCTTTCTCTTGAGAATGTTATTTCTTTATTGAAGGAAAATACAAAATAAATTTCAACTAAAAAGGACAGGGTTTTATAAAATCAGGCAACTGTAACAAATGTGAAAATAAAATACAATATCTGACTCATCGAGATCTAGATCTTTGCCTTAAATCCTAAAACAGATGCCTGCAGTAAGTAAACAATCCAGCATTTACACATAGAAATGAATCCTGAAGTTAGAATAATGAAAACGATGTAATCCCTACAGGACCTATGTTGTGTCCTTCCCTGGTTTTGGTGTTAGGGTGATACTGATTTCATAGAACGATTTAGGAAGGAATCCCTCTTTCTGTATCTTTTGGTATGGTGTCAATAGGATTAGTACCAATTCTTCTTTGAATGTCTGATAGAATTCAGCTGTGAATCCATCTGGTCCTGGACTTTCTTTTTTTGTTGGCAATTTTTAAAATTACCGTTTACAACTTGCTGCTTGTTACTGAGTTTCTAATCTTCCTCGCTTAATCTAGGAGGGTTGTATATTTCGGGGAATTTATCCATCTCCTCTAGGTTTTCTGGTTTATGGGCATAAAGGTGTTCGTAGTAGCCATGAATCATCTTCTGTATTTCTGTTATCAGTTGCAATATCTCCTGCTTCATTTCTAATCAAGCTTATTTGTATCTTCTCTCTTCCTGGTTAATCTTGCAAACAGTCTATCAATTTTATTTACCTTCTTAAGCAACCGGCTTTTTGTTTCATTTATCCTTTGTATTTTTTACTTGCTTTAATTTAATTTAGTTCTGCTATGATCTTTGTTATATCTTTTCTTCTGCTAGGTTTGGCTTTGGATTTATTTTGTTTCTCTGATTTTACGAGGTGTGATCTTAGATTGTGTATTCATGGTCTTTTAGAATTTTTGATGTAGGCATTTAATGCTACAAACGTTCCTCTTCTCACCACATTTGCCAAATTCCAGAGATTTTGATAGGTTACGTCACATTTATCATTTAGTTCAAATAATTTTTTAATTTCCATTTTGATTTCATTGTTAACCCAATCATCATCAGGAGCATGTTATTTAATTTTCGTGTATTTTGCATGATTTTGAGGGATTTTTTGGAGTTGATTTTCGATTTTATTACACTGTGATCTGACAGAGTACTTGATATAATTTTGATTTTCTTTTTTTTTTTTTTTGAGACGGAGTTTCGCTCTTGTTACCCAGGCTGGAGTGCAATGGCACGACCTCAGCTCACCGCAACCTCCACTTCCTGGGTTCAGGCAATTCTCCTGCCTCAGCCTCCCAAGTAGCTGGGATTACAGGCATGCGCCACCATGCCCAGCTAATTTTTGTATTTTTAGTAGAGATGGGGTTTCACCTTGTTGACCAGGATGGTCTCGATCTCTTGACCTCGTGATCCACCCGCCTCGGCCTCCCAAAGTGCTGGGTACAGGCTTGAGCCACCGCACCTGGCCTATCATTTTTATTTTCTTAAATGTACTGACACTTGTTTTGGGGCCCATCATATAGTCTATCTTGGAGAGGGTTCCATGTGAGGATGATTAGAATGTATATACTGCAGTTTTGGGGTAGAATATTCTGTAAATATGTTAAGTCCTCTTTTTTTGCAGGGTATAGTTTAAGTCTGTTGTTTCTTTGTTGACTTTCTGTCTTGATGAGCTGCCTAGGGCTGTCAGTGGAGTGCTGAAGTCCCCCACTATTATTGTCTTGCTGTCTATCTCATTTCTTAGGTCTAGGAGTAATTTTTTTGTAAATTTGGGAGTTCTGGTATTGGGTGCATATGTATTTAAAACTGTGACACTTTCCTGTTGGAGTAGGCCTTTTATCATTATATAATGTCGCTCTTTGTCTTTTTTAACTGCTGTTGCTTTAAAGTTTGTTTCGTCTGTCTGATATAAGAATAGCTACTTCTGCTCGCTTGTGGTGTCCATTTACATGGAATATCTTTTCTCACCCCTTTACTCTAAGTACGTGAGGTCTTATGTGCTAAGTCTCCTGAAGACACCAGACTGCATCACATTGCAGCAGATTTTCTCAATTTACTTGCTTATCATATTACTCATGATGTTGTTTGAAGGATAAAAGTTGTACGTTTTATGTTGTTACATCAAAAATACTTTGTTTTGTTATTTCCTTCATTGTTTTCTGTTTAAAATCTCCTTTTTTATCCAATAGTTTAAAATACGCCATTATTTTTCTGGTTTACATCGATAATTATTACACTTAATTTCTTTAATCCGGATTATATTAATTTTGATACACTTAGTGAGATAGACCTCTGAAAGTTTTTTGGGTAAAGAATTTTTCCAGCAATATATGCTGAATAATCAACCCTTACCCATGATTTGGTATAAACGTCATATATGCCATCCGTCTGTTCCAACACATCATTTAACACATTAACAAATAGTTCTCTTAAAGCCGTCTAGCGGGCCCCCAAGCATGAAAGTAAAGGAAAACCCTGAGTTCCTTCATGTGAAATTCCAGGTAACTAACTAGCCCTGAGAAGTAAGGAAGTAACTTGATAGGCAAGGTAGCCTGAAACAATAGTCAAGGAAGTTAGAGTCCAGAGATGTTTGCTCTCCCAAAGAAACTGAAGATAACATCTTAATATATGTCTCTGAGTTGTCTTTCACAAACCCAGATCCCCACCAAGGACCCCCACCAAAGCGATCCAATGGCACACAGACCTCAGATAAGAGGGAACTGAAGACTGAACTCTGACCACTGCTCTTCGTTCTCAATTTTGTCCTGAGGGACCTGGAAAAAGTTGCACCCATAGCCAGAGCTGAGATTCTTTTCTAAGTGACCCCCAATTTTTAAACAAAACTTCTTTTTCTCAACTAATTGCAAATTAGAAAACATTTGAACCTACCCATGACCCGTAAGCCCCTACTTCAAGACATCTTGCCCTTTCCAAAGGCCAAAACTCATGTGTACCCTCCATGTATCAATTTACAATTTTGCCTATAGCTTCTGCCTTCCTGAAATTTACCCGTGCCTTTAAAAGCCCTAACCTGCAAGTCACTGGGGAAGGTGGAGTTTGAGCATTAGCCACCTTGTCCTCCCTGTCTGATGCCCTGCAGATAAATGCTTTCCTTTCTGCCTCTGCAAAACCTCGGTGTGCCTATCTGGTTTTACTGCAGCAGGTGGAGAGATCCCAGTTTGGGTGTATAACAGTTTCATCTTCTGGGTTATCCATGAGTCCAGTTTTGTTGATTGCTTTTTTTAATCTCTTGCAAAATAGTTACAGGGTTTTCTTTCTAGCTTGCTCTATTTTGTATTTTATAATCTTCTTGCTGAAATTTTTCTGATGTCAAAATACTGGACAGTGTGTGAAAGAGTAGAGACTGAGATCATTATTTAAACCTGGAAATGGGGAATACATTAGTATAGGGATGAGTCGATCAAGTCAGTTTGGGTTTTATTATTTGTTGCCAAGCCAGACAGTCTTTCCCTCTCTAGAGGAATCTCCTCTACACCTCATAGCCCGGGCAGAAGAATCAAGGTCCTCTTCTACCCCTAATCCCCACAGGTCAGAAGCGAAGCCCAGCAAGTGGCAGCCAGGACCCGGGTTGGGGGGCAGAAATTGACGTGTATCTGTACCACCAGGGGGCTCTTACTGGCCTCCTACTCCAACTTGTCTTGTGAGCACCCAATGGGATTCATGCAAAGGAGCTTGCAAGGGAGTGCAAACTCCTTTTGTGCTAGGGACCCCCCAGCCATTCCAAATGGACCCACTAGCCCATGCTTTAACAATTTGATGAAATTTGGGTGGTTTCTCCTTACACTTTTTATACAACAACTCTTTCTCCTGTGCTTTGCTAAAGGGAAGCACTCCACCTGTCCTGGGAGCACTTCGTCAGTCTTTGGAATCTGGATTACTAGAAACCTTGCAAAGGTAACCCTCAGCTTGACAATAAGCTCAAGAGAAGTTATAATTCTGTAGATTATCCGGGTCCTTCTTATTATTAAGGTGAGAATGGCAATCTTTATAACTTTCTACCTCCTGCGTGGAAGTGTATTTCTAGGACAGATATCTAAAAGTGGAAAAACTTGGTCACATGACATGCATAGTTTTCATAGGCAGAGAAAAAAAACCTCATAAAATAAATGTCTGTCTGTATTCTTTCCCCAATAATGACACCTCTAACAGAAAACTTTGCTAAGTTATTTTCCTTGCTTCATCAATCACATGTTAAGCAACGCTTGTTTTCTGGTATAGACAGAGGACACTGTCCTGGGTGAGCCTGGAGAACTGACTGTTCAGTCTGGAAAGAAGCTTAGTATCTAAGGAAAAAGACTCAGGAGAGACTGAAAAAGTGCTGACAATACAGGGTTTAGCAGAGAAATTCTTTTCTTTTCTGGTGAACTGCGTGGAAAACTTCCTTTATCTGGGTCCCCAGTAAGGACTTGTGTTCCGTCTCCTGTAGACCAGCGATGTTTGAGGCAGTCGTTTTCAAATTCTTTTTGATTAAATTACTTTAAGGTTGATGGCTGTAGAAGCTGGTTTTCTAACACAGCTACAGACATGAGAGCCCTCACAGTGTTTTAGAAGTAAGGGTCCATGAAGCAACGGGCCTAATAGATTGTTTTCCACCTCTCATGCTAGAGGTGTTCTACCCTCATGGGTCAGCAGCGGAACTCAGAGTACAACAGGGACAGCTGGCAAGTCTCAGATCCATCACGTGTCCTGGCGCATGCATTTCCCACCAGCAGCCCCCCAAAAGACCAGGGAAGTGGATTCGATGTTTTAAAATGAGAAGGACTTAGGGCACTGTGGTAGCAATAGAAAGACTAGTGCTCACCTCTTATAAAAGGAATGGTGAGGGCAGGCGCGGGGGCTTATGCCTTTGATTCTAGCACTTTGGGATCACCTAAAGTCAGGAGTTCGAGGCCAGCCTCACCAATATGGTGAAACCCTATCTCTACGAAAAATACAAAAATTAGCCAGGCGTGGTGGCATGTGCCTGTAGTCCTAGCTACTCAGGAGGCCAAGACAGGAGAATCACTTAAACCTGGGAGGCAGAGGTTGCAGTGAGTCGGTATCACATCACTGTACTCCAGCTTGAGTGACAGAGCGAGACCCCGTCTCAAAAATAAAATAAAATTTAAAAACAAAAGATAAAAGGAACAGGGAAGAAAGGAATGAATTGAAACAAACTCACGCATGATAAACCCTAAAATCCTATGTGTTTTCCACAAGGCATTTTCAGTGGTGCAACTTGGTTCCACTGAGCAGGAAAGAAATCTAAGTAGCAGGAGTAGAAGTCAGGGAGGTGAGCAGTGGTGGAGAGGCTGGGGAGGGAGGGGCCTGAAGAGAAGAGGAGAGGAGGGGTCTGCTGTGACTGGTCCTTGGAGGAGCTGCTTGTTTTCTTTGGACTTTGGTTTCATGATCCATAAAATGAAGCAGCTGGACCCCGTTATGTTTAAGGTTCTTTCCTCCTTTAAGATTGCATTTCCTGTTTGTTTTAGACAAAGCTGAAGTAAGCGCATCCTGTTGTGTCACAGTGAATTATCATTTTGGTAACCAGGTCTAAGACACAGGGCATCATCTAGTGCACCAAGAATCCGAAGTCCTGGGCAGTGACACTTGGAGATATATTGGGGGTCTTTTCATGGGGGTTCAATAAAATGCTGAAATTCGAACTGGAGGCTATCTGTAAGGATCCTACTTTTCTTAGGACAGAAACAACTTAAACATATTCTCCTTCATCCTTGATTTTCCAAAAAGAAAAAGGTTTTTAATAGAAATTCTTAAAACCCACCATAAAATGGCAAGGTATCATTTGTGTCCACTAAATTTTGTTCAGAAAGGAAAGAAACATTTTCTTCAGAAAAGTTCTTAGTCAGAACATTAGAACTATGCAATTTGAGGCTAAAACAGAAACGTCAAATTTTTAAACATCAAAGTGTAAATCACTAGTTATGGGATTAGTAACAATGATAATCACGGTGACTTAACAGAATTCTCAATAACTTGAGCATTTTCAAGTAATTATCTATTATCTGAATTTTTTCTCACCAAATCCCTGTGGGGAAATGGGTTAGGTGGTTACATTCTACAGATGTGAAGGAAGGAAATGGGACCCAAGGCGGTGGTGATGTAGGACCAGACTCCAGACACTCCTCCCAGTCCCGAGCTTTGTTCCCCAGCCCGAACGTCATACAGCAACGAGGCAGTTGCCACTGGGTGGGTGTGGGTAGAACCCACTGTGGGAGTACAGGGCCCTCCCCAGACAGGTAGGTTGTTGTTTCCTCAGTCTTCCCTGAAACTTTTTGTCTTACTTTTTTCTTTGTATCCTTTTTTCTGGTCTTGATTTTCTATTTACTTCATAGGATGCTCAGTGCGAGTATTTCTAGTGTCTAGCACAGGGTGCCATACATAGAAGTTGTCCTATAAATACTTGTTGAATGACAAATTAACTAAATGAACACACAGATCATTGAATGTTCATCGTGGCTCTGAAGCTATACAGAGCACCTGTTGTGTCTCGGTCATATTATTTTACTGTATTTGTATAATTCAGCATTAGACAGTATGTACAATACTGTCCTCTTTATTTATTTATGTCCAGAAAGGGTAAATAGGCAGAAGCACAGGAACACAGCACAAAAGCAAACACCCATTGGGCATTTATTAAGCACCAAGTTCTAGTGCTCTTGCAATGCATTATTCCATTTAATCTTCATAAACATTTATATAGTCAGGGTTCCTAGTGGCTACTCACAGAAGCCAAGGGCTAATGCATAGAAACGGAATGCTTTGTATGCCTCTCATGTATGCAATACAACTGGTGTTAGAGGACAAGCCTCAGGCAATGGGGAGATGGAGGTCAGGTAATAAGGCACAGCTCACAGTCATCTCCAAGAGCCGTCCGAGTAGGACCCCCTGCTGCCGACCGTGCACAACCTGAGCTGCCCCAGCCGAGACCAACAACCTCCCAACTCTCCTCTCTTCTTTGCAACACTCCCTTGGGATCCGAGGAAGAGCATCTGATTAGTTGAGCTTCAGTCACACTCTCATGTCTTAGCTGCTGGGGCTGCAGGGAGAAGGTTGATTTGTCACGTTGAGCTTCCTTCCAGTGGGAGGCGGGTCACCTTCCGTCAAGCTGCCCAGTAGGAGACATTGCTCTCCAACAGGATTCATATCCTGGGCAGGGGGAAGAAAAGACGAAGCTGATTACATGGAGGTACTGTTTTTTATTCGCAACTTAGAGATGAGGACACCTAGGCTCAGAGAGGTTCTGTAAGGTATCCAAGGCCACACAGCCGTCAAGTTGGTACTGCAAGGCTAAGTGCTGAGCAAAGGCACGGGACAAGTATGTTCTGCCTTTTTATTAACCAGTTATTTCATTCAACAAAATATAGGTTGAGCCATTCTTTTGTGCCAAGAAGTGTTCTAGATGATGCAATACGATGGTGAGCTGTCTTCTTCTAGAGCAGTCCTTATCCTCTTGGTGCTTATGCTCTAGCAGAGATGCAGACATCAACAGAGAACCGTGAAATGACGCATACGATTACCAATTTGTTAAGCAAGATTAAGAAGAAAAATAGAGACTACAATAAGAGAATGTAAATTGGCTGTGGGGTTATTACATTCTCTGAGAAAGGAGATTTTATCTGTATAGGAGTTAGTCAGATGAAAAACAGGAGAATTCGTGTCCCAGATAATTCACTGTACTCAGAAACCTGGGGGAGGAAGGAGCTTGATGTGTTAAACATGATTGCATGCTCTTCTGTGTGTTTTATAAATTATTTTAACTAGAGCCAATTTGCTGACTTGACAAGTTAAACTTGTCATTTGTCCAAAGCCAGAGTAAACGTGTAATTAAACGAAGACTGGGATTATAGATCGTTGTTTATTTCATGGCATGATGCATTCCTAAATTCTGAATTTAGAAAAACTTAATTAAAAATCCCCTGAAATAAGTATCCAAAATCTCTCTGAATGATGGGAAAAGCTGTGTCTGCAATGTCCCATGAAAGGTCTCTAACCTCCAGCTTCAGTGAAATCAATCACCCTCCTGAAGTTGTCCTCAAACGTTCAGGATTTTTGATGCCGGTGTGCAGACCAGGAATGCGAAGACGTAAGAGGCAGACGCTGAAAGTTTCGAATTTCATGTTATAAATAAAAAGATTCTCTCACACAACCCTCTGATGTGGTGACACAGAGAGAAGCAACAGCCTTGGAGCTGGTCACTTGCTGTTCCCAGTGTCGACAGCTTGAACTTCTTCATGTCTTCAAGAAATGCAAACACTATGCATATTACAGGTCCAGAAAAAATCCACCTCCAGTGAGCCAAGTTGGAAGGGCAGGAAGCAAGTATGTGTCAACTTTACAGAAATAGCATGTTTATGTAAGTAAGTGATTTCTGCAGCCCAGTCCAAACACTGCTGCTCTGGAGATGAGCAATCCTTAGGAAATTTCAAGTCCATTGTTAGTGCGCGAGTCAGGTTAGCCTTGGTTATGCTAATGTGACAAAGAGCTCCCACAGCTAAGTGGCTGGAAACAGTATTAATTTTCTGCTCATGCTTCATGTTCACTGTGGGTAGAAAGCCTTTATTCACTGTGATCTTTTAAGATCCAAACTGAGGGCTGCCCTGAACATGTGCTTCCAGCATAGCCACGGGAGGAGTTTCACCCTGGTTTGCAAGACTGTCTCCTTGAGGTGTCTCTTAGCCAAGCAAGCCACCTTGTTATTCTTAACTTCAAAGTGGGTGGGAAGTGCAGCTCCACCTAATGTACCTGGGAAGAGACGAGAACTGGAATATTCATGAATCGACCTGATGAGAACCCCAGAGCAAACGAAGATATTCGTCTAGGTCCGGATGGACATTATAGGACCTCAAGAGTATGAGAACAGTCACAGTGAAGCCTTTGCTCTGTCCTCCACTGTGGTCTATGTATCAGGATCCAGTCCAGAAAACAGAAACTAAGTATTTCAGCCCTAGAGGAAGCTGATTAGTGATACAGTGTTGGAAGAGCTGGCAGAGGAAAAGGGAGGAGAAGGTTGGAAGGTATAAATGAACAAGTGATTCCCAGAGGCCAGAGAGCTAATGCCCCTGGGCTAGAGTCCCTAGCCCATGCCTGCCCTGCATGCTGGAGATGCTGTCACAGTTGGTTCTGGATGTGCCACTGAGATGCCACCGCACTGAAAGCTGGAACGGTCACCAACAGTGTTGACACAGTGGCACAGCTTCCATTGGCGGAGCTTGAATGGCTCCGCCTGCAGATTAGATAGCAGTGTCATTTCATTTCTTAGTGTTAATGGCTGCTTTGTGGTTATGTAGGAAAATTTCCTCATATTTAGCAAATACACACTGAAGTGTTAGTGGGCAATAGAATATCATTTTGGCAAATTACTCTCAAAAGATTCAACTGAAAAAACAAATCCTTTGTATTTTCTTAGTTGCAACTTTTCTGTAAGTTTGAGATTCTTTTTTTTTTCCAATTTAAAAATTGAGCATAGGACCACTAGTGGGTCACCTGAACAACAAACATATTCTTTCTTCCCCCATGTGAAACAATGGGCCCAGCTCTTCTGAAAGTCAGTCCATGGCCCAAGCCAACATTTTCCTTGCCTGCGGGTCTGTCGACCCAAGTATCCTGAGCTGACCGGGCAACAGCCATAGCTTGAAATCTAATGGGATTCTTATTGTGTCTCCAGATGGAAATATGGAAACATTTGCCCTTTGAGAACCATAACCTCTAGAATTGCAGAACCTAAAGTCGAAAGCACACATCTTCCTTGGGTGACTGATTGGGACATTCATTGGGTTCACTGCGGTGATGTGAGGCAAGACCTTGGTTTCTTCCATCCCCTTGTTTCTTAGACCCATACCACACTTGGAAACACAGCACCACATTATAGTTATTGATTAAGGCAGAGACTCTCGATAATAATGGTGCTTCTCTTACCATTGCATTTTTAATTTTTTAAAATAAAAAATTGTGTTTATATGTGATAAAATTCAGCAGTTTAAGTGTAGACTCGAGTATTATCATGATGTAGAATTGTATTACCTCAAAAGTTTCCCTCATATCACTTTTCATTCTGTGCCACCCCCAAAAACCTGGGCCGTGGCAACCAGTACTCAGATCTCTGTCTTTACGGTTTACCCTTCTTCTCCTAGAATTTCACAAAAACAGAATCACACAGTATGCCACCTTTCATATTTGGCTTATTTGACTTACATCACACAAGCATATGTGATATGTTCCTTCTTACTCCCTGATAGTATTCTATGACATGCATTTGCCACAATTTATTCATAATAACCCTGAAATTAGGTAGCATAATTCCTTCAGCTTTGTCATAAGTTTTCAAAACTGTCTTGGATGTTCTAGGTCCTTTGCCTTTGCAACTACAGTTGAAAATCAGCCTGTCAATTTCTATAAAAATGCCCACTGGGATTTTGATTGGGATTGCATTGAAGATTCAGGTCAGCTTGGAGCAAGGAAATATCATGATAGATTGATTTCTCTCTTCCATGACTATGGCATCTCTCTACGTTTATTTGGTCTTCAATCATTTTCCATAATGTTGGTTTGGTTTTTTTTTTTAGTTACTGCATAGAGTTCTTCAATGTATTTTGTTAAATTTATCCCTAATATGTCGTGTTTTTGATGATCTTGTAAATGATGTTATTTAAATTTTAATTTCCAATCAGGCATTGCTAGTACATAAACATACGTGATTTCTGTGTATTGATTATGGACCCGGCAGCTTGCTAAAATCATTTAACAGTTTTGGTAGCTTTTATATAAATTCTTAGAAATTTTTCTATGTAGACACATATAGTATGTGGATAAAGTCAGCTTTCATTTTGACTTTTCAATCTGTATGCTTTTTATTTCTTCACCTTGCCTTGTGGCATTGTGTAGGATCTCCAGTATGACCTTGAATACAAGTGATAAAAGTGAATATTCTTGCCTTGTTTCAGATCTTAGGGGGAAAGCGTCCAGGCTTTGGACACTACATACAATGTTGGCTGTAGGCTTTTTAATGCTTTACTTTATCCTATTGATAGCATTTATTTATATGCCTTGTTTTCCAAGAACCTATCAAAAATAAATGCTGAATTTTGTCAAATGTCTTTTCTGTATCTATTGAGATGATCTTATGGTGGTTCCCTTTTGGTCTGTTGATAGGGTAAATTACATTGCTTGGTTTTCAAATGTTAAATCTACCCTTATTGTCATTAAATTATACCCACATATTTTTGATGTATTTTTTATATTAGGCAGGATTTATTCTGTAAATATTTTGTTATAGATATTTGCGTCTCCAATCATGAGATCTATTGATCTACTTTTGATATTACGGTCACAGGACCTCATAAGTTGAGCTGGGAAGTATTCCATCTTTTTTTCACCAAAGGGTGTGTGTTCAGCTGGCACTATTTCTTCCCTAAGTGTATGATAGACTTAGAGATAGACCAGTGAAATCATCTGGGCCTGGAGGGTTTTATTTGTTTGTTTGTTTGTTGGAACTTTTTTTATTTTATTTATTTTATCTTTTTTATTGCATTTTAGGTTTTGGGGTACATGTGCAGAACATGCAAGATAGTTGCATAGGTACACACGTGGCAGTGGAACGTTTTTAATTAGAATTCAAATACTTTATGGATATAGTGCTATTCAGGTTATTCATTTCTTCTTAAGTTTGCTGGTTCATGTATTTAATGAATATGTCTATTTCATCTACACTAAAATATTCATTTCTGTGAAATAAAGTGGTTCGCAATATTCACTTATTATCCTCTGAGTGTCAACAGAATCGGTAGTGACGGCCCTCTCTCATATTGGCAAATTTTGTCTTCCTAATTTTACTCTGATAATCTAATTAGAGTTTGTTAATTTTGCTGATTTTTTCAAATAACACATAACATTTTATTAATATGTCTTTACTGGTTTTCTGTTTTCTATTTATTTATTATTTTATTCTTAATATTTTTCCTTCATCTTGAACAGGTTTAATTTATTCTTCTTTCTTAATTTCCTAGAGTAAAAGCTTAGATTGTTGGTTTGAGACTTTTTTATAAGCATTTGTTGATCAAAAAACTACTCTCTAAACATTATTCATCTATATGCCACAAATGATGCCATGTAGCACTTTTGTTTTTATAGCAGTAATATTTTCCAATTTTCTTTTTTTACTCACAGTTCTTTAAAACGTATTGGCCTATATCCAAATATTTGAAGATTTTCTCTATATATTTCTGTTACGGATGTTTAGTTTTTTTTTTACTCTGTCACCCAGGCTGGGATTCAGGTGGTGTGATCTCCACTCACTGCAACCTCTGCCTCTCGGGTTCAAGAGATTCTCCTGTCTCGGCCTCCCAAGTAGCTGGCATCACAGGCATGGGCCACCACACCTGGCTAATTTTTGTATTTTTAGTAGAGATGGGGTTTCACCATGTTGGCCAGGCTGATCTCGAACTCCTGACCTCAGGTGATCCACCTGCCTCAGCCTCCCAAAGTGCCGGGATTATAGGCATGAGTCACCACACCCGGCCTATTTCTAGTATATTTTATTACATAATATGGAAGATATCAGACTGAAATTTTTTTTCGTTTATATGCAGACATTTTCCCATTAATTTTTCTTTTCTTTTCTTTTCTTTTTTTAGATGGAGTCACTCTGTTGCCCAGGTTGGAGTGCAGTGGTGTGATCTCACCTCACTGTAGTCTCCACCTCCTGGGCTCAAGTGATTCTCATCTCAGCCTCCCAAGTAACTGGGATTACAAGCATGCACCACCACACCCTGCTAATTTTTGTATTTTTAGTAGAGACAGGGTTTCATCATGTTGGTCAGGTTAGTCTCAAACTCTTGACCTCAGTTAACTTACCCGCCCTGGTTCCCAGAGTGCCGGGACTACAGGCATAGGCACCTGGCCTGATTTCTAGATGAGAAAGAAGAAAATATGTTTATGCTTTCAACCTTCTTAAGCTTATTTAGAGGACTTTCTTCACAGCCCAGAATATAATCTATCTTGACAAATATCTGTACCTGAAAACAATGTGTTGTCTGTCGTATTGGATGAGTGTGTTATAAATGTCAATTGCAGCAAGTTGTGTGGTAGTCATAGCAGGCTGAATAACAGCCCATGACCACATCCAGGTCCTAATCCCTGGGACGTATGAGTGTTGCCTTATATAGTATCAGGAACGTGGAAGACTTGATTAAAGACTTTGAGATAAGGAGATTATCCTGGAAGTGTTGCCTTATATAGTATCAGGAACTTTGAAGACTTGATTAAAGACTTTGTGATAAGGAGATTATCCTGGAAGTGTTGCCTTATATAGTATCAGGAACTTCGAAGACTTGATTAAAGACTTTGAGATAAGGAGATTATCCTGGATTATCTGGCCCTAAATATAATCATAGGAATCCTTGTAAGAGGCATCCAGAGAGAGATTTGCCAAGAGAAGGAAAAGGTATATGAAGACAGCAGAGAGAGATGTGAAGATGATACCCTGCTAGTCCTGAAGAAAGGGATCCTGAGCCAAGAAGTGCAAAGAATGCAGCTTTACAAAGTGGAAAAGGCAAGGAAATGAATGTTCCCTAGAGCCTCCGAAGGAGGTGGTCCTGCTGACACCGGGTCTCAGCCTAGTGAAACTCATTTCAGAATTCTGACCTCCAGAAATCCAAGAGAATAATTTTTAAAAACGATTTACTTGGAAATTATTATAGATTCACAGGAAATTGGAAAGATAGTACAAAGAGATCCCTTGTACACTTCATCAGCTTCCCCCAGGGGTTATGTCTTGTAAAATACCGCACAATAGCAATTGTATAATACAATGTAATATACAATATGTCATATAATACCGTACAATAGCAAAACCAGGAAATTGGCATTGTTTCAATGTGTTCAATGTGTGCGTATAGTTTTGTTTCTGTGTCATTTTACCGCATGTGTAGATTCACAAAATCACCACCACCACAACCAAGATACAGAACTATGAGACCAGTCTAGGCAACATAGCAAGACCTCATCTCTACAAAAATAAATAAAAATTTAAAAGTAGCTGAGCATGATGGCATGTGCCTGTGGAAGTCCCAGATACTCTGGAGACTGAAGCGGAAGGATGGTTTAAATCCAGGAGTTTGAGGGTGCAGTGAACTGTGTTCCTACCACTGCACTCTAGCCTGGATGAAAGAGCAAAGCCTTGTCTCAAAAAAAAAAGAAGATACACAATTATTCCATGAATCACCACAAAGATCTTTGTTATGCTACCCCTTATGGTCACATCCATCCCCTTCTTCCTACCCTCTCACATCCGCCACCATCCCTAACACCCAGAAGTTACCAACCTGTTGATCATCTCTTAGAAAATTGATTTTTTAACACTTCATTAAGGGCAGTTTTAATTTCACAGAAAAAATTGAAATGAAAGGACAGAGAGTTCCCATATATTCTCTGCCCCACACAGGTATAGCCTCCTCCACTCTCTACATCCCCCGCCAGAATGGCAAGCTTGTGACAGCTGATGAAACTAATTTGCTTTGTTTCAAATGGCCAAGAATTTAGTGATTTGTTACAGCAGCCATGGGAAACTAGCACAATAATGTTCAAACCTTCTACATCCTGACTCATATTTATTTCATTACTGAGGGAGAAAGGTAGAAATTTCCAATCACAGATGTGGGTTCTTTTTTTTACTTCTGGTGCTGTCTGTTCTTGCTTTATGTATTTTGTACCTTTGTTATTTGTACCCCTGTTTACACATTTCAGACTACCATGTTCTCTTGGTGAATTTCTCATTTCCTTATTGTAAAATGTCGTTTTGTAATAGGATTTCTCCCAATATTTACTTTGTCATTAAGATAGCCATTCCAACTTCCTTTTTACAGCCTATAGTTGTATCTTGCTTTTGTATCTGGTCTGACGGTCTCTGACATTCAAATATAGCATTTAGGCCATTTTTACTTCATGTAATTATCAACATGGATAGATTGAAAGTGACCACTTAACAAAGTGCTATTTTCTATTTGCCCTGTCGCCTCTCAGTACCTTTCAGATGAAATGAATTTTGTTAATAGTTTCGTTTTATTTCCCTATTGGCTTGTTAACTATTCTCTCTCTCTCTCTCTCTCTCTCTCTCTCTCTCTCTCTCTCTCTCTCTCTCTCTCTCTCTCTCTCTCTCCCCCACACACACACCCCACTGTGTGTGTGTGTGTGTGTGTTTATGGTTGCTCTAGGATTTACAGCATATCCATTGAATGTCTCACAATCTACATTCAAATAACATTATCTTACCTCATGTATTATGTCAGAACCCAACAACAGTCTACTTACATTAAATCCCTCTGTTCTTTGGGCCATTCTTTTCGTATATTTTATTTCTACATATGTTATATATTCTTCAATGTATTATTGTTAGTTTTGCTTTAAACCATCAATTATATTTTAAAGAAGTAAAAATAAGAAAAATGTTTACATATATTTACCTATTTACCATTTGGGTTACTCTTTATTTCTTTGTTTAGATCAACTCTCTATTAGAAATATTTTCCTTTTGCTTGAAAAAATTCTCTTAAGATTTCTTGAATTACTGCTCTGCTGATTATAAATTCTATCAAGTCTTGTTTCTCTGAAAAAGTAACTTTAATTTTTGAAAAATTACTTTTATTCTTAATTTTTTTTCTTTTTTTTTTTTAAGATGGGGTTTCACCATGATGGCCAGACCGGTCTTGAACTCCTGACCTCAGGTCATCCACCCACCTCAGCCTCCCAAAGTGCTAGGATTACAGGCGTGAGCCACTGGGCCCAGCCATTATTCTTAATTTTTTTCTAATTATTTTAACTTTATTTTAATGGTTTTAAATTATTTTACAATTCCATTGTTTTCTGGCTTGCATAGTTTCTGACAAGAAGTCTGATGTCATAATTCTCCTGTGTGCAATGCTTTCTTTTTCTGGCTACTGGTAAGATTTTCTTCTTTATTGCTGGCTTTTAACAATTTAATAATAATATAGCTTGATGTAGCTTTGTTTGGTTTTCTTTTTTTTTTACTTTTTGCTTTCTTTCTTGGTTACTTAGAGCTCACTGGGTTTCTGGAATTTGTAAGTTTAAAGTTTTCCTTAAATTTGTAAATTGTTTTGCCATTCTTTTTTCAAATACTTTGTATTCTCCCTCCCACCATCATCTGGTAGTCCAATATTAAACTGCTTAATATGTTCATTGGCTGACAATAGTCTGCTCATCATTTTTCAGCTTTTTAATTCTCTGTGTTTCAGTTTAGATAGTTTCTATTGCTGGGTTCTCAAGTTTACTATTTTTTTAATACCAGCAAGATGTAGCATTAATCCCATCCAATAAATAATTGATTTCATATAGTGAATTTGTTATCTCTGGGAGTTCAGTTTTGATTTTTTAATATCTTCTATTTCTACATCATGTTCATATTTACCTCTACCTTCATGGATATATGCAGTATATTTGTAATAGCTTTTAAGCCTCCTTTTCTGTTAGTGCCATTTCTTTTTACTTCTAGTTCTGTTTCTATTGATTGATTGTTTTCCTGATTATGACTCATATTTTCCTGTTTTTTGCCTGCCAGTTAGCTTTATATTATACCCTGGATATCACACATTTTAAATTGTTGTTTTCTGGGTTTTGTTGTATTCTTCTAAAACTTGCTGAATTTTTTTCATTTATAAAATTACAATTAGTTGTATCCTTTTGAGCCTCTCTTTAAAGCTGTATTACAGTAAGTCCAGAACAGTCTTTAATCTAGGGCTGATATATAGCCCTGGTATTAAAGTGGGGCCCTTATGAAGATCTGTCTGATGCCTCATATATGAAAAGGTCTTTCAGTCTCATAAGTGGGTACATGAACTAGTCCAAGTCCTGTGTGAATTACAAAAATTGTAATGTCTACTCTTTTTATTGGCCTTTGTTCTGACTTTGGCCATAGATAATTGCCTTTCCTGTATGTACAGATCAGTATTCACTCAATGACTCAGGAGAACCCCTTGCAAATCTCTGATACTCTTACTTTTTCTCTGTAATTCCATCATTTCTGATATTTTGCACATGCACATTCTAGCCTCCTTGACCTTCATAAAGTTCAGTACATGTCACCTAAAATTGGTAGGACTGCCAGGCTTTGACTGGTTTTTCCTCCCTGCCCTGCAGTCTGGGAACCACCTCCAGGCAATGTGCTGAGGCAATCATAGGGCTCACCTCACTTGTTTCCCTTCTTTCTGGGATCTCAGCTTTACCCTGCCTGTGGTCCAATGTCTACAAACCATGGTTTTATGCATTTTGTCTGTTCTTATAGTTATTAAAGTAGAAGGGTAAATGCAATCCCTGTTACTTTATCTGGGCTGGAAGTGGAAGTTCCTTGCATATTCTATATTAATAGTAAACAGGGTGTCCTATGGGCATTCCACAAAAGATAGTCGATTTGTGAGTTTTCTGGATTTAGAGTGTATATTCATTTGTGACCACTTTTCTAAGATCTCTCCCTTCACCATTTGTCATGGAAGTTCTGGCATTCCTATTCACTTAATAGAAAAACAACCATTTCCAAAGTCCCAAGTCAGCCTGGCTTTGTGTTTATATTATCTTCCAGTGCTCTTGCCAGGGATAAAATTAAATTCTGCACAGGGGGAAAGAGCTCCTGGGAAAGTACGAGTTCAGCAGGGAGACACTCCTGGGAAAGAAAATAGGTAGGTGGCTGTGTCTGATCTCTTTTTGAACATATTTATAGCTGGACCTCCTAATAAATTACATTTTCCACAAGAGTCCTCATCTATTCAAGGTTTTTGGCTTAACGTAAACAAACCTAGAATTTATGTATTTATGGTGCAGGGTCCCTTGAAAAAAATGTCACATAAGCCACGTGATTATCTATCTGGGTGTGAAATGGAGATATTTCATAATCTCCGGTGCCCCTAGTTGTGTGAAATAACCCTCACCTCACTCAGAGCCCTCACCTACCACTCTGCACAGCACCATATGGCAATGTGACCTGGGGAGACACATTTGAGCTAGCAGACCCTTCCCTGGTTTTCACAGGCCACAGGCCCGACCCGAAGACATTTTCTAGATCCTGTTGTTCCTCTTCATCAACGCATTGCCTCTGCTGTCTTGGCAAGCTCGGCATGTCATCATGGTTTCACTAGGATTTGGCCCTTGATATTTGTCTCGTTTCTAGAAGAAGACGAAGCTTTTCATTGCTGAGGCCTCAGCCCATCGTCTGGGGAGCCCTGGAACTGGGTTAATTCTTCCCATACTTACCAAACTGAACTCAAGAGGTTAGACCCCGTACCCACATCCGCCAGGCACTGGCTGCGCTTCTCCTTCTCCAGACAGCGGGTTCACTGTGATCACAAACGGTAGCCTGTGAAATGCGCAGCCCTGAGCCAGCAGCAGCATTCAGGTGTCTTGGTGCGGAACCGAAGTATCCACAACATTATTCCATTTGGTTTTTTAAAATTCTAGTCAAGAATCCCTAACTGGTAAAAATTAAATTGGTCATGACCTGGAGATGAAAAAATACTGACCTGGCTCCCACTTCGGGAGTTAGCCCCTGGCCCGGAGCTCAGCACGCAGTAGGTGACAGAATGATGCTGTAATCCCCATCTCTGCTGAAGGAAACGTCTCTCTAGCAGCTTCGGCCAAAAACATCAGGCTGTGTTTGCCTCATCTTTTTCTCCCACATCTCACATTCTTTCTTTCGCCTTGCCCAGTTGCCACCTTTGAGATGCGATTTATTCAGAGTCCGGATCTTCTTTCTCTTCTCTGCGGCGCCAGTCTCCAGACCCTTCAAAAGGTAAATCGGATCACCTCACTTTGGCTCCTCTGCTTAAAACTCTCTGGTTGTTCTCCTTCTTATTCTGAGTAAAGGCTAAGGCTTTACAATGGCCTCAGGTCCTGATGGGTTTTCCTCCCTCATCCTGTCTCCAGCTTTTCTGCCCTGGTTCCCTGCTACAGCAACACGGAGCTTCACTGTTGAACCCCCTGAGTGTGGTTCAGCCCTGGGGCATTTGCAACAGCTGCTCCCCTGCTGGAGAGCTCTTCCTTCAAATGTCTGCTCTTCTCAGTCCTTCACTTCTTCAAGTGGTTGCCCAAATAACGATCTCCCAAAAAGACCGATACTCCGTATCATTCTGTTGGAATTGCCACCTGTCTCCCAGCCCCCAACATCTCTTCCAAATACTCTTGCTCTGCTTTTTTAAAACACTGTTCCCATCTTAGACTAAATAATTTACTTATTTATGTCTATTTTCTTATTTTCTGTCTCCTCTGCCAGGCTGTCTGTCGCGTGAGTGCCAAGAGTTCTATTTGTTTTCCTTTGTGGCACTGAGTTTGTTCTAGTGCCTAGGACATGTCCCGGCCCACAGATAGTACCCAATAACTATTGGCCAGATCCATCAATAACTGACTTAGAGTCTAGGCGGCCAAGTTTTGAGCTCCCCTTTCCCCAGTGTTATCCCCAGTTTTAAAACTCTCCTGATTCTCCTTTATATACTGACTGTCATATTCTTGAGACCTAAAATATGAACTTACAAAGTAATTTATTTTCAAAAGCTGTTAACTCATTTATCTAATTACTAAATTCAAATCTGATTTACAATTATAAATTCTTCTGGCTTATATAAATGAGAAAAATGAATTCAGGAGACTATCCTTTCTCATAGGAGTTTAATCTCCAAGGCTTCTGCTAGCACAGAAAACAGTCTGTGATTCTAAGAGTCTATTCACTTCTCATGGCCATATCCAAATATTTTAACACCAATTCCACAGCCTGCACAGTTGGCCGGCCCAGCTGGTCTGCAGAATCTGGGGGAGGCTCGTGGCAGGCTGACGTCAATTGGCAGAGCCCAGTCTGGAAGGAGCTCACAGTCAGCCTACTCCCACACGCTCCCCTCTCTTCCATCCAATGTTATCAACTAACTTTGCTTCTTCTTATTCAAATTCATCTCCTACAATTTTTTCAACAAGGAAATCTGTGGCCTTACAGAGTCTTTGGTCACGTTATTCTCAACCTACAACCATGCCAACAGAAAATATAGGAATTAAGTGTGAATTGTTCTAATTGATGGTACTTTTAGTTATATTTTTATTTTTCAAGATATTAACGTTAATTTTTGTAAATGTCTGAACCTACTCTGCTACGGTTTTACATTTCTTTATCCTAAAGGAAGATGAAGATTTTTGCCCAGAAGAGCTGCCCAAGCAGTACAAAGCAATTGATTACTGACATGATGACAATTGATTTACCAATTACCTTTACTTGCATGCCAAGGTCTTTTGTTTTGCAGTTTGAAGGCCAATCATTACCTCAGTTAGGCTCATTAAACAGTACATTCTTTGGAACTACAGTGTGCAAGTAAATCAAACAGAAAAATTCCATAAGAAAACTCGTGGTATTTTCGTATATGACTGGGTGGAAAAAGCAAAACGACTACAATCTATGACGTAAATAGAAAATGTTTTCTGAATGAAAAATCTCGTTTATGCTAGCATTTACTGTAATCTGATATTTCTCATGTTTTGTTGGCAATTTAACATAATGATAGGATATGAGTGCCATATCCTACGTCTCCAAAAACAGAAGCAGAAAAAAGAAGAGCGAAAAACCACATTGCTGACCAGGCCAAGCTCTGAGTCCTTATGTTCTCAGCCTTTCCAGGAGGTTAAAGCATGGAATATTCCACCTGTAGAAATTATTTTGCCCATATTCTAGGTGACAATTTAAAACCATTCAATCTCTTCTTCAATTTCCTCATATTCCCTGATGCTCACTCTATTCTGGAATCTGACGGATAATTATTAATTTGTAACTTGGATATAAAATTATTATCTCCCCACCTTCTCCCCTTGTCTTCTCTCCTGTAAACACAGCAGGTGATTATGAGCTCACCCTGAACCTCACCTCCTCTCTGCGCTTATTCAGCCCCATTTCATTCTCAGCTTAAAAGGACACTCACCATCAAACCTTCATTTCTTTGAAGTCTCTGGTTTTAGCCTCTCTCTCGTCCCTCCCTTCTGCATTCCTTTAAATAAATACTGACCTCAATTCTCTCACATGTATCCATTCCCGAGTTATATCTGGCTGAAAAAGGAACTGGAGCGCAAACGCTTCTTAGGCATTAATTTGAATGATATTTATTAGGCTCACGGGGTGCAGAGCAGTCAGCCAGGCCCCCCTGTTATCATCTCAAAGCTGATGAATGCACCTTCTGTTTCTAATTCCTCCCGCTCCCTCTTGAGCTCTAGAAATTCTGACTCACTTAAACCTTTTCACAGAAACAACTCCACAGATTCCAGCAGCTCCTCCTCCAAATCGTGTCTGCACATCATCACTTAGCTCTGTCAGAAAATGTCTGTCAGCAAAAGTTTATACACAGCCATATTTGCCATATTTCCCATTAATTTTCTTTCTGTCTTTTTTTTTTTTTTGAGACGGAGTTGCTCTATTGTCCAGGCTGGAGTGCAGTGTGCGATCTCGCCTCAAAGCAGCCTCCCCCTCCTGGGCGCAAGTGATTCTCATCTCAGCCTCCTGAGTAACTGAGATTACCCGCCATCACACCTGGCTAATTTTTGTGTTTTTAGTAGAGTTGGGGTTTCACCATGTTGAGCAGGCTGGTCTCAAATTCCTGATCTCAAATGATTCACCCACGTCAGCCTCCCAAAGTGATGGGATTACAAGCGTGAGCCACTGTGCTGGCCTAATTTCCATTTTCATTTCAAACATGCACTCGTATAGAAAGAAAAATTACATGAAGGTATAGTAAAAATCACATTTACAATTATAAAATTATCTCTTGGTACATTTAATATTTTAAAATTTACATTTCTTGTCTATGAATGGAAACCACAGGCTGGATGTTTGTATGACTGGGTGTATCCATAAGGTCGGGACACCAATTGACAGAACACTACTGAGTGGAGGGTGGTCTCTAATGGAATGCTACTGAGTTGCCAATACAGTCTTAGAAACAAGTCTTGAAAAATAATGTCTGCTCATCACATTCACTCAAGACAGAAAACTGATAGTAAAAGTGTAGGATGAATAAAAAAAACCAACAGCAGCAACAACAACTAAAAGCTCAAGCGTTGGCAGTCTCATGGTCTAAGCAGAAACGATGGTCTAAAAGAATACAACTTAGTAAGTATGGCATTGAGTTGAGCATTCCCATTAACATACCAGAATACCACTACTTAACAGCACTTTGTAACTGAAGGATTTTGTAATTTAGAGACTTTGAAATTTCTCAGGAATTTCTAGCATAATCCACTGAGCAAAAACCCAAGTAAGTCTGCTCTTGAACCATATTCAGAGAAGTTCAAGAAGCAAGGGAGATGTTAATCCCAATGTATTCACCCGGATCTGAGGTAGGGTCTGTTGGCTCACTGTGGGAGGGCATTGGACAACTCATAGAGGTCCAGGTGTGAGCAAACAGGATGAGGAAAGATGAAGAAAATGATGACATTCAGTTTAATGCTGTCTTCAATAAGGTAGTAAAAGGAATAGACTTTTATCTCCAATGTCAGTGCAGCCTGGAGCTGGACTAGCCACACTGTCTTCACTGTCTCCACAGCCTCCCCAGCATCTGTTGTTTCTTGACTTTTTAATAATCACGATTCTGATTGGTGTGAGATGGTATTGCGTTGTGGTTTTGATTTGCATTTCTCTAATGATCAGTGATGTTGAACTTTTTTTTATATGGTTGTTGTCTTCTTTTGAGAAGTGTGTGTTCATGTCCTTTGCCCAGTTTTTAATGGCGTTGTTTGGTTTTTTTCTTATAAATTTGTTTAAGCTTCCTGTAGATTCTGGATATTAGACCTTTGTCAGATGGATAGATTGCAAGCATTTCTCCCATTCTGTAGGTTGTCTGTTCACTCTGATGATAGTTTCTTTTGTTGTACAGAAGCTCTTTAGTTTAATTAGATCCCAATCGTCAATTTTCTCTTTTGTTCCAACTGCTTTTGATGTTTTCACCATTAGATCTTTGTCTGTCCCTATATCCTGAGAAGTACTGCCTAGATTTTCTTCTAGGGTTTGTATAGGTTTGGGCTTAACATTTAAGTCTCTAATCCATCTTGAGTTAATTTTTGTGTAAAGCATAAGGAAGGGGTCGAGTTTCGATTTTCTGCATATGGCTAACCAGTTCTCCCAGCACTATTTATTAAATAGAGAATCCTTTCCCTTTCCCATTGCTTGTTTTTGTCAGGCTTGTCAAAGTGTGCTAGCTGGTTCTTTTGCCCATTAGTTGACACAGTTTCTTCATTGTGTCTATGCTCTTTACCATTTGGTACATTTTTGGAGTGGCTGGTACTGGTTGTTCCTTTCTATGTTTACTGCTTCTTTGAGGAGCTCTTGTAAGGCAGGCCCGGTAGTGATGAAATCTCTGAGCAATTGCTTGTTTGTAAAGGATTTTATTTCTCTTTCGCTTATGAAGCTTAGTTTGGCTGGATATGAAATTCTAGGTTGAAAGTTCTTTTCTTTAACGATGTTGAATATTGGTCCCCACTCTCTTCTGGCTTGTAGGGTTTCTGCTGAGAGATCCACAGTGAGCTGATGGGCTTCCCTTTGTGGGTAACGCGACCTTTCTCTCTGGCTGCCCTCAGCATTTCTTCCTTCATTTAAACCCTGGTGAATCTGATGATTATGTGCCTTGGGGTTGCTCTTCTTGAGGAATATCTTTGTGGTGTTCTCTGATTTCCTAGACTTGAATATTGGCCTGCCTTGCTTGGTTGGGGAAGTTCTCCTGGATAATATCCTGAAGAGTGTTTTCCAGCTTGGATTCATTTTCTCCATCACATTCAGGTACATCTATCAAACGAAGATTAGGTCTTTTCACATAATCCCATATTTCTTGGAGGCTTTGTTCATTTCTTTTTACACGTTTTATCTAATCTTGCCTTCTCATTTTATTTCACTGAGTTGATCTTCAATCTCTGATATCCTTTCTTCTGTTTGGTCGATTTGGCTATTGAAACTTGTGTATGCTTCATGAAGTTCTTGTGTTGTGTTTTTCAGCTTCATCAATTCATTTATATTCTTCTCTAAGCTGTTTATTCTCATTAGCATTTCATCAAACCTTTTTTCAAGGTTCTTAGTTTCTTTGCATTGCATTAGAACATGTTCTTTTAGCTTGAGAAGTTTGTTATTACCCACATTCTGAAGCCTGTTTCTGTCAATTCATCAGACTCATTCTCCATACAGCCTTGTTCCCTTGCTGGTGAGGAGTTGTGATCCCTTGGAGGAGAAGAGGTTTTCTGGTTTTGGGTGTTTTCATCCTTTTTGCACTGGTTTCTTCCCATCTTTGTGGATTTGTCTACCTGTGGTCTTTGTAGTTGGTGACTTTCGAATGGAATCTCTGAGTGGACATTCTTTTTGTTGATGATAAAGTTATTTCTTTCTGTTTTTTAGTTTTCCTTCTAACAGTCAGGCCCCTCTGCTGTAGGACTGCTGGAGGTCCACTCCAGATCCTACTTGCCTGGGAATCACTTGTGGTGGCTGCAGAACAGTAAGGGTTGCTGCCAGTTTCTTCTTCTGTTTTCTTTGTCCCAGAAGGATACTCACCAGATGTCAACAAGCTCTCCTTTATGAGGTGACTCTTTGGATATATGGGGGTCAGGGAGCTGCTTGAGGAGACAGTCTTTCTCTTATAGGAGCTCAAGTGCTGAGCTGTGAGCTCCATTGTTCCATTCAGTGCTCCTGGGCAGGTACATTTAAGTCTGCTGCAGCGGAACTCATAACTGCCTTTTTTTAACAAAGTTCCCTGTCCTGGGAAGGTGGGGCTTTATTTATAAGTTCCTGACATGCTGCTCCCTTTTTTCAGAGGTGCCCTGCCTAGCAAGGAGGTAGCCTAGTCACAGTCTGCCAGCAGAGGCATTGCCGAGCTGCCGTGGGCTCTGCCTAGCTGCTGTGCGAACCTTCTTGAGGTTTTGTTTATAGAGGTATAGATAGAACTACCTCAGTAATGATGGTCTGCCTCAGTAATGGTGGACTGTCTCCATAATGGTGGACTGTCTCAGTAATGGCGGATTGCCTCAGTAATGGCAAACTGCCTCAATAATGGCATACTGCCTTGGTAGTGGTGGACTGTCCTGGTAATGGCAGATGTCCTTCCCCCCACAGAGTTGGAATATCCCAGGTCCAGCTGTGCTTGCTGTGAAACTCTCAATCCAGAGCATTTCAGATTGCTGGTCTTTGTGGGGGTGGGACCCACCAAGCCAGATCTCCTAGCTCTCTGTTTCAGCCCCCTTTTTTCCAGTTGAATGGGCCACTCTGTCTCCCAGGCATTCCAGGTGCCAGTTGAAACAGCCGCCCAGATTTGTGCAAGTTTTTGTGCAGAGACCTGCTGCACTAGCTGAAACAGCTGTGCTGGAGACTGGTGGTGCTTTTCCACCTGGGAATCTCCTGCTCTGTGGGCAGTAAAAACTCGTTTGGAAATGCGGTGATCACTCACCCTCTGCGTTCTCGCTGGGAACTGCACTCCAGAGCTGTTCCTATTTGGCCATCTTGGATCTTCAATTCTTTCAAATCTTAACACTGTAATATGTCTTCATAAGCTGGTAGGGCAGGTCTCATCTATTTGTGCTTCTATTTCATATTTTACTTACTTTTATATGGACCTTTAAACTTTCATGTAAATATTATGGTGACATATTTTCCTTTCTCAAAAAAATTCAACTGGAATTTTTATTGAAACTGTCTTGAATTCATACTTTGATTTGGGGAAAGTCAGCATGTTTATAATACAAATATGTCCCATCCAAGATCATGGGTTGTCTCTCCATTGAACTTTCTGTGTCACTCACTAAAACTATTTTTTTCAGCTCTCAGCTCCTCTCATTTGACAGACAGCTGCATCTTCTCTCACATTGCCAGCCACATCCCTGAGACACCACGGTGAAGGTGAAGGTCGGAGCCTTGTATTCGGTGTCTGGTCAGCAGGGCTACTTTTAACTCTGGTAGAGTCAATATTGTCACCATCAATGACCTCTTTATTGACCTCAACTACGTGGTCTACAGGTTTCAGTATGATTTCACCCATGGCAAATTCCGTGGCACCATCAAGGCTGAGAATGGAAAGCTTGACATCAATGGAAATCCCATCACCATCTTCCAGGAGTGAGATCCCTTTAAAATCGAATGGGGTGATGTTGACACTGAGAACATCGTGGAGTCCACCAGTGTCTTAACCACCATGGAGAAGGCTGGGACTCATTTGCAGGGAGGAGCCAAAAAACCATCATCTCTGCCCCTCTGCTGATGCCCCCATATTTGTGATGGGCATGAACCGTGAGAAGTATGATAACAGCCTCAAGATGGTCAGCAATGCCTCCTGCACCCCCAACTACTTAGTGTCCCCAGCCAGGGTCATCCATGACAACTTTGGTATCATGGGAAGACTCAGAGCCACAGTCTATGCACCCAGAAGACTGTGGATTACCCTTCTGGGAAACTGTGGTGTGACAGCGGCAGGGCTCTCCAGAACATCATCCCTGACTCTGTTGGTGCTGCCAAGGCTGTGCGCAAGGTCATCCCTGAGTTAAACAGGAAGCTCACTGGCATGGCTGCTGTGTCCCCACTGCCAACATGTCAGTCATGAACCTGACCTGCCTTCTGGAAAAACCGACCAAATATGATGACATCAAGAAGGTGGTGAAGCAGGCGTCAGAGGGGTCCCTCAAGGGCATCCTGGGCTACATCGAGCACCAGATTGTCTTCACCATCTTCAACAGTGACACCCGCTCTTCCACCTTCAATGCTGGGGGCGGCATTGCCCTCAACAACCACTTTGTCAAGCTCATTTCCTGGTATGATAATAAATTTGGCTACAGCAACAGGCTGGTGGACCTCATGGCCTACAAGGGCTCCAAGGAGTAAGACCCCTGGACCACCAGCCCCAGCGAGAGCACGAGAATAAACTGGAGATGTAAGACCTGAAAGGAGATAAAACTGTTATTATTTGCAGATAATAGAATCATCCAACCAGAAAAACTTCCAACTATTAGAAATAGTAAGAGAATTTAACAAAATTTTTAGATAAGAACAACTTAGGGCCGGGCACAGTGGCTCAAGCCTGTCATCCCAGCACTTTGGGAGGCTGAAGCGGTGGATCACGAGGTCAAGAGATTGAGACCATCCTGGTCAACATGGTGAAACCCCGTCTCTACTAAAAATACAAAAAATTTTTTGTATTTTTACAAAAAAATGAGAGATGTCTCATTGCTGGAAAGTCCCTGCCGCACTCAGTCCCCCTGCCACACTGAGAATCTCCCCTCTTCACAGTTTCCATGCAGACTCCCTGAAGAGGGAGGGGCCTAGGGAGCCCCACCTTGTCTTGTACCATCAATAAAGTCCTGTGTGCTCAGCCAAAAAAAAATAAATAAAATTTTTTTCTACAAAGTTTCTATGAATTAATTAGCAATTCTTAAAAGCTCTAGTTTTGACTGATATTTGGAATAATATTTTATTATATTTCCTAGTCGATATTATCAGTGTAAAACATATTAAGATTTCTTAAGTTGTTTTTTTTTATTTGTTTGTTTGTTTTTTTGAGACGGAGTTTCGCTCTTGTTACCCAGGCTGGAGTGCAATGGCACGATCTCGGCTCACCACAACCTCTGCCTCCTGGGTTCAGGCAATTCTCCTGCCTCAGCCTCCCGAGTAGCTGGGATTACAGGCACGCGCCACCATGCCCAGCTAATTTTTTGTATTTTTAGTAGAGACGGGATTTCACCATGTTGACCAGGATGATCTTGATCTCTTGACCTCGTGATCCACCCGCCTCGGCCTCCCAAAGTGCTGGGATGACAGGCTTGAGCCACCATGCCCGGCCCTAAGTTGTTCTTATCTAAAAATTTTGTTAAATTCTCTTACTATTTCTAATAGTTGGAAGTTTTTCTGGATGGATGATTCTATTATCTGCAAATAATAACAGTTTTATCTCCTTTCAGGTCTTACGTCTCCAGCTTATTATTTTTTCCTTATAGGATTGGTCATGAGCTTACATGAAAATGTTAATTAATAGGAGTGATGATAGGCATCTTTGCATCCTTTAAATTTCAGAGAAATATTAAAATGCCCCTAATCTGTATAATGTTTAATATCACTTTTAGGGTAGACAACTTTAACAAGATGAAGAAATTCCTTTATATTTCCAGTTAACAAGTTTTATTGTACATATGCGTTGAATTGATCAAGAACTTTTTCTGCATCAATTCAGATAATCCTGCGTTGTATACTTGACTCTTAGTTGATATAATAAATTCTGTTGATATATTTATAATTGTGTATCATCTTGCATTCATGAGTAAGTCTTATTTAATTACTGTGTCTTTTTATCATACACATGTTGGATTTTCTTAGCTATATCTTATTTAAGATATTTACATTTATGTTCAAAATGAACCATGCCTATAAATATTGGGGTGGATTGACCTAATCTAATTATAGAATGAAAATTGGGACCCGGTGTGGTGGCTCACGCCTGTAATCTTAGTACTTTTGGAGCCAGAAGCGGGTGAATTGCTTGAGTCCAGGAGTTTGAGACCAGCCTGGGTAACACAGTGAAACCCTGCCTCTACAAAAAATAAAAAAATTAGTTAGGCATGGTGGTGTGGGCCTGTTGTCCCAGCTACTCAGGCGGCTGACAGATTGGAGGATCACTTGAGCTTGGAAGGTAGAGGCTGCAGTGACTTCTGATCGTACGACTGCACTCCAGCTTAGGTGACAGAGTGAGGTCCTGTCTCATAAAAGAGTTCAGTTTTTGGTCTTTTTAAAATATTTGGAGGGAAATAGCTTATATAAAACAGGAATTATTTCTTGCAAGTTTAATAGAACTTATTGATAAAACCATCTGAGCTTTAGAGCCTTAGTGAGGAGAAAGATACTTTTCGTGTTATATTTATATGCATGTACTGGGTGTCAATTAAAAACATGGTTAAAACCATTTCAAAGTCCCTGGTTAAGGGAGTGAATAAAGCACTTAGTTTTGGCATATCTTGTTTTTAGGGTGCGATTTCTCTTCCACTGCTCACTTCCCACCCTCTTCTTCATATTTCCTGAGGGAATCACACTGCCTGGCACTTAGTAGATGCTTTTTGGTTGAACTGATCAAATTTGGGTACCTAGTATCATTCACCTCCTTCTTGGCCCAGAAGCCTAAGGGAGACCTACCTGCTTCCTCTCACTCTAAATAGGCACCAGTTATTCTATCCAATACAAATTGTCCTTTAGCACCTTAAACTTCAAGTATTAGAAATAAACTATGGTAACGAAATTAGTGAGTCCACCGTGGCCACAGCCCATGGGAAATTTTTCAGCCAATTCTGTCTATCCCACCTTGGGCAGGGGATGGAACTTTGGGCCCCCATGTCTTCACAAGCTGCCCAAGTGCCAGCCTCTGCCCAAGGGTCTTACTTCTAAGTGTTCCATCTATGGAGGGCAAGGACTCACAGGTAATGTAAGGTTGGGCCACCCACACCAAGGCCACTGAACCACTCACTGGTCGTTGGGAACAGAAATCCTATAGTCAAGAACACAGCTCCCTCTTTCTCTCTGTGGCTCATTTCTCAGCCCTGTGTCTGTTTGTTGTTGCTGTTGGCTTGTTTTTGTAGTTTGGGTTTTTTTCCCCCCAACATATCAGAATGACTTAATCTTTGAGGCAAAAATCAGCTCAGCAGCCAGGCTTCTGAGTCTTTGCGACTCGCATTTGGGTTAAAGAGTCTTCGGAACTTCGGTTTCAGTTTGACGTCAGCTAGAGGTTCTTATCAGGTACCAACAAAAGATAAAAGAGGAAGAAGACCATAGAAACAGAGAGACTAATACTCAAGAGATGTAGCCCTGCCACACATCCACACTCACGTGTACCCACAGACTCTGGGATTATCCTCTTAAGTGAATGAACAACCAAATGCTCTGCCTTTGGGATAGCCTTACTCTGTCCGTGAAATAACCCTGCTCTGCCTATGGGGTAGCCCTGCTCTGTGGAACAGCCATTTTGCTGTACACCGTTGCTGTGATAAACTTTCTTTTACTGCCATCTTGCTCTGAAATTCTTTTCTGAGTGAAGCCAAGCACTGTCTCAGGCCAAGCCCCAGCTCTGGCACCCACCTGTCTTGCATCAGTACTATTGGGCTTGCCACCTGTACCCATGGACATGTAGCAGGACTCCCCTGAGACCACAAAATGCAATGTCTATCTGCTTTGGAGTCTGACAGCTAATGAATACATGCAGGGCAGAATTGAGTCTTAGCTTTTTAAGTTATAACAGTGTGCTTGATGGCAGGTTGTAGAGGAAACTCATCTCTAGCTACTGGTGTTTGACAGTGTTACTAACAGAACCTGAAGCTGTTTGCTAACCCATGCTTCCTACCACCCAATCTGGAACCCTCGCAAAACCAACCGAACCAAGGATTGGTGCCTGGAATCAAAGGCAGACCTCTACACAGGGGTCTAGGGTCGAATTACCCAAACTGGCCCCCACTGAAATCTTTCCCTGGGAATATAAGTAGGAGATGTACAATGGAGTGGCCAGGAGCAGATGTAATGCAGGGAGAGGGCACGTAGCGGAGCTCACGAGGCAGAGCAAAGAGAAAGCATTAGGGGGAGCAGGAGGCACAGGAGCAGAAACACGTCGAGGCACACTTGTGACAAAGCCAGTGGAGGAAGAAACCTGGGCCCTAGAGCCACTGGGAAATAAGGCTACCACCAGACAACCAGGGATCCCACTGAATCCCAAGGGCATCTCAGGACTGTAGGGTGAGCAGCCATCGGAATAGAATGTCTGAGGTCCAGACAGTATGGTCATGGTGGCTGCCCCACTGTCTGACTTCTGGCCCATAGGTCAAAAACATTAAGAAATACGGCTGAAGACATGTTTCAAACCTGCAAACACTGACATGCATTGTGAAGACAAGAAAGATACCAATTGGTTTGTTAGCTAATGCCATAATTTTAGCAGACCTCCCGTACTTATTAAATAAGAAAGCATTCTTTCCTGGAAGCTGTTTCTGTGTTAAGCAGAATCCAACACAGCCTAATTAAAGCTCTTATCAGGATCTTCATATAGGTGTTTTAGGAAATAGAGTCAAATGGCAGAAAGTTTTAAACATCAAAGTTTTGGGGACAGGAGAGATTGGAGGACATCAAGATGAATTAATTCAATTGTTGCACAAACATGTGGCTGCCCCTACATGAAGGGCATTCTAGGTGATAAAAGCAGTGCACCATGGTGTCTTTTCTCAGACAGCTTGAAATGCAGTAGAGCTGACAGTCTTCTACAAAATTTCCGTGATGAAAGGCAGTGTGGGATATAACAGAGGCATGAACAAAACATTTAAATGTAGATAACGTCATGTGAATACGCTTATATAAGTCTGTCTTTACTCAGAAACAAGAGTCCTTTCCTAAGCTCCTTGTAATTCACCTTTCTGTCTTGCTTTAATAAGAATTGCTGCTATTGAAACTTTTGATTGACCAAGATTTCAGAGGGGCTGTTGACTTTTCCTTTGTCTCTATCATCCATTAGATGTTCATTATGATTAATGAACAGACTAAAGAAGGTTCAAACTAAAGTTTTGTTATTAACGTGAGAAACAACATTGATAAGGATGGTTTTCAGCATAAATACATATCTCACTAGTATGTATTAGGCAACTGACATACTCATGAAAACTGCCTAATAAAGTCTGGCTCTGTGCCTCCACCCAAATATCATCTTGAATTGTAACGCCCACGTGTTGGGGGAGGAGCCCTGTGGGAGGTGATCAGGTAGATCAAGGGGTGGTTCCCCCATGCTGACCTCATGATAGTGACTGAGTTCTCACGCGTCTGATGGTTTTATAAGGGGCTTTTCTCCCCTTTGCTCTACACACTTTTCTCTCCTGCCACCATGGAAACAAGGACATGTTTGCTTTCCCTTCCACCATGATTTTAAGCTTCCTGAAACCTCCGCAGCCATGCAGAACTGTGAGTCCACTAAACCTCTTTCCTCTATAAATTACCCAGTCTTGGGCAGTTCTTTATACAGCATGATAACAGAGTAATACAGTGTCTTCCCTGGGATGAAGCCAGCACAGAGGAAAATCAGACACAAATGACAGAACCAGAGAGTCTTTTTTATTTGAACAATTGCTTCTGATGTCCAGTCATGCTACAAAAGCTAATAAACTTAGATTGATCTGTGCTCATTTTTATTTGTGCAATCCTTGTACTGTAATATCCTTAGGACTATTCCTGTTATAAAGCAAACTACTGGAAAGCTTTTCATCATACCTACTACTCTCTAGAATAGTACATACGGCCTAATAATTTTCCTTACATTTTGGAAGTTATTTGCATAAAACTATCTAGTATTGATGCAATTTTAAATTTTCTTCTATGATTGATTATAACTACAAAGACCAGGCAAGATTTTTTCTGAAGTGGAGCACTTTTGAGGGTAAAAATGAGTGCTAACCAGGTAGATGCAAAGAAAACAGATATAAAACAATATACTCCTAGACAAACCAGGGGATATTGTGGGTTTTGGCAAGAAAGGGGTTAGCTGCTGCTCTGTAATCTATTCTCTCTCTGAGAGACCCACGGAAGACAAAAAAAAATTTGAAGAAATCATCTGGTCAAATTTAGTAAATGTATGAATCAGATTTCTTCATGATATTTACTGGAGGAAAGAAAATGGAGCGTCTTCAACTATCAAATGCTATTAGCAGGCTGTCCCTGGTCTACCTAGGTTGCATACAATAAGCAAGCACAGGATTTATAGATTTATATTGCAGGAGGGCCCCTGGAAAATGTCAATGTGAAATTCTTGCTTCAACAGGGTCTTGTGATTACCTGTACCTTTTGAATCACTAGTAAAACTTCACAAGGGTGCAATTTATGATTTTTTTTCGCTCTTGTTACGCAGGCTGGAGTGCAATGGCGCGATCTCAGCTCACCACAACCTCCGCCTCCTGAATTCAGGCAATTCTCCTGCCTCAGCCTCCCGAGTAGCTGGCATTACAGGCACCCACCACCATGCTCAGCTAATTTTTTATATTTTTAGTACAGACAGGGTTTCACCATGTTGACCAGGATGGTCTCGATCTCTTGATCTCATGATCCACCTGCCTCGGCCTCCCACAGTGCTGGGATTACAGGCATGAGCCACCGCGCCCAGCCCTGCAATTTATGATTTTTTATAGCTTTGATTTGATAATTTGACCTGATTTTCTAATTTTTTAATTAGGGAATTGTGCCGAATATATGCTTATTTATTTTCCAGTCTCTTCTCTCCCTTTGCTTAGATAGCTGTCCTTAATCCTAAGATAATGTATTTGAGTCTTTCATTTCCTTGATTGCCTTTGCCTTTAGAATTCTGCCTGCCACAGTTGCGAACATAATGCCACAGATGTAGTGCCATTTTCACCCATAAATACTTCAGTGTGCATTTTCTGAAAGCAAGTATATTATCTTATGTAACCACAGGGCAATGATTAAAATCGAGAATTAACCTTGAGAGATACTGGAATGTAAGCGACAAACCTCTTCCAAATGTTGCCAGGTGTTCCCGCTAACTCTCTCTACAGAGAAACTAACAACAGGCAGGCTTCCAGTCCAGACCGCAGCCCCGGATCTCATGCTGTGTTTGGCTGTCTCGTCTTTGCAGCCTCCTTTAACTGGAAACATCTCCTTGGTCTTTCTTTGTCGTTCACAATCTTGATTATTTAAAGAGTGTATGGCCTATACAGCTTTTCAAAAGACACTTCTTAAACAATGTGCTGGACTTGAAGGAGAATTTACTTGGGATCAGTTTCATTAGAACCATTCACTCTTACTGAAAGACAGAGAAAGCCCTACAAATGACAGGCGTAAATAAAAACGATAAAAGCAAAATATTAAAAGTATACAATTAAAAAATATATTCAGGGTTTTTATTTTTGTTTTCTTTGTTTACTGTTAAACATTAATATCAAAGTAACTTCCTGAAATATCAACATAAAAATATGAGTAACCATGTCACTATGAAGAAAAAAGTGTATTTCTAAGAACCAATTTGTCTTCTCAGCTCATTTTTATTTGATGTTGATCAAAACATACAGTTGACAACTTAGAAGATAAAGGAAAATGTTATATCTGAACACGTCCACACCAGTTACTTGATGTTTAATAGGGTAATGGGATAGGTGTTGGGGGATAATCAAAGACTAGGAAAAAAGAGTCAGAAAATGGTGCAACCAACTGACGGTGTCCTGGCGGTGGATATACTACTCTCCAGGCACAGCCGGTTCTGAAAAAAATAGCACATTTTCCATTTGCATGTGCCGTGGTGCTTTGGGTTTTTACTAGACACCTTTGACTAGCGTAGAGTATAGTAATCTTACCTGCTTTCTCTGTTTCCACAAGTGTCTCCTGCATTGGATGGTTTGATCCTACTGGAATTTGACCTAACTTAATTGATACTTCTTCACGCTGTCCTTGGTTTCTTATGTGGCTCATTCTTTTCATAGTCAATCCCAGCATAAAACCGTCTTGCCCATCACCTTCAAGTCAACAGGATCGTGGTTTTCCATCCCGCCTCCCTTTTTGGCTTAGTGCCCACGCCCCGCATCGCAGGCATCTCCCAAGGAGCTCCTTCACCGCGAGGCTCTCGACGCGCAGCAGCCCACACGGGATCCACACCAGGGATGGCTCTTGCGCGCTTTCCAATGTGTTTGTATATTTAGTGCACTTTTCTTTCTAGTGTATCGGATGCTAAAAATCTCTGTTTCTTGAATGCTGAAATATTTCCATGGATGCAGTCACTTTCGGGGTATATGTGTGTGCCTACATCATCACCCTCATTAGTTACATTATTTACACCCTAAATCAGTTAGTCTCTGTCTCCCAGAGCGTGGGAGGAGCGCCAAACGCACCAGCACTCTGCAGTTTGTTTCCGCTTTGCTCCATCTTCCAGAGGGAGCCCTTTCAATGCACCTCCAACTTCTCCATTCAGGAAACTCTTCTTACGACTCCCTCAAATTCCTTTGATTTTGTTTTCTTTGCTAAGTTGGTTTTTCTCTCTCTGTGCCCACATCTTTCTTTCCACTTGCTCTGAATTCCCGCGAGCTTTCCAAGCGCGCCCTCTGCAGCCCGGACTCGCCGTCCCGCGGTGTCAGTCTCCTCCCTGCTTCCAGCACGCACTGCAAGTCTGTGATCCTGCCTTCAGCTGCTGTAACCCTTCCTCGGGAGTTCATCGCAGACTGTAAAATCTGCCATTATATTTTTACTTCATTCTCTCTCTAACTAAGTTTGTTCTTTCCAAAAATTTTCTTGATCTTGACTCAAATGGGGTTTGTCTACAATACAAAACTTTAAAATATTTTTGAAATATTTCTGTAGAATCTTGGAGTCTGTCATTTGTAGATATGTCTATACTTTATCTTTGAGACACACACACACACACACACACACACACACCCCTGAATGCTGTTGCCAGTGAAATCACCTTCTCTGTGCATACCCAGCAGGCAGGTGGCTGTGCAGAGCCAATGCCTGGCTTCTTCACCTGGTGCAGCCCTGCTGCTCCCACTCACGCAGCCCCGGGATGCTGCACCAGGGGCACCTTGAGAACGCATGCCCCAAGAGGGGTTGCAGGAGCAGAAGTGGGGACAGAACTAGCATCTTTATTCCTTTTCAACTGGTCTCTTTCTTGAAGTAAGGCTTCTTAATAGGCTTCCATCTACTTGACAATTATCAAAGATTTCTCGCTGACCCTAAGCAGAGGTCATCTGCCATCTGTCACCTGGGCAGGGTGCCCTCACACTTGTCACATGGTTTGTAAGAGTCTGTTGCATGACTTTCTGGGACCCCCATCGAGGGATGTGAGGACACATTCATTCAATACTCACCTCTTTCCTGCCGCTTTCCGTCCTCCATTCAGGCAATGATGCTTTTGGCTAACCAGGGACAGGTGGAGGAGCATATTCTCCCAGGTGCTCAGCGCATGCCCCTGGAGACTATCAGGTTTCGGAGGCAGGGGACAGCCCCCTGAGGAGATTTCCAGTCATGAGTCCTACTGCATCTGAGGTGCCAGGAGGCCTCTGCTGCCCTCCAGCAGAAACGCTGTGGTGCATGATGAGTTATTATCACAGAAGGCATAGTCAGATGTATGGATATAGTTTTTAAATTCTATTTTATTTCTGAAGAAACAAAAACAAAGCCATCAATTACGGGGTTCATAAACAAGTCCCCAGAAAGGAATCTGACCAAGAGTTTCCCAAATTGTTACTTTAAATTTTCATCGTTATCCATATCTTTTTCTAGAAATTGAGACCTTTCTGCTGTTAGCCTGGTCACATGTTCAACCCCAGAACAAATGTGGATTCCTTTCATTCAGGAGCTAAGTCATTTAGCAAACCGACACATAACATGAACAAAGCTGCTGTCTGGGGCTAAGAGGCGTAATACCCCTCGGGTCCTGAAACTGTTCTGGACATGGGTCTAAGTGACCCAGAAATTACGGCCTGAGTGCTGGGGGTCACTGTCGTCAAGATGCCTGAAGGCTTGTGGAGGGCCTCAGTCTCTTCTTGCACATTCCTTTGTTAAGCAAGAATCATTGGTATCAGTGCCAAAGCTGAGCAAATGTCTATTCAACTTTGAATTAAGAATGAACTCAGAGGCCGGGCGTGGTGGCTCACGCCTGTAATCCCAGCACTTTGGGAGGCTGAGGCGGGTGGATCACCTGAGGTCAGGAGTTCGAGATCAGCCTGGCCAACAAGGTGAAACCCTGTCTCTACTAAAAATACAAAAATTAACGATGAGTTCGTGTCCTTTGTAGGGACATGGATGAACCTGGAAACCATCATTCTCAACAAACTGACACAAGAACAGAAAATCAAACACCGCATGTTCTCACTCATAGGCGGGTGTTGAACAATGAGAACACATGGACACAGGGAGGGGAGCACCACACACTGGGGTCTGTTGTGGGGAAATAGTGGAGGGACAGCGGGGGGTGGGGACTTGGGGAGAGATAGCATGGGGAGAAATGCCAGATATAGGTGAAGGGGAGGAAGGTAGCAAATCACACTGCCACGTGGGTACCTAAGCAACAATCTTGCATGTTCTTCGCATGTACCCAAAACCTAATATGCAATAAAAAGAAAAGAAAGAACAAATGAAAAAAATTAACCGGGAATGGTGGCAGGTGCCTGTAGTCCCAGCTAGTCGGGAGGCTGAGACAGGAGAATTTCTTGAACCAGGGAGTGGAGGTTGCAGTGAGCCAGGAACATACCACTGCTCTCCAGCAAGGGAGAGGTCTGGCAGGCCACTCTGTCCAGTCTCGAATAACGGGAATCAAGCTCAGGCTATCTCATGTCCCCAAATCCTTTCCTGGTTCTCTTTCTACCAAGTCATAAAAAATAGAACTCTTTTGTAATTTTTCCACATTTTTCACTTTCAAATAGTTGCTATCTACATGCCTGCTTCATGTAGTTTTCTAGAAGTGCCTGATATCTACAAAATTTTTAGGATTTTGACACAAACTAAAAATTTCAACAATGCCATTATTTTAAAAATAAGCCATTTCTTTGATTTTTCCTCTTTACCTAGAAAGTGATCTCAGATATGCATTCTTAAGCAATTTCTAAATGCATCTATGTAGTACTATGAAGTACTGTCAATCTGAGGATATTTATTAAAGTTATAAATGCATAAGTTTGTAAAAGCTAAACATTTCAATCACCAAGCACTTTTTTCTTGCAAATTTTTCTAAGCAAAACATCTGGAGCTGAAATAACCAGAATCATATGTGCTTCCAAATTTTGTAAACATCTCCAATTTTCCTGGATTTCTTCTCCTCTAATATTTGAAAACCAGCATCTTATGAGAACACAAGAAAATGCTGAATGTGGCAGGCATGCAAATGGTCTCAACTTACAGATTTTAACCTGAGCATATTTCAGTACCGTATGGGAATAACTAGCTTAACAAATGTTACACATTCTACAACCTCAGCATTTGCACCTGTAAAGTTCCTGGGACACTCCTGGCTATTGAGTCATTTATTGCACCAAAAGCATCCACACAGTCAAGAGCAATTTATTAAACCAGAAATCCAGAGGCTGTTTATTAACATTTATTATGAATTCCTACTATGATAGATACATTTTAAAAGCTTTTTTGGTCATTTGGCTCACAATTTCAGTGGTATGCAGAAAATAACATACAACCACAGTTGGATTTTTGGTTAGGTGGAAGGCCTGACTTTTTGTGTGTCAATATAGATATGGACGGAGTATGGAATTTCTCTGGGACAGTCTAGGTGGAGCTGCTACAAGATGTGGCAGAGTGACAGATGAGAAGCCAACAGCTGCCATTAGTAGTGGAAAAATAACACTCACACCATGTGAGAAATACATCACGTGTAAACTATATTCAGCAAAAGCTATGATCACTCACTCGGTCAGCCTACGGTCATGCAATGCCTAGGGTGTGCTTTTCTGACCGGAAGCCTCTGTGGCTGGTGGCACCTTTGCCCGAGTTTTGCCAAGACCCACTGGGCTCGTCCCACTCACTTGGCCTGCCTGACAGGCTGTTCTCAGCTCACACTGCCCCTACCGAAAGAGCTGGCTCTCAGTGCTCCGTGAGCCGGACCCACGAGCAGCTGCAGCTGTGCCTCAGTGGGTGGGGTTCCTGCATGATTTGTGAAGCCAGAGGCTCAGGTCTGCAGCCAGGACGTGAACAGCTGCAGCTGTACCCAGGGAGTTCCTGCTCCAACAATTTGGAAGGGGTGGGGCTCCCACTTGTCTCTGGCTCCTGCTGGCTCCGCAGAGTGTGCAGCCCTGGCTGTGCCTCTCTGCTACAGCCAGCATGATGGTAGCTACTGCTCAAGACGGGCTGCTGCTGCTATCGCCACACTATTTGTTATGCAATGATTATGAGTCAAGCATTTGGGCTGAGAGGTGAAGAACGAAAACGGAGCACGGGAGAAGTACGTGTCTGTCTTCCTTAGCGTTACAAAAGCTTCATGAAGGTTATCCACCATCTTTGAACTGAGACTTGACAAGCAATTAAACATTTCTGGGTAGCCAAGCAAGAGGAGAACATCTCTGGCACAAAAGTGACTTTTAAAGAACACCCTAGGAAAGCTGAGGATATGAAACATTTACTAGGCAATGAACATGTACAATAAGTCATTTACCATGTCTAAGAAATTGCACAAGAAATAATAAGAACAAAATGACAAAGACAGGATATGCATATCATTGGAAATGACAGGAATTTAAGGGTGCAGAAAACAGGAGAGAAAACATAAGGTAAAGTGGGAGTGCAGTTAGGGCTCAAAATGTGTATCACCCGTTCCGGAACACTTGGAAACTAGGCACTGAACTTGCAACCAGCCAATGAAAAGAGGAAAATCGATCCATTGCCCAGTCGGCAATGCAAACAAACAAACAAACATGTTTTTTAAAAACCCAGTCGTTCCAGAGAAGCACAGATGAATTTAACTGAGCCCTGACATACATTTCCCCAGAACGCAGAGATGATTCTCGTGGCATAATACACAATGTACTTAACAGCATATGTATTGTAAGAAAAGCTTGTATGGAAAATGGTGCCCTTTATAGTCCATTTAAGGCACAATAATGAAAACAGGTTTCGGGAAATGAAATTCTATTTGGGGTCCAATTAATGTGACCCAAGGCGTTTCTCCTTCCCAGGAAGGAGTTCTGAGGCAGTATCTAAAGACAGGTTCAAAGTTTTCCTCAGAAAGCAATTCTGGATTGGTTACGGCACAGGGGAGGGCCAAGGCAATTTTGGCTTAGTAAACTAGACAATCTCACAAAACCCACTTTGGGTTCCACGACCAGCTAGAATGAAAATTTGGTTCGGGGTTGTTACACTGGTTGCTTCCTACGAGGACAACAACGAGCAGGGCGAAGGATGCTTGATGAGCGGAGAATACAGCGGTGTGGACCAGCGCACGCCTAAGCCCTCTTTAGCTGCTCACTAAGAAGCAACTGAAGTCTGACATTGTGTAAGAGGAAGGGCTACCCTGCTGGGGAGACAACGTGGAAAAAGAAAAATATTTGGCCAGCCATCAGCAATTACAGCCGTTCAAGCAGAAGCACCGAACACCTGAGTGATCTTGCAGCCACATGAGTAACACCAGGTGAGGTGAACAGAACCGTCCAGCTGAGCCCCATTCACACCACAGAGCAGTACGCAGCCAACAGCTACTGCTTTCCGCACGGAGTTATGGGCTAGCTTGCCAAATAGCATTACATTACTAAAATGGCCCACACTTGGGAAAAGTTTAAAACTCATGCGTTCAAACACCTTCTAAGACCCCCCACTACTCCAAAGTCCATAAAATGCAATAAAACATCTCACATGGAGCATCTTTTTTATCTGCTTGAATAAATAAATCAAAGGATTATATAGACTGTTCCCTCTCAGTTGGTTAAATGCTAAAGAACATCATGGCTGTTTACGGTTAACAGGATCAAAAAGGGCTTCCAGCAACTGGACAAAACATCCTCATAAAAGACATACTTCCACCAACAATGAGAGTCTTGATTTTTAAAAAGTTGCTCTTAATTCCTTTTCCTGGGTGTTGTGTAGCACTCCTAAGTAAATCAAAAGCTAGAAGTGTGGGTGGAAGAGAGTAGGGGAAGAGAAGTTCCAACCAGGGGTAAAAAGTGTCATGAAGAAGGCCTAGAGGTACCTGGAGGTGTCCCTGCTCCAGGACGATGTGTCCTTGTGGAGGACAGGGTAACAACGCTGGAGGCATGGCTGGAACTTTGGCAGAGAACAACATCTCTGTACCTGCTTCTAGGGCCACTGTAATAAAGTAACACAACCTGCATGGCTTGAACAAGAGAAATGTGTGGTCTCACTGCTCTAGAGGCCAGAAGTTCAAAATCAAGGTGTCCGCAGCATCATGCTGTCTCTGAAGGTTCCAGAGGAGGATCCTTCCTGCCTCTTCCAGCTTCTGCTGTTTCTGGAAATCCTCGGCGATTCTTGGTGTGTGGCTGCGTCTCTCCACCCTCTGCCTCCATTGCCAAGTGCGCACTCCCAGTCTGCTTCTGTGTCTTCACCTGGGGTGCTTCTCTGTGTCTGCATCTCATCTCCCTCTTCTTACAAGGACACCAGTCACTGGATCAGGACCCAGCCTAACCCAATATGACCTCAGCATGTCTTGACCGATTATACCTCAAAAACCCTGTTTCAAATAAGACCTCATTCTAAGGGTCATGGTGAACATGAATTTTTGAGGGATACTTTTTAAACCAGTACAACCTTCAATTGCAGGTGAAGGTGCTTGGACTTTTTCAATGTACCACCACCCCCACTGGAGCCAGACAGAATGCAAAGGAGAGCACCATGTTGGGACCTTATAAGAATTGAGCGATGACCCTGACCCTCCCTTCACGATCAGAAACATTTACGGTTTGCTGTCTGACTCTCTGGTGTGTAATCTTCTCCCTAACCAGAAGGTTCCTGAAGGGCTGTGACCTACTTTTTTTTGTCAATGTATCATACAATAAGTATTTTTTTGACATGAAACATTTTGAGAGGATTCAATGGAAAGCAGGCATAGAACAACATGTATTAAATCCCCGCTGTTGAGCACGATTCATACATTATCTCATTAGGCATCATTAGGCTCCTCTCGAAGAGGAGCAAATGGATGAATGTGGAAGCTTTGAGGCTGCCCAGGCCAGGCGGAAATACATGGTTTGAATGTTTAACGTGACTTCAGGGGACCCAGCAAGTGCACAGTGACCGCATTTAACAAATAAGACTCCAAAGTGTTGTGGGAGGGATCAATCTGGCCACAGGCTACGAATTTGATCTCTTTTAGAGTATTTGGAGAAAAGCTATTAGATTCCGGATTTCCTTTCCTTTCAAATTATTTCTGGATTCTGGACTGTGCTTCTATAGATGCAAGTGGCCCACATGGGAACCTGAACTTGAACTTAAAAGTTACGAACATAAAATATATACACATTAAAATTCTGTAAGAAAACACTACTTCGTAGAAATTTATATCATTTTTTTCTTCCCCATATTTTTTTTCTGAATTTTTAAGTGAACACTTTTACTTCCATAACAGAAAACAATAAGCGTTGATTAATCCCAGTCCTCCTCCCGGTCCTGTCTCCAGCTGTCCAGCAGGTCCTCTCATCTTCCGTGGAGATGAATACCGACACCCAACAGGCCTTTCCATACTTGCTGCTGTGTCTTAGCCCCTCCAGTTAACCTCGTTTTCTTTCCTGAAAACCAGTCAATGATTTCGCAAATTTCTTATCACGGCCTTTACAACCCTGCATGTCTTACGGGTTTTTCCTGCGTATCTTTTTTTTTGAGACGGAGTTTCGCTCTTGTTACCCAGGCTGGAGTGCAATGGCGCGATCTCGGCTTACCGCAACCTCCGCCTCCTGGGTTCAGGCAATTCTGCCTCAGCCTCCCGAGTAGCTGGGATTACAGGCACACGCCACCGTGCCTAGCTAATTTTCTGTATCTTTAGTAGAGACGGGGTTTCACCATGTTGACCAGGATGGTCTCGATCTGCTGACCTCGTGATCCACCCGCCTCGGCCTCCCAAAGTGCTGGCATTACAGGCGTGAGCCACCGCGCCCGGCCTCCTGCGTGTCTTACAGGTTTTTACTTATCTTCTCTCTCTAAACTCATCATAATCTACTCTTTCCCCCACTCACTCACATGGCATTTAGTTGATTTCTAGAATATGCAACATTTTTTTTTTGTTTAAGGGAAGAGTTCTTCATACATGCTGTTTCCTCTGTCTGGATTTCTCTCATCTAGACAGTTTGTATGATTAGCCTTTTTCAGGCTTTATGTTTAAGAAAACATCACACTCTGTGAAGTAAGTTCCATCTCCCACATTCTATAATGACAGCCTTGTGTTTGCTCTAAAGCAAGTTCTGTTAGTGCTGGGCTCAGACTGTCTTGTTTAACGTTGGGCCCAGCACCTAGCACAGCGCTCGAGACATGGGAGGTCCTTAACAAATGTTTGAAAAGTAAATGAAAATTGTCGTTTTAATAACAAAACTTCACTGTCTACTTCACAGGGTAGGAAAATCAAACAAAACAATGTTATTGGAAAATACTTCATAATTGTAATACAATTAAAGTAAAATATATTAACATTTTACCTACTATGCGTATGTATTGGTACATTTCAATATATGTGAGATCTCATCCATAAAGGCTGTCGATATGTTTTAAAGGAACACATATGTGTATTTTTAAAAATCCTCTTCGTCAAGTTAACTTTAAGTGCCAATACCATTAATATGGGAGCATGATTTTATTCATCTAAAATTGTATCTATTTACTTTCTGGCGAGCTGTGTTTTATCAGTCAGGAAGCTTTTGGCTTTAAGAAAAAAAACTACAATCAAAGCAATAAAAATAACAACTTGACTCAAGATGACTTAAAGTATAAAATAGTAAGGGCATTTATAAGTTCACATAACAAGAATGCCAAAGGTAGGTGCGCCCCAGGATTGGTAAACACGGTCCCTCAGAGAGCTTGTCTGAGGCTCAGGGTCTCAGGTGGACACCTGGCTGCACTCTCCATCGTAGACAATGACGCCCCTTGACTCGGGCTCCTCTGAGCCCGCTTCTGGCTGATGGTATAGATGAAGGTGGCGGCGGAGGATTTGGGGAAAAGTGGGAGTTTTAAGATATCTTTTGAAGCTTGAAACCACAAAACTGACTAAAGAATAGGCTGAGGAACAGGGAGTCAGGGCTGTCTAGTTCGAGAAACTGGTGTATGGTTGGTGATGGGGGTTTTAAAATATACACACATGTCATCTGCAAACAGAGAGACAATTTGACTTTCTCGATTCCTATTTGAATACTGTGTATTTCTTTCTCTTGCCCGATTGCCTTAGCCAGAACTTCCAATACTATGTTGAATAGGAGTGGTAAGAGAAGGCATCCTTGTCTTGTGCCGGTTTCCAAGGGGAGTGCTTCCAGCTTTTGCCCTTTCGGTATGACGTTGGTTGTGGGTTTGTTACAGATGGCTCTTATTATTTTGAAGTATGTTCCTTTAATACGTAGTTTATTGAGAGTTTTTAACATGAAGTGGTGTTGAATTTTATTGTAAGCCTTTTCTGCATATATTGAGATAATCATGTGTTTTTTGTCTTTGGTTCTGTTACGTGATGAATCACATTTCTTGATTTGCGTATGTTGAACATTGCTCTCTTACATCCCAGGGATAAAGCCAACTTGCTCATGGTGGATAAACTTTTTGATGTGCTACTGGGTTTGGTTTACCAGTATTTTGTTGAGGATTTTTGCATTAATGTTCATCAAAAATGTTGGCCTAAAGTTTTCTTTTTTTGTTGTGTCTCTGCCAAGTTTTGGTATCAAGATAATGCTGGCCTAATAGAATGAGTTAGGGATGAGTCCCTCCTGCTCAGTTGTTTTAGACTAGTTCCTCAAGGAATGGCACAGCTCTTCTTTGTGTATCTGGTAGACTGCAGCTGTGCATCTGTCTGGTCCTCTTCTTTTCTTCGTTGGCAGGCTATTTATGACCAATTAATTTCCGACCTCCTTATCGGGCTGTTCAGGAATTCAGTTTCTTCCTGGTTCAGTCTTGGGAGGGTGTTTATGTCCAGGAATTTATCTATTTCTTCTACGTCTTTTCATTTTATGGCCATAGACATGTTCATGACGTTCTCTGCCTGTTGCTTGCCCCCTGTGAGGCCAGTGGTCACACACCTCCTGTTGTTTCTGCTGGTTTATTTAAATCTTCTCTCTTTTCTTCTTTATTAACATAGCTAGTGATCTATCTGTTTTATTAACTTATTGTTCTTTTGAGTGGTTTTTCACATCCCAATCTCCTTCAGTTCAGCTCTGATTTTGGTTATTTCTTGTCTTGAAGACAGATGATTTCTTATGGAGGTGAATATTTGCTTACTTAAAGCCCAGCTTTTAGGATCTCATTTCTACATATCTGCTCCAAATAAATAAAGGACTTACCTTTAACTGAAAAACCTGGGCATGTATGTTTATGGCAACATTATTCATAAATACTCAAAACTGGAAGCAACACAAATGGGGCCAAGCCTGGAGGCTTTTTTTTTTTTTTTGAGACGGAGTTTCGCTCTTGTTACCCAGGCTGGTGTGTAATGGCGCAATCTCGGCTCACCTCAACCTCCGCCTCCTGGGTTCAGGCAATTCTCCTGCCTCAGCCTCCCGAGTAGCTGGGATTACAGGCGCGTGCCACCATGCCCAGCTAATTTTTTGTATTTTTAGTAGAGACGGGGTTTCACCATGTTGACCAGGATGGTCTCGATCTCTTGACCTCGTGATCCACCCGCCTCAGCCTCCCAAAGTGCTGGGATTACAGGCGTGAGCCACCGCGCCCGGCCAGCCTGGAGGCTTTATCTGACTGTTACAATCCACCAACCTCCAGTCGTTCCGAAGACCGTGTGTTAATCTCACCTCTGCGTCAAGGACATTGCACTGTACAGAGGAGATGTCCAACTGCCCCACAGAGGCAGAGATTCAGAAGACAGGCGGAACACGCATTGTCACTCCCAGAAGGTCGGTTGTCTATAAACAGAAACCAAACTATTAAATAACAACAGCTGTAGGGCTGCTCTTAACCAATAACATAACAAAAAATATCCCCAATTATTCTGACCAAGGTCTGCACCGAGTCAGCACTGGAACTCTGATGCAATCCCACTAGAAAATACTGGATAAACTTTCCTCCTGAAACTTGAAGGGATCTGAGAAACAGAGTCACATCACATACTTCGACAGAGTCCAATTCAGCACACGCAGTCTACATCACACATTGAAAAACCGAATTTTGTATGCAACTCCTTTCTGTAAAACAAATATTTTTACTACGATTAAAAAATAGAAGTTTCCCGGGAGGCTGAGGCAGGAGAATTGCCTGAACCCAGGAGGTGGAGGTTGCGGTGAGCCGGGATCGCGCCATTGCGCTCCAGCCTGGGTAACAAGAGCAAAACTCCGTCTCAAAAAAAAAAATAGAAGTTTCCAATTCAATTTTGCAACTAAAAAGTAATAATAATGTGGTGTCTTTATGTTAAACTTTGGAAAAAAACAGGGAATTTGCCTGCTCGGGTGAATGAATTCTGCAGGACCTTAAAGCATAAACCGACTTCTGAGGCAAGTGGGGCTCCCTCTGGCGGCTGCTCCGGATAGCTGCTCCTGCGGAACTCCAAGCTACGCCGTCCCAAACCGACAGAGGCCAGCAGGAGGCTGCATTTGGTGTGGCAAATAATCTACCTAAGCACTGTGGACAGAGAGAGGTGCAAGAAGAATGGTGGCATAAAGTAACTGATCGCTAACATTTCACTTACGAATGGACTCCTTGCAGGGACTGAGACAACACAGCATCTCCCATAGGTCTGGTGATCAGAGAGGCTGGATCAAGAATCCCTAGGGCCCTGTAAGAAGCTACGCCAGCACATCCCTGTGTGGGTATCCATGGCCTGGCAGCCTGCAGAACTCCTGGGCCAGAGACTTCCTCATCCTGTTGCAATGCCCGGTATCTCCACCTCAAATGTCCTCATCTTCCCGGAACCCCTCTTTCTCCTAACAGTCCTCTGAATAAAATTCCCTGTCTACTACAACACAGAAAGAGAGGAGGAACAAGAAAACGAGTTACCAACTAATAAGAAGGCCCTGGGGCCACCTGATGTTTAATCTTCTCAAGGGATGAGAATGTGTCTCGTGCTTCTCAGCAACTGAAATGCAGCCCTTGCTAATGGCTCACTTTCACTGGATGTACTTCCAGGATCATAGATGGCAGCTGCGGAAGGCAGTGAAGGTGGAAATATCTCACTAGGCTGAATTGAAGTGAGGTCTACCCATTGCCTTCTTTGAACGTGTTCAAGTATTAAAATAATCTAGTAATTTACCCATAAGAGATAATCAAACAAGAGAACAAAGGTGTATGTGCAAAGATTTGAATCTTAACTTTATTTGAAATAATGGAAGGTTGGAAGTCAATTCATGTCCATCAGTGTGGGGCTGGCCACCTGCCAGTGGGTTACATCCCTGCAGGGAAACGACGCACCCATGGAGAGAACGATGGTCATTGATGGCATTGGGACGGCAAGAACTCCATGAAGAAAGCTGGCCAGCAAAATGAGATGCAATTGACATTGATGTGTCTGTACTTGTGCAAAGAGAGATTTGGGAAAGGAAGTTTACTGAAATGTTAACAATAGGTTACAAGTTTTGAAGTGATTTTAATTTCTTTTTCTTTTTCAATTTTCCATTAGGCTTGGATTTTCTCCAAGCATATCTCTGACATAGATATGCATCATCTATGTCAGCAGTCCCCAACCTTTTTGGCACCAGGGACCAGTTTCATGAAAGACAATTTTACCACAGATCAGGAGTGTGAGGGACGGTTTAGGATGGTTCAAGCACATTGTGTTTATCTAGATTCTCACAAGGAGCATGCTAGATCCCTTGCGTGCCCAGTTCACAGTAGGGTTTGTGTTCCTAAGGGTTCAAGCACATTGCATTTACCTAGATTCTCACAAGGAGCATGCTAGATCCCTTGCATGCCCAGTTCACGGTAGGGTTTGTGTTCCTATGAGAATCTAATGCCGCTACTGGCCTGATGGGAGGTGACGCTCAGCTTCGCTCAGCTGCCCCACCACTCACCTCCTGCTGTGCAGCCCTGTTCCTGACAGGCCACAGACCCAAATCAGCCCATCCCCTGGTGGTTGGAACCTCTGATTTGTTTAATTAGAAATAAAGTTGTTTACATTACTCTAAAATAAAAGGACAGTAGCATTGTTCTAAGGTATTCTAGAGGTGCAAGAGTAAGGAAAAGTGCAGCGTTCACACCAAAGGCTTGAGACAGTTAGCGTGACTCACCATATTTTTGGCTGCTGGACCTATCTGCATTCCCCACTCTCGAGGGCTGTCGAGATCAGAGAAAGGTCGGGCTGAGTCACTGAGGCAAAAACAGAATGCAAAGCAAGGGTCTGCAGTTTATGAGGACATTGTGCTGTCTGCTTTCATGTCCCCATCAGTCTCTGTGTAAGCAATAGTCTTGCCGCAATTGAGATGCCTGAGAGGGGCAGAGACCCCTGCCCATATTTTCCCAGGAGCTAAGCCTTTGTTCTACCTCCTGATGGAAAACAGGATTAACAAGCCACCTTAAGGGCACCATTGTTTGCTTACACTGTGTGTCTTTGAAAAACATAAACTGCTTTGTAAGCTATTATCACAAGCCCCTGATAACTATTTTTATGAAGTTTCTATTCCCTTTCTGTTTACCCTTTTTTCTGCTGAGATAAAGTAAATGTAACAAGAAAAAAAGGTATAAAAACTGTAGCTTGCTTACCTTGTGACTTAAGTATTTACAATTGTTAAGTACTTACTGGGCGTAACTTACTTGCTGGGTGTAACTTACTTGCCTTGACTTACTGGGCTTAACTTAGTTACCGTAACTTACTGGGCATAACTTAGTTACCATAACTCACTAGGCATAACTTGCTTACCATAACTTACTGGGCTTAACTTACTTACTGGGCTTAACTTACTTACTGGGCTTAACTTAGTGGGTGTAACTTGCTTACTGTAACTTATCTGGCGTAAACAACATTTACGTTAGGAAAGTATATAATGGAACTTATTGCAAAAATAAATTGCTCCTTGGACTAGCCCAAGCCAGCCCTCCAGACTCTGCTTTCCTTTTTTCTTTTACTTCTGCACACTCTCTCCCTCACGTTGAACGAAACATCTAC
>CM052651.1:151944187-151954907 GCA_028533165.1 Leontopithecus rosalia
TTGACTCTCTCCCAGGTGCCTCAGCCACCGGATGAAAGGGCCCCGGGAACTGTGTGATTTCCCGTGCAGCCACCCGCTGCGCTGGTTCACAATTCACCTCCCAGAAATCTCCTGGTCTAGTTCACCGTCCAAAACCTGTTCAATCAGATGAACATAGCAATCTGCCCTCCCAAGTCTCAAATTGTCAGTTTAACAGGGCACCCAGACCCGTGTGTTTCGTGCGCTGTGCCGCTGCGGCGGCGCTGGCTGCCTGGCCGTGCCAGCGGAGAGCGCTGTGCTTGAGTCCTGCATGCCTCTTACACCTGGACTTTTCCCCGCTCTGTGGGCTATAAGGATCTGTCTGAAAATGCGGTGTTTGCTCACCCTCTGCGTCTTGACTGAGAGCTGCAGTGGTGAGTTGCTTCTAGAGCGCCATCTTCCTCTTGAACGTCCTGAAAACTTTTTTTTTAAGTAACATCATGATTAGAAACTGTTGACCTGTGTTTCTGACCTGCAAAAAGATTTGATTTCATCACACAGTGTTGTCAAAATAATTTGAATTTAAACCCCTTTCCCAGATAGGTCCCACCAATGCCTAGGAGTATCTTCCTGGTCATGAAAACACAGAAATTAAGATCTTTTTGTATAGAGTGTAATTTCTGGGGGAAAAAATTCTTGTCTCACTTCAAACTGTGATCATACTCCTCAGTTGAAAGTTATGTTACCAGTTTCTCAGGTATGTTCCATTTTAAGTGTTTTTTAAAAATTGCATATATATGGTTTTGCCTTTTCATCCAGTCTGAGAGACTTTCTTTGAAATATGAGATTAGTTCAACTGCATTTATTGGTGTGAAAGATAGTTTTAGTATTCATTTTATCATGACTTTTACTTACAACTATTATTTTTATTGCTTTTTTAAAACTTGTTTTCTACCAAACCAATCTCTGTTTTTATTGCTTTATGCATATAGGCTTAGTAGACTGGACATTTGTATTTTATTTAGGCAGTTACTTTTATTACTATCCTTTTATACTTTGTATTTTATCTCTTTACACTTAAACAACAATTTAGCTCAACGGAAATATTTATTGGTTGTGTGCTGAATTTTCTTCTCTCCTTGAGAATCTGTAGACATTGCTCAGCTGATGCATGGGAAGGAATGCTGCTAGAAATCATTCTGGGGCCGCTGGCATTCTTCTCTTACAGGTGACTTAGCCTGTTTTGTCTGGGTGTCAAAAGGTTTTTTTCTTTGCCATTGCTTCTCAGTAACTTCTCAGTAATGTGTGGATTGTTCTCTGTCAATTTTTTAATGGCCACACTGGGCTTTTCCATCTGAAGAGCAAGCCTTTATTTCTTTCGCTTATTTATAACTTGTAGCTTATTTCTTTACAATTTACCGCTTGGCGTTCTGTTCTGTGATCTTTGTTCTCCCTTTGGGAATATCCATTCTACATCTGTTGGATCTTCTTGGCATGTCAGTTGACTGCATCCTTTTTACCCTTAATTCTTTAAACGATTATTCTTTCTCACTTTGCTTGCTTTTCTTAATTGAGTTCTAAACTTCTCCTACTGTGTTTTTAGCATTTTTCCTCCCACACACCACCCTCTTCTGAATTTCTGTCTGTATTGTGGATGAATGATAATAGTTTGAGCAGTCTCTTTGACCATGAATGGAAGCCATATGGTCAGGTTGACGGGTGAGAAATACAGAAAGACCTGGGCCCCTGACACCATCATGGATCTTTCATACAAGCCTTGATCTGTCTCCTTCAAGACTTGTACATCAGAGAAAATCAAACTTCAATCTGTTTAATCTGCTGTAATTTGGGTTTTCCATTTTATCTAGTAATATATGTTTTTACCTGATATAACCTCATGCATTATAATTTATGTTACTTATCTGTGGGCATTTATCTTATTTGTAATATCTTGCTGCAAAGCATTCCTAAGAAAAGTAAAAGATGGTTTAGATACATGAAGAGATATATTATGTTTATTAATTAGAAGACAATATTATTAAGATGTCATTTCCCTTTAAATTGATCTAGAGATTCAAGTCTACTCCAATCAAATTCCAGCAGACCTTTTTGGACACATGTTAAGAAGCGAATTCTAAAACCCAACTAGAAATGCAAATGACCTACATAGCCAAAATGACACTGAAAAAGAATAAAGTTGGATATCTATGATTTCAGTACATATTTTATTCTTGTTATTATTATTTTGTTTGGGGATGGATTCTTGATGTGTTGCCCAGGCTGGAATGCAGCATCTATTCATAGGTGCTGTCATGGCCCACTACAGTCTCAAACTCCTGGGCTCAAGTGATTCTCCTTCCTGTAGCTGAAACTACAGGCATGTATCACCATGACCAGCTATCATATTTTAAGACTACATTAATCAAAACAGTGTGGTGTTGGCATAAAGATAGAAAAAGAGATCAACTAACTAGAAAGTGAAGAAATAGGCCCACATGCCTGTGATCTATTGATTTTTGATGAAGTGGCCAAAGCAACTCAAGAATAATCTCCTCAACAAATGGTTGTGGGACAATTGGATAGCCAAATGAAAAACAAACAGAATGACCCAAAACATAGACCCTTATCTCTTACCATTTAAAACATCAACTGGTTTAAATGGTGAGAAGTAAGGCCAAAATGTTAAAGAAAAACTATAAAACTTCTAGAAGAAAACAGAGAAGAAAATCTTAGTGAGCTTGGATTTGGCAAATTTATTTTTTTTTAAAGAACCTCCTAGTCACAAACTATAAAAGACCAAAAAAATTCAATAAATTTGACTTATTTAAAATGAAAACTTTTGCTCTTTAAAACACACAGTTATGAACATAAAAAGGCAAGCCACAGACTAGGAGAAAATATTTGTAAAATATATATATGACAAAGAACTTGTACCTACACAAAATATGTAGAGAACTCTCAGTATCCCCAAGAAGACAATCAAAATATGGTAAAAGATTTTAACATATTTCACAAGATAAGATATATTAGACAACAAGAAAATGAAAATATGCTCAACATAATTAATATGAAAATGCAAACTGAAACTACATTGAGAAACCACTAAACACCTCTCATCATAGTGAAAATAAAAAGACTAATCATCCTAAGTGTTGGCAAAGTATGTAACACCAGTCTCACATACTGGCAGTAGCAATGTAAAATTGTCCTTCTACATTGGAAAAGGTTTGGTATTTTTCTAAAAACATTAAAGAGATATCTACCAAATGGCTCAGGCTTTCCATGCCTAGATATTTACTCAAGAGAAATGAAAATTTTGTTGCACAGAAATATTGTCACGCAAATGTTAAAAGAGGCTTTTTTAAAAATTCTCTCTCATAGGCGGGTGATGAACAATGAGAACACATGGACACAGGGAAGGGAGTACTACACACTGGGGTCTATTGGGGGAAATAGGGGAGGGCAGCGGCAGGGGAGCGGGAGAGGGATAGCATGGGGAGAAATGCCAAATGTGGGTGAAGGGGCAGAAGGCAGCAAAACACACTGCCACGTGTGTACCTATGCAACTATCTTACATGTTCTGCACATGTACCCCAAAACCTAAAACGCAATAAAAAAAAGAGGCTTTGTTATAGCCACAACTGAAAATAGCCCAAATGTTTCTCAGCAGGTGAATGGGTAAGTATCCTTTGGTATATCCACACAATAGAATACTGATCAGTAATAAAAAGAAGCAAATGATTGATACATGCCACCACATTGAAGAATCTCACAATAATTATGCTAAGTGTAAGAAGCCAGACAATAAAAGTAGTGTATTATAATTATATAAAACGATATAAAAAACAAACTAAATTCAGTTTAAAAAACCACATTTGCAGTCACTTGCAGGATGGGGTGTTGGGAGGGGGAGATGCATTGGGGGCACAAGAAAATGCTGGGTTTGATGCATGTGTTCATTTTATGGTTTGATGTATGTGTTCATTTTATGGATTGTGACAACTTCACAGGAGCACACATATGTCAAACTAAAATTGTGCAATTTAAATATGTTCACTTTCTTCTACATTACACAACAATAAAACTTTTATTAAACATTTAAAATATATATAAAAGGAGTTTTCAGACATGCAGTGGAAGAGTTTGAGAGAGTGGTAAATAGGGTCAGATCAGGAAACGCATGGAACAATCAGAGATGAGGGTCTGGGTGGTGATGACTGGGATGACCAAGTGGACCGTGGTGTGTGGAGGGGAGGATGAGCTATGATCATCTGCAGGGTATGCGTGTAGTCAGTTCACCTTGGGCCATTTGGGCACCTTGGCAGCTCTCCTTCTCTACAGAGGTTGGCATGCTCATCACTGGACGCTGAAGCCTCCTCAGGGCATGATGTCTCAGGTAGGGGCAGGGGCTCTGGGAGAGCCGTCTGTATCTGCAGGGCTGTGGGTGATGGGTTTGGCTACCTGGAGCAGGGGATGAGGATGTGGTCATGTGATGGTCACTTTACATGAATGCACACATGTACATGTCCATATATGTATACCATGTGCACATTCACAAATACACATATAAACTTACATATTTATATATGTATACACATATACAAACAAACATACATATATGTGTTTACGAACATATACACATTTATATACATATATGTAAGTATAGATAGTCATATAAGTATGCACACATTTACATATCAATATATGGATACAAATACATACATACTCATATATATGCACACATTTGTGTACTTATATATTTATACATGCACAACACATCTACTCATATACATACATATACCCACATAAACACACCATACATGTACACATACATTTATGTTCATTTATATATATATGGATATTCATATGCACATAGAATACACATATATGTACACACATACACATGTACATACACACAACATGCAAATATACATACACAATGTACATATGAGTTCTAATAGACACATGCACATGTATACATAGACACATTTATATATGTATATATGCACGATATACATTGACATATAAATATACATTTCACATACATACACAATTCACACACATACTACACAATTCACACACATACTACATACTAAACATATTCACATGCATATGTTCACACATTTTTAAAATTCTTATTACAACCTTGTGAAGGGCTTCCTAACCTATTTTGCCAATGTGGAAAACATGTTTCCCAGAATTTACTCACTAGAGATGCATAATTAATATTAATATTAACAGATAATTAATATCCGTCATCCTGATCTCCCACTTCTGTAAGTCTAGAGCTTCCCTTCATGACGCAGATGTGCGTGTGAGTGTTCCGGCCACAAAGGAGCTTAGCTCCTGAGCCTCCAGCAGTCCAGCTTGGTGCACCTCCTCAGGCAGACAGACCCTAGAGACCCATGAACGCCCCCTCCTGAAGGGCTCCTGGGGCTGAGAGTCCTGCCTGCTCCTTGGCTGCCCTGCCCCATGGCCTCCTTTCTCTCCCTTCAGACTTGGCAGGTGTCACGTCCCAGTGCCTTCCTAGCCAGGACTCAGCTGCCCGACTTCCAGTTCTGGTGCCCCACAATATCCCTTGGAATTTTTTGGGAAACCTTGCCAGTTCATGCCATGTCCTCTTCCTGCAACATTCTTCCTCCCACAGACAGTCCAAGGAGCTGTTTCATGGGGACATCATGCAAATAGTCCTTCATATCTTATTTCTAAATGGTTTACCCTCCTTCATTCCTATTAGAAATGCACTAGACATGAAGTCATGAGAAGACTGACTTGACTCAGCTTTTTGGGAAGGTGCCACTTTTCACACAGATGTGACTCTGGCAAGACTTCTTCCCTAAGGGGAGGAGGTGGAAAATGGATGCAAGGAGCTAGAGAAACAACTGCAGCGTGGGTTCCCGAGGCCCGCAGCGTGGGTTCTGGAGGCCTGCAGTGTGGGTTCCCGAAACCTGCAGCATGGATTCCCGAGGTCTGCAGCGTGGGTTCCCGAAACCTGCAGCGTGGATTTCCAAGGCCTGCAACGTGGATTTCCGAGGCCTGCAGCCTTGAGCAAAGCACTGGAGGTGCTGAGCTCAGAGACAATAGGGGTCTGTGTCTCTTGGAATCCCCACTTGCCCCAGGAATCATTCGCCCCTGGCTCCCCCAGCAGCTCTCTGGCATGAAGCCGTCTGCACGTCCTACTGCAAATGTGCAAATGTCCCGCCGCCCGTGGGCAGTCATTTCTCTCCAGCCTCAGTCACTCCTGCTGCCACAGTGACCTAGAGGTATCGCTGCCATGGACGCAGCTGCAGCTACCTGTTCTCCAGGGTAAAGTGACACTGGTGGCCCCATCCCCATGGGAACTCTTCGTTCAGGATGCTCAGGAAGCGAAGCTCCCTCTGCCTGCCGTGAGGCTGGGCATCCTGCAGTCAGAAGTGTGCCACTGCGTATGAGGCTGATGAGGAGAGGGGTGGTGTGGGGTGGGAAGAATGACACCAGGTCTGTCTGGAGCAAGAAGGGAGATGGAGGCACCAGTCACCGGGATAAAGAACAGGAGAGGAGAACACATTTGGGGCTGGAACCAGACCATTTTAGACGTGTGAAGCTGGACGTAGCTGTGCAATTTTCAAATGGATTTGTAAAATAATCACTAAAGAGGTCTGAGCTGGATATGCCCATTAGGGAATCACTGGGACATAAATGGGCCATAAAGTCAAAGAATGGGTGAATCTCTTAGGCCGAATCTAAGGCTTTGCAGAAAAGAGGGCTCACGGGTGCAGATCAGAGAGAGGAGAGGAGCCAGCACAGGAGAGAGCGGGAAAGGCCATTGGAAGGGGAAAAACAGTTGACAAACTGAGACAAGAGAAGAGAGAGGATGTCGGCAGGAGAGAGGGATCCACTGGGAGCAAAATGCTGTTCTTGAGGTGAGGACTGACACGTGTGGCGCGAGTCAGAGAGAACCCGTGTGAAAGAAGACTGGCTGGAGGAGACTCCACGTCCTCCCGTTTATTCTCATTCATCTGCAGATCGGCTGTTCCTAGCCATGGCGCTCCCTCACGGCATTTTATTGCATATTCAGTATCAGCATCGAGAACCAGGGGGCCACATTCACCCGAGGCTGCCTGGCCCATCACCAGTGCCCGTCCTTTGGAGACCGAAAAGCAGTTCATAAAAGCTGGCCGGACACTGAGGTTATTCCTGGTACATTTTCCCTTAAGGTAAGCGGTCTGGCAATTTCCAGGGCCCGGGTCCACCACCGTTTCTCTGCTGTTGTTCTGGTTCAGTCCATATTCACCCATGGTGTGGAAGAGCTGTGTAGACGTCTGTCTTATGTCACACAAAGAGTGAAGCAAGAAGAAAATAACGGGCTCCATGGGAATGCAGCGAAACTGGAAATGTCCGGGAAAAAGACGATGCGCGGTTGCTAGGGACAGGCGACTGTTTTCAGTGTAAGCTATGAGTCACCAGTGCTGACAAAATGTTCACGGTGGTGTGCAGAGCCCAAGGAGACGGTCGTTGCCATCCTTGAATGGGCAGATGGCGTCTCCCTGTAAAAGTGAGAACGGCGCTGGTCACGGAACACACAGGTGTTGAAGGATTTTACTTCTTTCTCCACGCTCTCTGACTCGCTTGCCTTCCATCCCAGTGACAGAACGGCATCCTCGCAGGAATATGTTCCCCTTTGGATGCATCCAGCAGTGCAGTAAAAAGTACCTGTGTGCAGCAAATGTAGGTACTGACACTGTCAAGGTTTTCAAAGCAGTAGGTTTGATCCTGGGAGCACAGATGGGTTCCAGAGATTTGCAGACTCAGGAAATTGCTTCCAACAATTTTTATTGCCCTTTTGGTGTGTATTTTCTGTTTTTTTGTTTGTTTGTTTGTTTGTTTGTTTGTTGTTGTTGTTGTTGTTGTTGTTTTGAGACGGAGTTTCGCTCGTTTCCCAGGCTGGAGTGCAATGGTGCGATCTCCGCTCACCGCAACCTCCGCCTCCTGGGTTCAGGCAATTCTCCTGCCTCAGCCTCCTGAGTAGCTGGGATTACAGGCACGCGCCACCGTGCCCAGCTAATTTTTTTGTATTTTAGTAGAAACGGGGTTTCACCATGTTGACCAGGATGGTCTCGATCTCTTGACCTCGTGATCCACCCACCTCAGCCTCCCAAAGTGCTGGGATTACAGGCTTGAGCCACCGCGCCCGGCCCGTATTTTCCTTTTTTATGAAAATTTCAAAGAATTATGTAATGAATACCTGACTATGATGAAGCTTAAAAGTGAAATATTGCAAGTATAGTTGAACTCACTCCTCTACACCTCCCTCATTGTATTCTCTTGAGTTGGGTGTTCATTTCCATTTAAATAGCTATATTTTCACCATATACATATTTTTACCAAAGTTCTCATGGTATTTTGGTTTTATTTTGCTTAATCTTAGAGTTACAAAAATAGCACAGAGTGCCTATATATCCTTCACTGCCTTACCCTGTTATTAACCACTCACATAACCATGCAATAGCAATCAAAATCTGGAAATTAACATTGGGAAAATATGGACCTTATTCAAAAATTAGAATAAGGTCTATTATACAGACTTTATTCAAATTTTTTCAGTCCGACAAAATATCTTATAGATCATTTTCTATTCACACAAAGATTTACCAAATCTTTGGTGTACATATATGAATTTTACTAGCAGAATATTTTTCTAGAATTGGAAATTCTGGACAAAAGGGTTTACGCATATCAAATATAATAAAAACTACAGAATTGATGCGGAAAGAGGTTGTGCCGATTTGCACAACCCATTTCAGCATACAGAATTCCTTCTATCTACACTCTCATCAGCACTACCACTAGACATTACCATTCCCATAGATGAAAAATAACCGGTTTATTGAGATAACATTCACATACAACGCATTCACCCCCTTTACATGTGCAATTCGATGGTTTTCGGTATATTCAAGGTTGTGCAACCAGCACTGCTATCTAATGCCAGGGTATTTCCGTCACTTCATATGCACTGGCGGTCACTCCACACTCCGTCTTCCCTTAACCCCTGGAAACTGCAAACCTGTCTTCTATGTTTACAGACTTGCCTCTTCTGGACATTTTAAATAAATGGAATTATACAGTGTGTGGTATTTTTGTCATTGGCTTCTCTTACTTAATGTAATGTTTTCAAAATTCACCAAGTTGCAGTATGTATCAGTATTTCATTCCTTATTTTTCATTTCATTTAACTGTATGGGTTTCATTTCACTGCATGGGTTCCATTTCACTGTATGGGTTTCATTTCACTGCATGGGTTCCATTTCACTGTATGGGTTTCATGGGTTTCATTTCACTGCATGGATTCCATTTCACTGCATGGGTTCCACTTCACTGCATGGGTTCCATTTCACTGCATGGGTTCCACTTCACTGCATGGGTTCCATTTCACTGCATGGGTTCCCATTTCACTGTATGGGTTCCCGTTTCACTGTATGGATTTTATTTCACTCTATGGGTTTTATTTCACTGTATGGGTTCCATTTCACTGTATGGGTTTCATTTCACTGTATGGATTCCGTTTCACTGTATGGATTTTATTTCACTCTATGGGTTTTATTTCACTGTATGGGTTCCATTTCACTTTATGGGTTTCATTTCACTGCATGGGTTCCATTTCACTGTGTGGGTTTCATTTCACTGTATGGAATTCATTTCACTGTATGGATTCCATTTCACCCTATGGGTTTCATTTCACTGTATGGATTCCATTTCACTGTATGGATTCCATTTCACTCTATGGGTTTCATTTCACTGTATGGAATTCATTTCACTGTATGGATTCCATTTCACTGTATGGATTCCATTTCACTGTATGGATTCCATTTCACCCTATGGGTTTCATTTCACTGTATGGATTCCATTTCACTGTATGGATTCCATTTCACTCTATGGGTTTCCTTTTTTTTTTTTTTAGGCAACCTTTGCTCACCATGCATTTCCTTCCCTCATATTCCCATAGGTTGTCACCACCTCCCCTCAAGTCCCTATTTCTTCTGTAGCTCAGGGTGCCATAAAAATGTAAATTATCTGGTCTTCTTCAAGTCTTTCTCTTTTTAAAAAAAAAAGAAAAAAGGAGAGGAGAGGAAGAAAGAGAAAAAAAGAGGGAGAGAGAACAGGAATATTGCTTTATTCTAAAAAATGGGTATTAATAATGGCTGATCAATATTTTGTGTATTTAAAGTGGAGAGCACTATACATATTTATTAAATTTACTTGTTCCAGATCTGAATTCAAGTCCTGGATATCCTTATTAATTTTCTGTCTCGTTGAGTCTAAATCTCTTTATGGGTCTTATGTATCTGGGTGTTAGGATCATTAGCTCTTATCGTTGCATTGATCCTTTTACCACTATATCTTTGTTGCTTTGAAATCTATTTTATAAAATGCGAGAATTGCAACTCCTGCTTTTTGTTTATTTCTTTATCTTTGCTCTCCATTTGGTTGGTAAATCTTTCTCCAACCCTTTGTTTTAAGTCTTTGTGTATCTTTGGATATAAAATGGGTCTGGATGTAGTATGCTGTTAGGTTTTGGCTGTATCTCTTGATTGGGGGATTTAGTCAATTTAAATTTAGGGTTACTGCCATTTGATATTACATCAACGAATGGATAAAATAGCCAGTTAACACTCTATGGGTTCCATTTCACTGCATGGGTTCCATTTCACTGCATGGATTCCATTTCACTGCATGGGTTCATTTCACTGCATGGGTTCCATTTCACTGCATGGTTTCCATT
>CM052651.1:151955007-151965511 GCA_028533165.1 Leontopithecus rosalia
CTGCATGGGTTTATTTCACTGCATGGGTTCATTTCACTGCATGGGGGTTCATTTCACTGCATGGGGGTTCATTTCACTGCATGGGGGTTCATTTCACTGCATGGATTTCATTTCACTGCATGGGTTTCATTTCACTGCATGGGTTTATTTCACTGCATGGGTTCATTTCACTGCATGGGGGTTCATTTCACTGCATGGGGGTTCATTTCACTGCATGGGGGTTCATTTCACTGCATGGATTTCATTTCACTGCATGGGTTTCATTTCACTGCATGGGTTCATTTCACTGCATGGGTTTCATTTCACTGTATGGATTCCAATTTTTTGGAATCCGTTTTCTTTTCCCATTCATACTCCAGTGGACATTTTGGTCGTTTCTACTTTTTGGCTTTTTGGAATAATGCTGTTATAAACATTTGAGTATAAGTTTTTACGTGGATATTTATTTTCATTTCTCTTGAATATATTCTTAAAGAAGAATTACTGGGTCATATAGTGACTGCATATTTAATGTTTTGAAGAACAGCAAAAATGCTTCCAAAGTTGCTGCATGATTTTACGATTTCTTCAGCAATGTATGAGAGTTCTAATTTATCATTATGGTTTTGATTTACATTTCCTTATTGATTAAGTTTTCATGTGCTCACTGGCTGTTTCTATATTTTATTTGGAGAAATGCCTGTTCAAATCCTTTGCCAACTTAAAAAAATGGGCTGTTTTTCATTGTTGAGTTCTTAGAGTTCTTCATATATTCTAGATACAAATCTCTTATGAAGTACATGATCTACAAATGTTTCTCTTATTTGGTAGCTTATCTTTCCATGTTTTTTGGTGATGTCTTTTCATACATGTGTTTCAAATTTTAATGAGGTACAATTTACTTTATGTTGTTGTTGTTAGTTGTGCTTTTGGTATCACATCTAAGAAAACATTGCCCAACTCAAGGTCATGAAGACTTATTCCTATATTTTCTTCTAAGAGTTTTATATGTTTGCCTCTTATATGTTGATTTTAGATACATTTGGGGTTGATTTTTGTGTGTGGGGTGAGGAAGATTCCAACTTCAGTGTTTTAGATGCTGATAACTCATTTTGACAGCATCATTTGTGGAAAAGACTATTTTCCCCCCATTTTATTGCCTTGGCATCCTTGTTAAAATTAATCAGGAAATGTATTCAATTTCATGTAGTTTCCTCGACTTTTTACTCCCCTTCACAATTTACCTGATTTTGTGACTTTTCAGTCCACAGGTAGTTATCTTTTATGTTTTGGCCAGTGGTTTAACTTCTTTTTTTTTTTTTTTTTTTGAGACAGAGTCTTGTTCTGTCACCAGGCACCAGGCTGGAGTGGAGTGGTGCGATCTCTGCTGACTGCAACCTCTGCCTCCTGGGTTCAAGCAATTCTCCTGCCTCAGCCTCCCAAGCAGCTGGGACTACAGATGCATGCCACCATGCCCAGCTAATTTTTTATATTTTAGTAGAGACGGGGTTTCACTATGTTGGCCAGGATGGTCTTGATCTCTTGACCTCGTGATCCACCTGCCTCAGCCTCCCAAAGTGCTGGGATTACAGGCGTGAGCCACCGCGCCCAGCCCGGTTTAACTTCTAAACTTGACAGGAAAATAGTTACACAGTCATAGGTAGGAACCTTTTCCCTCTCTGCTCCACAAAAGGTCCACACAACAACCTTCCCACAAATGCTTACAGCCCCATTTTTAAAATAATTGTTAAAGTTTGGAAGCAGCCGAGAGAGTTATCAATGTCTGGCCCATTGGAAGGCTCCTTGGAAAAGACCCATTCTGATGACTTGTCTTCGTTTGCTCTGACACAAAGCTTGCTCAGTGGTGTTAGCCAATCTTCAGAGCGTTTGTCAAAAACAGTAAGTACAGTTTAACATCAGAGTTGTCTGAGATAGCAATCCCAGTTTGGACAAAAAAGCCAAAGATGGAGATTTTTAACTTTGCTTTTGAACTTAGACAGTCTTGATATTAGGCCTCAGCTGTGAATGGGCAGAACGGATCCAAAAAAAGCATAACAAAAGCTTTGAGAATGAAACTGAGATTAGAAACTCTGCCTGCAAGAAAACAAGACTAAAGACTAAATTTGTGGTCAGAATCTAACTGGGCTGTCTACAAAAACAAAATAATCAGTATCCTTCAGAGGATTATAATGGGACTCAGAATCAATACAAATGTCTATTAAAAAATCCAAAAGTTTACACAAAGAATTAGAAAAAAAATGTGACTAATCTTCAAGTGAGAAAACAATAAACAAATGTCAAACCCAAGTTGTACAGATGTTGATATTATTAGACCAGGACTTTATAGCAACTGTTGTCACTATGCTTAATGAAGTAATGGTAAATATGACTGGAATAAACAGAATGATAGTAATGACTGCAGAAAATATAAATTATTAAAAAGAGCCAAAATAAAAACTTAGATCTGAGAAACAAATAAACCAAAGTTAAGAATATACTGGATGAGTTCAATAGCAGGATAGAGAGAACAGAAGAAAGTGTCAGAGAACCTAAAGGTAAATCAATAAAAATAATCCAATCTTAAGGACAAAGAGAAGCATCATTGAAAAAAATGACAAAATACAGGAAACTGTAAGCAAACGTCAAAAGGTCTACAATATGTGTCACTGAAATTCTAGAAGATCAGGAAAACAGATTGGTGCCAAAAAAAATATCTGAAGAGGCCGGGCTTGGTGGCTCATGTCTATAATCCTAGCACTTTGGGAGGCTGAGGTGGGTGGATCACCTGAAGACAGGAGTTCAAGACCAGCCTCACCAACATGGTGAAACCCTGTCTCTACTAAAAATACAAAATAAAAATAGCCAGGCCTGGTGGTGGGAGCCTGTAATCCCAGCTACCTGGGAGGCTGAGGCATAAGAATCGCTTGAACCCAGGAAGTGGAGGTTGTGGTGAGCCAAGACCTAGCCACTGCACTCCAGCCTAGGTGACAAGAGTGAGACTTTGTCTCAAAATATATATATATATAAATATATATTTGAAGAAATAATGGCTAAAAATTTTCCCAATTTGGTGAAAGATATACTCAAATAAAACAGCTATAATTAAATTGTTGAAATCCACATAGGAAGAAAAATTCCTTAAAGCAGCTAGAGAAAAATGGCACATCCAGGGAGATAATAATTGGAATTATTACAATTACAGATGTCACATTAGGAACTGTGGAGACCAGAAGATAGTAAAACAACACATTTACTGAAAGCAAAAAACTGTCAATCCAGATTTCTCTATCAGGCAAAAATATCCTTCAGGGCTGGGCATGGTGGCTGATACTTGTAATCCCAGCCCTTTGGGAGGCTGAGGAAGGTGGATCACTTGAGACTAGGAGTTGGAGACCAGTCTGGCTAACACGGCAAAACTCCATTTCTACTAAAAATGCAAAATACAAAAATAAAAAATGAGCCAGGTGCGTTTGTGCACACTTGTAATCCCAGCTACTTGGGAGGCTGAGACATGAGAATTGCTTGAACCTGGGAAATGGAGGTTGCAGTGAACTGAGATTGCACCAGTTCACTCCAGCCTGGGCAACAGAATGAGACTCTGTCTCATTCTCTCTCTGTCTATATTTATATATGTGTGTGTGTGTGTGTGTGTGTGTGTGTGTGTGTGTATCTTCTAAACTTTGTCATATTTCTTTCTTCATTATATATTACATACACACACATAATAAAGAAATTCAGGAATAAAGGCAATGTCAAGATATTCTCAGAAGAAAGAAACATAAGAAAACGTCTCCTGCAGACCCCTCTATAAGAAATGCAAAATGAAATTCTTCATGCTGCAGAAAAATGATACTTGAGAGAAACTTGGCTTTTCAGTAATAAAGGGATATCAATAATAAATAGCTGGGATCATGCATTTTTCCCCTGAACTTCTCTCAAATACTTATGACTATTAAAAGCAAAAATTATAATATTGGCTGGTGGAGTTTTCAATGTGTGTAGACATAATCTAAGACATCTATAGCATACAGGTCAATGTGGGTGGCAGCGATAGAGGGTCCAATATGTCAGCAAGTTTTCTTTGTTGTACTTAAGTTTAAATTCCAGCCTGGGCAACAGAATGAGACTCTTTCTCATTCTCTCTCTGTCTATATATATATATATATATATATATATATATATATATACACACATATGTATAAACTTCTAAACTTTATATTACTTTATTACATATATTACTTATATATATTACTTTATATATATACATACATATAATGAAATTGAGACAATTAACTCTAAGTCAAATGTGAAAAACTAGGTATATATATTTTAACCCATAGAGCAAACACTAAAACATGCATAAGGATGTAGCTGAAAAGCCCGTAGATGAATTAAAATGAGATACTACAATGTAAATTATCCAAAAGAAGTGAGAAAAGGGGGACTCAAGAAACCAAAGCAGGGGAGCAAATGGAAAACAGGTAATAAAATGGAAGTCTTGAACCAACCGTATTCACACTTACAGTCAACATTAATAGTCTACATAACCAAAAGCGAGAGGTTGTTGAAATGCATGAAAAATAATAGCATGTTATATGCTGACTACAGGAGACATGCTCTAGGCCAGGTGCAGTGGCTCACGCCTGTAATCACAGCACTTTGGGAGGCCAAGGCTGGTGGACCAATTGAAGTCAGGAGTTTGAGACCAACCTGACCAAAATGGTGAAACCCATCTCTACTAAAAATAGAAAAATTAGCTGGGCATGGTGGCAGGTGCTTGTAATCCCAGCTACTTGGGAGGTTGAGGCAAAAGAATCACTTGAACCCCAGAGGTGGAGGTTGCAGTGAGCACCATCGCACTCCAGCCTGGGCGACAGAGTGAGACTTGGTCTCAAAAAACAAAAACAAAAACAACAAAAAAGAGAAGGAGACCTGATTTAAATATAAAGACAAAGATAGGTTAAAAGAAACAGAACACAGAAGACATACCATGAGCAAATGCCATGGATAAAAAGGCTGGAGCGACAAATGTGATATCAGAGCATTATTAGAGATATTTCACTGTTATAATCATAGACTGACAATTCATCAAGAAGATTTAGCAATTAATTTTGTAAAATACGCAGGCTTAGCTACATAAAGCAAAATGAAAACAACTAGGAAATACTGACAACTTCACAGTTATAGCTAAGAATTTATATATATATAATAAATTATATATATAAAAATTTATTATATATATAAATTATATATATAAAAATTTATTATATATATTTATTTTTGATTTTTTAAATTTTATTTTTAATTTTAATTTTAATAAAATTTAATAAAATTTTAATTTTATTTTTTAAATTTTATTTAATGTATTTATATTATTATTATATAATAATATATATTATTTATTAAATAATAAATTAAGTTTATTATTTAATAAATAATATATTTATTAATAAATATATTATAAATAATTTATTTAATAAATAATATATATTATTATATAATAATATATATATTATTTACAAATAATATATATAAATAATAATATATATTTATTTATATTTATAAATATAAATATATTTATATTTATAAATATAAATATATTTATATATATATAAAAATAATAATATATATATTATTTATATATATATATCAGAAAGATATATATATATATCTTTCTGTAATTGATAGAACAAACTGACAAAATCCCATCAAAGACAGGGATGACCACAACGACACAACCAGGCACTTTCATCTCGTTGATATTTACAGAACACTACATTCAGCAACTGCAGAATGCACATTCTTTTCCAATGCACATAAGACATTTGCTGAGATACACAAGATGCTGAACATAAAACAAGTCTTATCAAAAGCATTGACGTCCTGCAAAGTATATTTTCTGAGCACAATGGAATTTACTTAGAAATTAGTAACAAGATATTTAGAAAAACCCTCTAAATATCTGGCAATTAAAGAACACACTTCTAAATAGTTCCTGGGCCAAAAATTAAATCAAGGGGGAAAATTAGTAAGTATTTTGATGTGCATGACAACAAAAATGCAACATATTAAAATTTGTGGGATGCAGCTGAATCAGTGGTTAGGGAGAAGCTTTGTCACTTTAAATGCTGATATGAGGAGTGTGAACTTCAGATCTGAGATTTGGAATTAGTAGTCATTTGCAGCCGGGGCTAATGGATGGACAAATACTTCACAAGGAGAAAAGCAGAAGCCAAACGTGCACCTCAAGAAACATTAGCTCTAAAGAGAGCGCAAAGATAGAAAGATCGGTACAGGAGGAGCAGGTGAGTGCAGTAAGTCCTATCAGCCTCTGACTTCATGCCCCCAGCCAACGAGGCAAACACTGGTGTTATCCTCAGGTATAAACCCATCCAGGAGCTCGTAGCTGCAATGGTCAAAAAGGCCACACGATGGCAAAACAGCACCAGCAAAGCTGCTCATTCCTTTGCGTTTTTAATTTCGCTGTCAGCGCACCCTCCTCTGTGAGTGCACAGAATGCATCCATTTATTAAAACCGCTTACGGGTCCAACCAATATTTACTGAGCTGCTACATGCTAGGTACCGTGCTACTGCCATGAACAAGATAGTTGCCTTCCCAGGACTGCAGTTGAGGTATTTTTTTTTTTAAAAAAAGCAAGTCAGAAGGGATAATTTCAGAGTGTGGTAAAGGGTTTGAGAAAAACAGATGGAGAAGCAGAGACCTGGACCAGGGCTTGGCACTACCACATGATCAGGGCGACAAGAAGTGACTGCCCCCACACCTCACTCATCAGTGCAGTGGGACAAACTCCATGCACATGTGGAGCACCTAGGTTTAAACTCACATTTACTGTTCTGGTCAGCTTTCTGCACACTTCAGCAAACAACTTTTATTTTGCATATCTGTGATTCCCACATTCTTTCTTATGTATGAATCCAGTCTATCTATATATGTATCTGCCTATCTATCTATATATCCATCCACTTATCCATCCATCCATCCATATACATTCATCCATCCATCCACCTCCATCTATGTCATCCATCCATCCATATCCAACCATCCATCACCATCCATTCATCCATAGCCATCCATGCATCCATAGCATCCATCCATCCATCCATCTCCATCCATGTCCATTCATCCATCCATATCCATCCATCCATCCATATCCATCCATCCATCTCCATCCATGCATCCATAGCATCCATCCATCCATCCATATCCATCCATCCATCCAGCTCCATCTATATCCATCCATGTCATCCATCCATCCATATCCATCCATCCATCCATTCATCCATAGCTATCCATGCATCCAGAGCATCCATCCATCCATCCATCTCCATCCATGTACATTCATCCATCCATATCCATCCATCCATCTCCATCCATCCATCTCCATCCATGCATCCATAGCATCCATCCATCCGTCTATACCCATATCCATCCATCCATCCATAACCATCCATCCATCTCCATCCATCCATCCATCCATCCATATCCATCCACCCATCTCCATCCATGCATCCATAGCATCCATCCATCCATCCGTCTCCATCCATATCCATTCATCCATATCTATCCATGCATCCATAGCATCCATCCATCTGTCTATATCCATATTCATCCATCCATCCATAACCATCCATCCATATCCATCCTTCCATATCCATCCATCCATCTCCATCCATGCATCCATAGCATCCATCCATATCCATCCATCCATCTCCATCCATGCATCCATAGCATCCATCCATCCATCCATCTATATCCATATCCATCCATCCATCCATAACCATCCATCCATCTCCATCCATCCACATCCATCCACCCATCTCAATCCATGCATCCATAGCATCCATCCATCCATCCATCCATCCATCTCCATCCATCCATCCATATCCATTCATCCATATCTATCCATGCATCCATCCATCCGTCTATATCCATATTCATCCATCCATCCATAACCATCCATCCATCTCCATCCATCCATCCATATCCATCCACCCATCTCCATCCATGCATCCATAGCATCCATCCATCCATCCATCTCCATCCATATCCATTCATCCATCCATATCCATCCATCCATCTCCATCCATCTCCATCCATCCATCCATATCCATTCATCCATATCTATCCATGCATCCATAGCATCCATCCATCCATCTGTCTATATCCATATTCATCCATCCATCCATAACCATCCATCCATCTCCATCCATCCATCCGTCCATATCCATCCACCCATCTCCATCCATGCATCCATAGCATCCATCCATCCGTCTCCATCCATCTCCATCCATGCATCCATAGCATCCATCCATCCATCTCCATCCATGTCCATTCATCCATCCATATCCATTCATCCATATCTATCTATCCATCCATCCATATTCATCCATCCTCCCATCCATATCTATCCATCCATCCATCTCCATCCATCCATCCATCTCCATCTATATCCACCCACCCATCCATCCATGTCCATCTATATCTATCTATCAATTCATCCATCCATCCATATCCAGCCAGCCAGCCAGCCAGCCAGTCAGCTACCTAACCAGCCAGCCACCAGTTTGTCATCATTTATCTATTCTATATTAGGTAGAACACCACTTTTCTTCATTAGCTACCCAGTAACTTAGCTCCTGGGTCCTCATCCCAGCGGAGGACCTGACCCCACCTGTGTTTACTCCTGAACTGGATGGTGAGCACCCTACTATATTGTGTGCAGATTCTTTGAGGCAATCAAAATTCAGAGTTTATGGATGGGTAAATTGGAATAGGTGCAGTGACAGGGAAGTGGAGAAAAAGAAACTATATGTAATGAATTGCAGCTGAAGAAATTGGGCTGTTATCTGCAGAGAGAAAACTTCAGGGTTGTGGGGAGAGATCAGGGAGAGGCGAGAGCCTTGGTGTCTGGGGTGATGGTGCAGGGGCCAGGGAAGATCTCACAAGGCAGAGTTAAAGGAACCATGGGAAGGCAGGCTGGCTCCCCAACATCGGCAGCCAGGTAAAGGTCCACTGCCCTGCACAAGGGGCAGGGAGAGCCCACAGCCACCACGGCAGGGCCTAGAGCGGCACCAGCCAGGGATATTGGCGGCAGTGGGGAGGACAGTAGATCACTATTGAACCAGATAATGTTTTAGATTTCTTATGATTCTGAAATTCTCTGATTCTTAAAAGAAATTGAGCAAGTCAGGAAAGAGTAGAAAGAAGAGTCAAGAAAAGAAACCAGACAAGTTGGCAAAGTTGGAGTGAGGCAAGAAAGTGTGAAAGGGAGTCAGGAAGCCAACAGCAGGAGGCTTGCGGGGTGCTTAGAGGTTCTCGGTGCTGTCAAGGTTGACAAACAGAAGACAGAGCAATGTCTCAGCTACAGCAGTGGTCATGGGACCTCTGGGTTTCCACACAAAGGAGAGTTAGAGCCAGACTGCAAGGGCTGAAGAGAGAGAGGATGGTGCAGGGGTAGACAGAGGCCTGCTCTTCAAAAACCTGTGCATGTGGCAAAGGAACAAGATAAACCCAGATAATGAGCTGGCAGCAAGGTGTGAAGGTGTGTTTATCTGCTTCTTTTGTTAGTTTATCTGCTTAGTTTGTTCGTTTAAGTATTTTGCAAGCAGAGGGAATGTACTTAGCAGAGTAGCTTGTCAGGGAGTTGTAAGTGCGTGAGCAACATGGAAACATTCAATCTCTCAAGGAAGAAGCTTGGGGATAGCATGGGATATTATGTCAACATCAGATCTTGGCAAAGCAAAGGTCTTGTCTGGTAATGTCACAGGCAAGATCAAGGGAAGAGGCAGCTGAGAAGCGAGTGAAGAAGGGACTTGGAGTCTGAAACAGAGCTGAGCCTGGATTGCAGCCCTGGCTCTACTTCTTCCGATTGTGAGGTCTTGAACAAGTCACATAAGGAAAGGAATCTGTTTCTTGTTTATCAGATAATCAGATGATTGCAGCTACTGATTGTTTGCTAAGTCCCAGCCCTACACCAAGTAAGTGCTTTTTATGTATCAGCTCATGAATTCTTTTATTAACAACTCTGTGGAGCTGGTAAAAGGATTTCCCAAGGTCACAGAATAGATGCGTGTCTGTTCCTCTAAACACCAGGTGGGGGTCAGCGCCTCTTTAGTTGTTTGCCTCTCACAGTTGTTGCAAAAATTCAGAAATAACAAATATTCAAAGTTGTTGTGATTCTTATAGTGGGCCTTCCATAATCTGACAAGTATGCGTCTATTAATATAGCCCAGCATTTTCCGTAATTATGCTTCATAGTAAACAACTGTTAAACTTTGAGGACATTTAGTTGATTTTAAAAAATCTATGCAAGAAGTTTCTTCTTTTTTTTTTTTTTTAAATTTTTATTGCATTTTAGGTTTTGGGGTACATGTGCAGAACATGCAAGATAGTTGCATAGGTACACACGTGGCAGTGTGTTTTGCTGCCTTCTGCCCCCTCACCCATATTTGGCATTTCTCCCCATGCCATCCCTCCCCTGCTCCCCCCCCGCTGTCCCTCCC
>CM052651.1:151966011-152003898 GCA_028533165.1 Leontopithecus rosalia
GGACAGAGGCAGCTTTCCCCAGACGTGCTGACCACTTTCCCTTTAGCACAGTGGTGGCCCCAGGCCAGGGCAGCTCCTGTGAGCAGCTCCTATGCAGCCAGAAGCCACCATGGATGTCACACTCTGCAGAAATGGCAGCTCCCTCAGGATTTTGTGACTGAAAAATCCCAGAGGTCTTTAGGTGCTCATGTTCTATGTATCACCATAGGCTGTGCCTGCCCGCATGTACCCAGAGGGAATAGATGAGGCCCAAAGACACCAGCATGCACCTAACCGCCCACCCTACCTGATACGTCTGTCCAGAGTGTAAGGCCAGTTGCCTTGCCGGGAGTCAGACGGACACATCCCTCCCTCTCCACGCCTGGTAACTATGTCATCACTCAAGCTCACTATCTGGCCTCGCCACATGGCTTTCCCACACTCGCCTCTGCATATCATACCCAAGGCCACACTCAGCATTAAACTATGCATCCAACCCCCAGCCTGCTGTTGAAAAACCTACAAAAGAATTTTTTTAAAAGAAGCCCCCACCAAACCCTGCCCAGTAGTGGTCTGCCCTGTACCCCCCAGAAGGCCCACTTACCCAAGGTCCTGCCCGCCTACCAATGATAGCTACCTCCAGGCACTTCCTGCCTCTCAACAGCCAATGAAATTGTCTTCTCTTTGTTTCCCCAATAGCCAATCAATTGCCTTCCCTCCCCACAAAACCCCACGCCCTAAACAGCCTGGCATGACTTCTTTGGCCCCTTCCTGGACCACAGAACCTCGACAGGGAGCTGAATAAATTAGCTTCTCATTTTCTTATGCTTGCCTCAGTTTCCTCATTTTACCTCGGCAACAAACCTTACACAGAATGACGGCAAGGGTTCCCTCCTGGCTAAAGACAGGCCCAGAGACACCTGTGAAAGGACACTGTCCAGACAACTTGCAAAAATACGATAGTGAAACTGTGAGCCTGGAATCAGACGTTAACGCTGAGAATAAGCATTGGTGGCCTCTGGGCGATGGCTCCGAGGAACCCTGGAAACTCAGGCTGCACAGTCAGCAAAACACAAGAAAGCCAAGCTGGCATGTGAGCCACTGTGTGCTTAGTCACATGCTAAGTTATATATTTTAGGAAGAAGTGCTACCAAGTTTCAGGGGAAAAAAAGTGATTATCAGAACTTTAAAAATCAAGATGTGGTATTTAAAATGAGGACATACACAAAAGAACCATCTTGGAAAGAACAAGTGTGCATAGAGATGGGCGTGGGGGTGACACAGCACCATGAGCCACTGTCCATCTCCCCATGTCCAGAGGAGATGCACAGGCACAGATACACGTGCACAGACGGCTGGAGGGCAACGGGATTCCTGCCAGTGTAAAGCATGGCCTTGTCTTCTTACAATCACTGGTCAGGAAAAAAACAAAAACTGACTTCATTTAAAGACGCGCAGTCAAAAAGAAACCAGCTCAGGATAGAATTTGATAGAGGAATAACACATAGGATTTTTTCTTCTGGTTTTAATAAAAAAATCAACTCGCTCAAAACTATTGATTTTAAACTACCAAGAAAAGAGATAAGCTACAAGATGACAATGTTTTTAGCAGCCATCAGATTTCTGAGGATAAAGATAGATCAAGGAACCCACCTCTAGAAAATGACAAGCCATTCACAGCAGCGAAGATCACAGGCACACTGTTATCCACAGCAGAATGACAAAAATGAATCGGTTGGAGGCCAGGGAAAACCAGACACGTTTTCATCTGCATGTAGGTGGGTGACCAGCTGGCGTCCCTGAGGCTGGAGTCACCGGCAGTGCTGCATCCAGCCTCCCCGTGTTTCCCACAAGCCTCTGTGGAGCCCTTCACTGAGCTCTGAGGGATAAAGCTGGGAGCAGGGGCCCGGCACAGTGGCTCACACCTGTAATCCCAGCACTTTGGGAGGAGGGTGAATCACGAGGTCAGGAAACGGAGACCATCCTGGCCAACATGGTGAAACCCCATCTCTACTAAAATACAAGTAATGAGCCAGGCATGGGCCACTGTGTGTTTAGTCACATGCCACGCATGCACCTGTAGTCTCAGATACTCTGGAAGCTGAGGCAGGGGAATCTCTTGAACCCAGGAGGCAGAGGTTGCAATGGTTTCAATGAGCCAAGACCGTGCCACTGCACTCCAGCCTGGGCAACAGAGTAAGACACTGTCTCAAAAAATAAAAAGAAAAAAAAGCTGGGAGTAGGGAATGAAAGACAGGATGCATTCCCGGGAGCCCTGCCGAGTCTCACCCAGGTGCAGAGAACCAGTCTCAGAAAACAGGAGACAGAGTAGAAGCCTGAGTGGAACCCCTCCCAAGGCTCCAGACAATGCCAGGCAACACCTCAGAAATGAATCGCAGACAGCTCTGTCTGCCCGTGTTCACATCCTCAGCTCTGCTAATCATCCCTCAAAGTATTTCAGCATAGGGTGAACTGGGCCAAGCTACAACTGCAGCAAACCCAGACCCCACTCACCTGTGGATCAGGGCAATGGACCTGCCCTTCTGCAGCCTGGTAGAATCCAGCTCACCCCTCTCTGCAGCAAACCCAGAGCCACTCACCTGTGGATCAGGGCGATGGACCTGCCCTTCTGCAGCCTGGTAGAATCCAGCTCACCCCTCTCTGCAGCAAACCCAGAGCCACTCACCTGTGGATCAGGGCGATGGACCTGCCCTTCTGCAGCCCGGCAGAATCCAGCTCACCCCTCTCTGCAGGAAAGTATCATCTACTTTACTCTTACTATTCCTTTCTACAAAACGACTTAACATAAATTAGCATGATAAAACATGACAAAGCAAGGAAACATGACTCATGTAAAATAGAAAACAGGCAAAAGAAGGGGACTCAGAAATTGTAAGGTGTCAGAGACTTTAAAACAGGAATGATAAAAATGCGAAGGTATCTAGTGGAAAAATGTAGATAGTGTATAAAGAAACAGCAACATTCAGTACACACACAAACACCAGAAGTTGGAACTACTAGAAATGCCAGAGACAGAAACGAGGTTGCCAGTAATAATTCATGATGTGCTTAAGAGCAAGTCGGATGCTGCCAAGAAAATAATTGATATAGACAGGCAATGAAAATTATTAAAACGGAGTAAAAAGAGTGGAGGAGAATGATAAAGAGCATCCAAAATTTGTGGGAAAAATATACCGAATACTCTAACTTGAATTGGGAGAGTCCCAGAGGAAGAGGAGAGATGGAATGCAGCAGGGGAGACATATCAAGGAATAGTGACTGAGAACTTTCCAAAATTGGTGAAAAATGCTAATCCTAGATATAAAATCCTCAGCAAACACTGAGTAGAATAATTAAGAGAAAAATAGTCTAGCAACATCATTGCAAATCTGCTAAAAACCAAAAGATGAATAACAGATCTTAAAAGCTGGCGGCTCAATCCCAGCACTGTGGGAGGCCGAGGCGGGTGGATCACGAGGTCCAGAGATCGAGACCATCCTGGTCAACATGGTGAAACCCCGTCTCTACTAAAAATACAAAAAATTAGCTGGGCATGGTGGCGCGTGCCTGTAATCCCAGCTACTCGGGAGGCTGAGGCAGGAGAATTGCCTGAACCCAGGAGGCGGAGGTTGCGGTCAGCCAAGATTGTGCCATTGCACTCCAGCCTGGGTATAAAAAAAAAAAAGAAAAAGAAAAAGAAAAACATAGCTACAATCTTTCTACCTCCCTGTATCTATTGTATCTAGGGCAGTAGTGATATGAATGATGCCTGACTTCTCGCCAGCAACATGGATGCCAGAAGACAAGAGAAGGACCAAAACACAGAGTTCTACACTCAAGGGGAATATTATTCAAAATTGAAAGAGAAATAAAGATAATCACTGGACAACGGCTAAGAGAATTTATCTCTGACAAATCCATCCTACAAGAAATACTAAAAGAAAGTTCTCAAATGGAATCCCAGATCTGATGGTAAAGAAAATTACCATAAAGGGTAAATATAATATTATATCATGCATTTATTGTTTAAACCAAAAATAATTACAATTTTGTAGGATATATATACACACATGCATATATGTGTGTGTTTATATTATATATAAATGTAAACTATAAGACAGAAAGACACAAGAAACCATATTAAGAATAAATAGAACTATACTGCTGTAGGATCCACAGGCCATTTATGAAGTAGTATAGTTCTGTTTGAAAGTAGACTGTAATGACCTAAAAACAAATATTAGAAACACAGAGTAGCCAATAAATAATAACCCAAAGAGGTATGACCAAAAAGTACATGTCACAGCTAAAAAATGACATACTTAAAGGTATTTGACTTGTTCAATTACTTAAAGAGACAGAAAAGGAAAACACTGGGAGAAAGAACTAGTGAGATAAATAAAATTATATCCCAGCAAAGAAGACATAAAATGTGCCATGTCAACAACAACGTGAACTATAAATGACTAGACACTCCAGGTAAATGGCAGTGATTCTCAATCAGGTAGAATAACAAGACTCAACTTCAAGCTGTTTACAAAAAAATGTACTTAGTTATCAAGACACTAGTCTGAAAGTAAAAGATCTTTAAAAAGATATATCTTACAAATTATGCATAAAACAGTTGTGTGGCTATTTTACTATCAGAAAAAAAGTAAACTTCAGGACAAGGAATATTACTAGAGATTCAGCAACACAGTTTATAATGTTAAAAGAATCAATTTATCGAAAAGACAAAAATATACAAAATACATATGTACCAAAACAACTTCAAAAGTCATAGGACAAAATATAAATAGAACTAAAAGGAGAAATAAGCAAACTAATTATAAGAGTTATAAATTTTAATACTTCTTTTCCTGTAATTGATGAAACAAACTTACATAAAATCATTATTTCTTTGGAAGATTTCAACACCACAGTCCAACTTGAAGTAATTGGCACATGTAGAGCCCTCCTCTCAATAGCTGTAGAAGACAAGTCCTTTTCAAGTGTACATAAAACTTCCATGAAGATCAATCATATGCTGGGTCATAAAAAGTCTCCGTATGCATCAAATATTTGAAGTAATTCTGAGTATATTCTCTGATCACAGTTGCAGTAAAACCTACACGGAAGGGCGTAAATACTGCTCCTATGTTTTCTTCTAAGAGTTTCATGGTTTCAGCTCCCACATTTGGGTCTAAAATCTATTTTTAGTTAATTTTTGAGTGTGCTATAAGGAAGGGGTCCAGCACCATAATTTTACATGTGGATATTGTGCACCATTTGTTGAAAAAATGGTTTTTCTCCATTCATATGCTTTGGCACCATTTTCATACCTCAATTGGTCATAAAAGTATGTGTTTCACCTCTGGACTTTCAATTGTGTTCTATAGATCTATATTTACATCCTTACTTCAAGAAGATACTGTCTTGATTATTGTAGCTTTGTTCTAAGTTTTGGAATTGGCAAGTGTGAGTGCTTCAACTTTGTACTTTTTCAAGAATACGTTGCTTATTCTGGTCCCCTTGCATATTCCTACGAATTTTACAATCAGCTTATGCATTTTTTTGAAAGAGCCAGCTGGGATTTTTGTGGGGATTGAATTGAATCTTTAGATCACTTTAGGGAGTACTGCCCTGTTAACCATATTATTTTCTAATCCATGAACAATAAATGTCTTCCCATTTATTTAGACCTTTTTAAATTTCCTTCACGGATGTTTTATAGCCTCAGAGGACAAGTTTTACACTTGTTTTTAAAACCGTATTCCTTGATGTTTATTGTGTTTAATGCTATTGCAAATGGAATTGTTTCCTTGATTTCATTTTCAAATTGTGCATTGCTGGTGCGTAGGAAAAGAAAGACTTCTATATTTTGATCTCATAATGCACAAGTTGCTGAATACATTAGTTCTAACAGTTTTTAATGTGTATGGATTCCTTATGATTTTCTACATACAAGGTCATGTTATCCATGAATAGAGAGTTTTACTCCTTCCCTTTTATTCTGGATGCGTTTTATTTCTTCTCCTCACTTAACTGCACTAGCTAGATTTTCCGGTGTAATGATGAATAGAAGTGGAAGTGGTGAGAACAGACATCCTGGTCTTTTTACTAACCACAGGGGCAAAACATTTAGTGTTTCAGACTTAAATATAACGTTAGATGTAGGTTTTTAAATAAATGTGCTTTATTAGATTTTTAAAAATTGACAAAATAAATATGTAGAATGTTTACAAATATTTAGAAACTAGTAACAGTCTTCTAAACAGTGCATGTGTAAAAGGAGAAATCAAGGAAAAATTGTGAAATATTTTAGACTGAATGATAAAAACACACATATCAAAATTTGTGGTATGCAGCTAAAACTGAGTTAAGAGGAAAATGTATAATATTAAATATTTCTGTTAGGAAAAAGAGTTTTGAAGTCAATGACTTGAGCTTCCTTCTTAACAATCTAGAAAAAGAATACTACATTCAACCCAAAGCAGAGGAAAGAAACAATAAAGGTAAAAGTGGAAATCAATGAAATAGAAAGCATAAAAGGGAGAAAATAAAGCAAATTATCGTTCCTTGAAAATCAGTTAAAATTGATAAACCTCTAACAGGATGGAAAAAACAATGAGAGGGAAGCTCAAATTTGTAAGAGTAGGAATCAAGAAGCAACATCATCAGAGACCCTGTAAACATTAAAAATAATGAGATTTTATAGATCTAATATTCCTAAATATAATAGCTTAAATTAATGAACAAATTCTTAAAAAACATGAGTTACCAAAAGTGACTGCAGAAGAAATAGAAAATCCAGATAGTTTCGTATCTATTTAGAAAATCAAAATATTAATTTAAAAATTTCCCACCCACACACACACACAAAACCTTCCAAGGCCGATGGCTTTACTGGTAAATTTTATAAAACATGTTTGTGAGAGAAGCACACCTTAATAACAAAAATTGACAAAGATGTTACCAAAAAAAAAAGGTATATCTACATCCCTCAGGAATTTCGGAACCAAAATCCTCATGAAAACATTCGCAAACAAAACGCAGTAGTATGTAAGAAGTGCACCACGTGATGACCAAATGGGGTTTATCCAAGCCTTGTGAGCTTGGATTCACATTTGAAACCAATTCACACGATGCACCACGTTAACAGAATAAAACAGAAAAGACGATATGATCATCTTAGTGGTTGTGGAAACAGCATTTGATAAACTTCAACATGCCTTTGTAATAATACTTGTCAGAAAAAGTAGGAACAGAAAGGAACGCCCTCAGCCTAGATCCAACCGCAGATGTCATATGGAGTTATGACATCTTATATTGTTTTCCTAAGACTGGGATAAGGCACTGAGCAGTATCTATTGTCATCATTTCTCCTCGAGACCTTAGCACAGGTCTGAACACGGAACAGAACCAGAACGTTATGTAAAAGGAAAACAGATTGGCAAATAGGCAAAACTCTCAGAATTCACAAGTGATCTATGTGTTTCTGCAGAAAGCCCCAAAACTACTAGAATAAGTGTTTTCAGGGTCACAGCACACAAGGTCAATATACGAAAATACGCCGTATTTCTGCAGTCAAAATGCTCTACTCCTGAGCGATACCCCCAGTAAACTGTATTTCTACATATTCACAACTGAAAAGTGAAATTGCCCCAGTAAATGTTTAATAATAACACCAAGTTTCAAGAAACATGCCTCAGAAAGACATGTAAGGCCCCTGTGCTGGTAACCACAAAACCCCACTGAGGGAAACTGAATAAGGTTTAAATAAACGGAGACGTGTATGTTTATGGGCTGCAAGACACAATACTGTCATCATGGCATGAACCTGAAATGGTCTATAAATTTCATACAAACCCCAGCAAAATGGCAGTAGGATACCAGGGCGTTGGCTGTTTTGTTTTCTAAATAATCAAACTGATTCTAAAATGTATATGGAAATGCAGCAACAAATCTAAAAGAGCCATGTAATATTTGCCCCCCCCAAAAAAAGTTTCCAGAACTTACGCTCCTTCTATTTAAGAATGATTATAAAGTTACAATAATTAAGACAGTAAAATATTACCCATATTCCTAACCAGGAATATATTCATCTAAATTCATCTTTAAATACATGATTCAAAATTTATTTTTCTTGGCTGGGTGAGGTGCTTGCACCTGTAACCCCAGCACTTTGGGAGGTGGAGGCAGGTGCATCGCTTGAGCTCTTAAGTTCAAGACAAGCCGGGGCAATATGGTGAAACCCTGTCTCTACAAAAAACATAAAAATTAGCTGGGCTTGGTGGTGTGCACCTGTAGTCCCAGCTACTCTGGAGGCCGAGGTGGAAGGATTGCTTGAGCCTGGGATCTGCAATGAGCCAAGATCATGCCACTGCACTCCAGAGTAGGTGACTGGAGTGAGACCCTGTCTCAAAAAAGAAAAAAAAATGTGTATATATATATATATTTATTGATTATATCTATTCTATTTATTATAACCACCCTAATGGTGAAGCATTTTCTTCCTCCATTTTTACGGTTCAGAATATTGATGTTCTGGACTAGAGAACTTTCCCAGGGTCTCACAGCAAGTAAGGCAAATGAACACCAAAATCCAGGCCTTTTATACCAAATTCTAGGCTTTTTCCAGTATACAGCTGCCACTGCCCACATTGCATAACCAGAAAGACCCTGTTTGAATTATCAAAAGATTAATTCCTAGAATTTGAACTCTGGGACACCTTTAGAAACTCAAACTCTCAAGATGTCAAGTATCTTCCATGTGTGAAAACGGTCTTCCCCACCCCAGAGCTTAAGGTCCCAGGGAAGGGGCATGTGACTCCGTCTCCCTGCAGCCCCCACAGCGGGGCTGCGTTCCTGCGGGTGGTACAATTCAGCTTCCCAAGCTTGGTTAACCACGTTTTCCTCCTATTTTCATACTGTTAACGCCACTGACTGTCGGAGGCCAGAAGCCTCAGCCCATTTCCATAGAAATAACGAAGAAGAAAATAACTAGAGACATAACCATAGTAGTTCTTCATACGTGATCTTCGTCATTCATATGTGATCTTATTCATAGGTGATCGTTGTTCTTTCACTAATGCCTTTCAGGACTCAAAGTGTGAACCTGGGGTGACATTGTGAAAGGAGTGACCCTAAGGCAAGATGCTTTAAGCACTCTGTCACACCCATGTAAAGGCTGCTGGAGGGCACCTCGGCTGGGCGGCAGTGCCAGGGCTGGGAAAGCGACCCAGTTTAGCCAGCTAGGGAAGGAGGCATCCAAGATGGCCGAGATGTCTCCTTCCCTGGAGGAGTTAGGAGAAAACTCTGCTCCTCCAAGCTCTTTTGGTAGGCCTGACGCCTGTCAGGGAGGCCAGCAGACATCCCGGGGCTTAACTGTCTCTATGTGATACTGTGCTTCAGTGGTCACATCCCATGTCCCCTCTCGTGTTCCATTTCTGCACCTGGTTCCTTTTTTCTTAGAAGAGACCATCAGTAAAATAATATAAATTTTAATGTCTTTGATCTTTCTTGACAAGTATGGAAAAGTGCTGACGCATTATGCTCCTTACCTCATGTCAGCTACTAGAAAGCCTTGGACCCCTACCTATACGACACGTGATGTACTTGACCTTATAACCGACCACCAGTGCCACGCCCTATCTACCCTGTCCCCAGCTTTGTACTCAGTAAAAGTCAGAGTGTGCGGACACTCGGGGCCACTGCTGGACTCCAAGCTTTGGTCAGCAGTGGACCCCTGGGCCCAGACTCTCTTTTCTCTATCTCTGGGTCTTAATGTCTTTTATTTCTACAATTTCTTATCTCCACACCAGCAGAGAGGGGCTCACAGGACCCTGTAGGGCTGGTCCCTACAACTGACGTCCACAAAGGGGCCAGCACTGGGAAAGACCCTGAGAATACAAAACCTGGGCAGTCAGGGTCGTGGGGATGGACAAGTGTCGAGTGAGGTGACTGTGCAGAGGGGATCATAAGTGGCACTGCCTGCCCTTACCCCCTTCCCAAATGTCCCCCAGCCCTCCTCCAGCAGAACCAGCACCTGTGCAATTAGAAACCACAGTCCAGATGGCTCGAACTAGTTCTATTTCCCAACACTACCTGGACAGCGGGGTTTATTCAAAATATAATTTCCCAAAATACATTAATAAATCCGATTTAGGGGTATTTCTACATGAGTCATAGTAAAACCAAGAAAAGCTTTTAATGATAACTTACAATAAGCACATCCTACTAGGAAAGCAGCCACAAATGACGCTAAAAAGCCAGCTATTTACACTTCAGTTCTGGGTTTATACTCAATAAAGCAAAGATAAAAACAAAGAGCACTTTGTCCTACAGCTGTTAGGTGGAGCCTGAAGAAGTCAGAGTAGGACAAGCAGTAAAGCTGGCAACACTGACTTGGGAAAAACTTTTGCTACGCCTGTGGGCGATTTCAAACCCCAGCCTTTTAACTTCACCATTAATGTCCATGTTGCTAGTATATTCATAATGCAGCTGTGACACTCCTGCGTAACTAACTGGCCACCTCTAACTTGCAATACCAGGGTACACTTGGAATACTAAGGAATACAAGGTTTGGAATGCTAAGCTGGAAGTAGAGGGAACGTTAAGGATTCCGCCACTAGATGGAGAAATTGTCCCAATCTGGCACCACTGCAGTTCTAAAACAAAACTAAAGCAAAACGCTTTTCAAAAAAGGCAGCCGGAAAGATATTTACAAATGCCGTTTTCTTCAAAGTAGTATGGTAACTGCACTTTACATTGATAACTTTGTATCAATTTAGTTCTTGTACAGTACCTGAGCTTGAATAGGGTGGACATCCCACATTCATGTTGATGACATCAGTAAGTTCTAGGTTCTGTCTGTATCCACGTCATCTAAGATTTAGTGTTGAGCAAATCCTTAAAAGTATTTATCATCTTTTAAATTGTTGTGGCAATTAGCACTAAGTCTATGCAAATTTCACTTCCAGTTTTGCAACTAACTAGATACAGTATTAAAGTCTGTATTAGAGTAAAATGCGTTTTGGGGATAAGGTCTTTACCACCAGCTGTAATACACAGTGAATACCCACAAAAGGAGCGGCTTGACTAATAACTGGACCAATCACATTTTGAATATTGCCTTTATTTTGCAGAAAATGCTTTCTGCTGATTGTCTTTGGCTATTTTGTCAAAAGAAAAATACGAAACAGTTACAGTTTAACAACACAAGAAGTTGTCTACATATAACAACACAAGAAGTTGCTCAAAATACACACATTCTAGCGGGCAGAGCAGTCAAATTTCCAATTCAGCTAAAACCTGCTGCCCTCAACTATGATTTTATTCTGTCCTTAACAGCTCAACTCTAACTACTTGAAAGCAACAAGGAAGAAGATTAAAAGTGTGCTTTTTATCTCACTAAAGAAGGGCCGGTGGAGTTTACAAATTCTGGTGTGCCAACGTTGCCAATACATCGTATGAGATCAAATCAAAAAGAGTTTCTGGACCCTGGCAAAGGTTTTTGCCTGCGAATCAGGTTGGCCATCGGTGGATTCACCTGTAAGCCACTGGGGACCGCACCGCTGCTGCCAGTGTGAGTGGATGCTGGGGCTCTGGGAACAGCGCGGCTGTGCTCCTCCTCCGCTTCGAAAAGAGTGAGGCTGCATTCCCTTCCTTAATCCGTGAGACTGCCACTGTGCACCTAGTAGGTCAATCCAGTCACCACTGGCTGCCACGACAAAGTCCCTGCATCCTCCAGGACCTGGGCCTGGCTGCCTCACATGGAAGGCGGCGACACAGGTGTCCATGAGGCTATGAGGCGGCCTTGGGCGGCGTCGTACTGGCTGTCCGCGATGTCTGTGGCCGCCGCCGCCGCCCCTTCGTACAGTGGGGATCCCGAGGAAGAGGGCGCCGGGACCGGATGGGTGAGGGGTGCGTAGTGCGCGGGGGAGCCCCGGAAGAACTGGGTCCCCAGCCCGTTGGACACGGCTGCTGCCTGGGAGCCCGGGGTGACGGCGCCGTTGCTCACGGACCACAGGCTGGGGTACTGACTGCAAGAGAAAGACCCCAGTGAGCAGGGCCTGGGCAGAGGCTGCAGCCGGACAAGGAGGGGCACCACACCGGGAATCCCGTTGGTTCTGAGCGAATGCGTGGTATGACAGTGTTTTTCTTTCTAACAGGTCATTTTCTCCAAATTACTAAGTGACTCACAAGCACATTCAGTGATGTACAGAGGTTATTGTCATATCTCTTAATAAGAAACAAAATCATTGGGAAGCTGACCAAAGATTATCCACATATTCAGAGCTCACTGAACAGTTTCACTGAGAAAGACTCAGACAGGCCTGGCACAGTCGCTCACGCCTGTAATCCCAGCACTGGGGAGACCCAGGCAGGTGGATCCCCTGAGGTCAGAGGTTTGAGACGACCAACATGGTGAAACCCCGTCTCTACTAAATACAAAAAATAAGCTGCCTCACCCTGTCTCTTCTAAATATTAGCTGGATGTGGTAGCACATGCCTCTAATCCCAGCTACTTGGGAGACTGAGGCAGGAGAATCGCTTGAACCCAGGAGGTAGAGAGCCAAGATTACACCATTGCACTCCAATCTAGGCAACAAGAGTGAAACTCAGTCTCAAAAAGACTCAGACCAGTAGTTTTGCACTCTCATTCAGAATAAAACTTTTCAGATATTCTCAATCAAAAGTTATCACCAACGGGCCCATGTTTTTATCCGGTGCTCCCCACCCCCACCACTGCGGTGATTCTCACTATGAAGACCAGCCCTCCTGAAACACTAAGCAGTGGCAGATATTCCTTAGAGTAACGCCAGCACAGACACAACTCCCTGCGCTTTGCCTGTTCTGTACACAGGTGAGTTAGCATGGTCCAGGGCAGCAAGAACAGCACCTGGCAGTCACACGAGGAAGCAAGTCCCAGGTCTGCCTTGAATTGGATGTGTCACACTCGACTTCGCCCGAGACTACTTTAGAGACGGTGTTTCTCGGGAAATGAGTATTGACCCTCCACTCTAAGTACATGAAGTGGATAGTATTCAATTATGCTAAGATTTTATTTTGGGAAATATTCTTGTCTTTCTATAAATGAAGAATGAGACCTTATGTTGTATGGCCATACTGTTAACTAGCCTGAGTTCATCAAGGCAGATTATTGTGCCCTTTTACAGACAAAAGCTTCAGGCTCTAAGATGACCGATAAGAGCTGCATTGAGACCCTTGGGTGGGGCTGCTGTCAGCAGCTTGCAGAGTGCGGGTCATCTGATCAGGTGCAGGCTTCTGGGGCAACGCTCTTGGAGCTCCTGAGAGCTTTGTTTGCTTATGCATTGCTGCTGTTTCTAACTGCAGGCAACTGAACTCATATTATGAAGGAACTGTTTTCTAGACAAGAATGAAGATCGCAGGCATATTTTAGCATTCTAGAAAATGAAGTGCATTGCCTTTGAGGTCAAGATCACTTAATTCCGGGCTTGCACTGCTGTGAGCCCACAGCTGGTCCAATCATTTAATCACTTGGGTCCTCCTTCCTCACTGGAAAATGAGGGTTGACTTCTAGCTTTGATATTTTAGGTTTTTATATTCATCCTCTGAAGAAATTAATATATTTACTAGCCTGGTTGATTTTATAAGCCATTATTCCTCTGCATAATTTGCAAATTTTTAACAAAATCATCATCATTCTTTACCAGTTACCTAGCATATACATTAAAGACTTCGATCCTGTATCCATAGAAAAGCCAACAAATTTATTTCCTCAATTTAATAGCTCCTGTTGGAAGAGGTTCTGAAAATATCTCTTTAAGTTCTGCAGACTGACCTCAACAACCCTGTGAGAGACAGGCAGAGGCTGGGTTATTTTTTTATCACCTTCCTTTTAGATGTGAGGAAATGAAGGCTCAGAGAGGCTAAGAGACGTGTCTGTCACATGAACCTGTAAGTGGCAGAACCAGGATGGGGACCTTGGTTTCATTCAGGGATGGGATAGCGCAGCTCCCATTCCACACCTCGGTTGTAAAGGAACCCAGACCTCCCAGGGAACAGACTGCAAACAGGAACTCAGCAGTCATGTCACCTGTGATCCCTGGGCATAGTTGACTAATAAAGAATTCTAAATAAAGACCCAACCACCCACAGGGACAGAGGCAAGTAAGGGCTAAGGGCGCATAGGAATGGAAACAGTGTGATGTCACAGGCAGAGCTCCCAGGATGCTTTGCACCAGGTTGGAAACATACATTACCTGGAGCTGGTAGGGGGACTGGCATTGTGGCTCACGGGGAGCATGCTGGGATGGGCAGGCATTCCGAGGCTGGACCAGTTGTCGTGGGATTGCAGCATGGATAAACATGCAGGTGAATTGTCAGAATAGGCTAAGAGGGGAAGGTAAGAAAGTGCAGTTATAGATGGTGTCTTCCAAGAACAACAAAGTACAGTTAAATACCACAAAAATAACTGAAGCTATTGCCACTGAAACAAAATGTACACGGGAAGCTACTGCCACTGAAACAAGATGTAATGAGATATTAACCACAGAAAACAATCTATCAGTCTACATAAGTGGTTATCAGGGGCTAAGACTTGTTGCCAAATGAATACATTTGAAAACATATCCTTGGAAAGCCAAGCTTTTCCCCTTGTCATGAGATCAGTAGATGTCCTGTAGTCGATGATTCTTACTTGACTTGTGATTGCTTATCTTTAAAAACAAATATAACTTTAACCTGCCTTTTTTCCAGTGATTGCTTCATAAGAATGGGCGATAGAAACCATTCCTCCTCAGGCAAAATTAGAAGTAAGATCTTCCTGCCTCAGAGTCTAGCCTCTGGTCGAAGAAGTCCCAGTGACTTCCTAACCCAGGAAGGTCCTTTCATTTCAAATCAGCTTTAATTGCTTAATTGTTTTATGGTGTTCTTTAGCGATTTTCCTTCTTTTGGAGCCAGACAAAATTAAGTCTAGACATATACAGTGTTACGGAGAGAATGAGGCCCGGGGATCTTTATGGCTATCCCAGGGCTGGGAATATTGGAGCAGCATCAGCACCGGCCGGAGGGCTTTGCTTTTTAAAAGACACGTTGCTGGGCCCCACATGAGCCCCACAGAGAAGAGCTGCCTGTCAGTCTGGGGTGGGTCCTGGAAATGTGCCCTCTCTCGTGGTGCTGAGGCTCTGGCCTGGGCACCCTACTTGGAGAATCACTGGTCTAGTCAGGAATTCTCGTGCTGGCTGCTTCACTGTCACTTCAGAGACAGCCACAAAAGATGCAAACCTGGTCTCTACTCCTAAGGATCAACCATGGTTCTATGGAGGGGCCCAGGAATTTATCATTTTCAAAACCTGAAGCACCAACTCTAAGGCCCATTCGAGAATGCAGGCCTCTGCTCTGGGTCTCTGTGGCTGACCCAGCAGTGGCAGCCGCAGAGACATACACTGAAAGTCTTCCCTTGAGCCACTAAAAAACTGGGCTTGGGTGTGGGTGCCAGGGATCCATCTTTTTTTTAGATTCTGAACCCTGCAGAATGCCTTTCCCCAAGTGTCCTTGCAGCCACCCACCAACCTCTGGCAGATTGAGGCTTCAGACTCACTTGGAGAATTGTTCCGATGAGCGTAGGGGCTGGGGTAGGGTGAGGACCGGTGGCTCCTCAGGGCCGGGTACCTGTCACAGCCGTGCGTGGAGGGGAGGGAGAGGGCACCTCCAAACTGAGGATGAGGATTTGCAGGTGGACACAGGGTGCTGGTTCCAGGAAGAAGCCACCCCCCTGCTGTGAGAAAAGAGTGCTGAGTAATTCCTCCATCACCACGGAGAGCAGGGCAGAGGCCAGGGATCTCCCACCTTCCCCGCAGGAGTCCCTGACGGAGCAAACACCCTGAGTGTCTCATACTTGGGACACAGTCCGCCTCACAAGGCATCTGAGGCCACCAGTTCCTCCTCTCTTACCACAGGTAACCCAAGGCTTTCAATCCTATGGGTACCTGAGTAAACCCAGGAGCCTGGCCTCAGGCAACCCAAGCTGCTTCCTCCGGAGAATCCTCTAGATCACTCTTGAGATTAATATTCACCAAGGCAAGTCAGCTTTCCTCTGCTGAGCATGAATACAATGTGACCAGAGGCAGAAAGAGGTGGGGTGGTGCTTAGACAAGGGTGCCCTCCCCGGCTCCTCCTCTGAGACTCAGGAGCTGCCACCCACAGAGACTCAGGAGCTGCGGTTTCCTAGCTGGGGGTGAAGGAGGTGGAGTCGAATACCGTTAAGGTTTAGGCTCCCCCACTCTCCCCAGGAGCATCAGAAGATGCTTCCAAGACTGCCCTTCCTTCCTCTAAAACTACAATTTCTTCTCCCTTCCTTTTTTTTCCTTAGAGACTGAGTCTTGCTCTACTGCCTAGGCTTGAGTGCAGTTGTGCAATCTCAGCTCATTGCGATCTCCACCTCCCAGGTTCAAGCGATTTTTTACGCCTCAGCCTCCTGTGCAGCTGGGATTACAGGTGCCCACCATCAAACCTGGCTAATTTTTGTATTTTTAGTAGAGATGGGGTTTCACCGTGTTGGCCAGGCTGGTCTTGAACTCCCTGACCTTAGATGATTCATCCAACTGGGCCTCCCAAAGTGCTGGGATGACAGGCATGAACCACTGTGCCAACCGCTTCTATACTGTTTAAGGTTTCTTGATGTGATTCAGCAACCCCAAGTGGAACTACAACTCTGGCTTTAATTTCCAAACTACTGACAATTCTCCAGGCAGCACTGAAAGGAAGGCAGCGGACTTGCCCTCACCGCCCAGCCGGCCCTGGCCAGAGCACTGGCTCAGTCTGCTCAGGTCATTACCCTCCTGCTTGTTGCATCAGCCTAGAAAAGGATGAAAAATATAAACGCCTGTGAAAGGAGGTTGGTGCCCTGCTCATTCACCAGCCTCGTGACCAGCCAGCAGCACCATGTCCATTGTTTAACATCTCCAAGTCCCTTTCCCAGAGGGAGAGGACGCACTGGGGGTCAGACAGAGCTGTTTCTCCCAACAGATGCTGCTGTGTAATCCTCTATCCTGCACTCTGACTCCTGAACTCGTACAGGGAGCTAGACTTAAAGCCAGCTCTCCCATCCTCAGAGCCACTGTTGCCACCCAAACCAGCAGGAACCAGTGAGTCATCCCTAGAACCAAAGGGCTAAGGAAAAATTTTGTTCCTATGCATCACTGGAAGATGGCTCTTCAACCATTTACAAAAGCCCCACAGAGGATGTAACGAGCTAGATTCTCCTATTGCCTGATACAGGAGAGAGTCTGAACACTCAGCTAGGTCTCAGTGATCCACCCCAGGCATGGTGGCAGCTGCCTCAGGGCAAAACAAAAGCACCCAGGAGAGTATCCACAGTCCCGATTAGAGCAGAGGTTAGATGGGCAACACAGCTTCAACATCACAGGGCCAAGACCTTGCACTGGGATGTAAGAAAGGCAACCTTACATCCCAGACGCACCCAGAAGCCCCCTTGTCTCCTCCACCTCCACCTCCACCTCCCAGCTTGCAGTAAGTCTAGTCCCGACGACGCGGAATGACATGACGGAGTGCAACAAACCGTACATTGGGAGTACCCAGGCTGCTGGCTGTCTCCGGGTTCCTCCATCATCTCTTTGTGATCACTTCTATCAAAAAAATATATATATCGAATTGTCAGAAAGAAGGAAATTTAGAAAAGTGTGCAGCAATTTCATCTTTCTGCATACTAATTTGCCCAAGGGTATTTCAAGTTAGAATTGTCTCACCTTTCCTTTGCATCAAGGAAAGCTTTTGCAAATGGATTGTACTTAATTTTAAGAGCTGTGATCTGAAAAACAAGAAATTGCATTTACTAGTATATTGCCTATTAGTCAGCGGATTTAATTTGGCACCAAGAAATTGAGAAACGCCAGTACCACTTTTAAATATTCAATATAATCAGACTTCTTTCCACACACAGCTTTCTATTTGGAACTGAAATAGCTGAGTAATTGTAAACAGTGGTGCGTTTATGAAAAATGTTTAATGCCAATGTTCTGAGTGGGATTCATGACAAATTTAACCTGCCACTATGTTCCACGTATATAAATCAGAAATGGCTGAAAATGCAAGCCAGTGCTGCTTAGGAAGGCGTGATCTGATAGTCCTGGTTTGTGGTCCACGCCAATGCATCCACCTCATCCCGAATTTTCAGTGCTTTGTTGGGCTTAGGCATAGACTGACAGGCACCTTTGCAGTAGCTGGTACCTAGTTGCGTCTTCACACTGCAGAGATTTCAGGGGTTGCCCCCCACCCTTAGGGGAAGATTTCCAAGTAAGGACAAGCTGCTGTCTCACTCAAGTCTAGTTCTCAAGAAATTCTCACATCGTTTAACCTGAATGCTATCTTTTCATTTTGAGCAGATATTTCCAGTTTTAGACACTTTTATGGAGAATTCAAGGGGAGAATGTTTCAGTGGGGACTTATTTTATACAGCCCTCCCCTGTGTCTCCATTTCAAACCCCAGAAAATTATTTGAAAGGGCAGGAAGCCTTCCTCTCAGTGCGGTTAGCACCTCTCCCCACTCCCGGCCCGAGCCGCACACCGGGAAAGCACCCGCCTCTGTCCTTCTCACCTCCTCGTTCTGATAAGCAGTCACCGCTATGAACTGGGTCTCAGGGAAACAATGGCTGGTGATCATGCGCTGTGGACCCCCAACTCTCACTATGTGAATTCGAGGCTCATACTTATGCAAGGAGTTCAGCATGATCTGAGGGAGACAGATACAGGATTGGTGGCACTGAAAGTCCTGTGTTAAAACAGCGAAGCATCCATTTCTCCAGAATGCAGAAAGTCCTCTGGCTCCCAAGAAAGTGTCTCTACTGTTGAGGGAAAAGGGGCTCCGCCAGAGGCTTCTCCGCGGTTTATACGTGCTTATCCCACAGCCTGTATGGAAAAGGGATGTGAGATGCTACACAGCATTAAAAGCAATGAGTGCTCCTCACAAATCCTTTCACCTGGTGAAATAAAGTACTAAGGCTTCCGGGAAGGTTATAGACATTTTTTAAAGCCTGGGCTTGTTTGCAACTTGCGTAACCTGGAGTCTTCCAGGAACAATCCCCTACTAAAGAATGTCTTTTAGAAAAGCACGACTTTACAAGTTTGCTGAGACTTCACGCAGTAAGCACTGTGGAGCATATTTAACTTTAGAGGCGATTTGTCATCAACGCTGATACTTTCTTCACCCCTAGGAGAGTTTAGGGCTAGAAACAGAAGTTCCCCAAAGCTCTAGACCTTCAAAGGAGAGTGCTCCCGCTCGTGGATGTTATCAGCTTAGTATAAACAGCACTAAAGGCGTAATTAGAGAAGGCTGTGGCAGGTTCTCCTGGGCAGACGTCACCTCCAGTCCAAGCAGCGTCCCTTCCCACAGCTCCCGGGCAGAAGGTGCAGCGCGGCCCCTCCCCGCTCGTCGCACCACCTACCTGGCCCCCTCCGTTGAGCTTGTTGGTGAGCTTGACTTTGCTGAAGGAGACCGGAGCCTTCATCCAGTGGGCCCCAAAGTTGGGCGAGTCGGGGTGGATGTAGACGCAGCTGGGGGCCTGCGGCTCGGGCTTGCCCCCGGGCACCCACTCCCCGTTCACGTACTTCCAGCGGTGGTTGTCGGCCGCCACAAAGTCCAGCAGGAAGGAGTACATGGCGTTGGGATCCAGCCCAGACACGTTCACCTTCAGCACCGGGAACATCCGCCTGGAAAACACGGGGCGGGCGCAGGAGGACCCCGACTCGGACCGGGTAGGCCGGAGGTCAAAGCTGGGCACAGAGGCCTGTTATTTCGAGGCAGAGAAGCCCCCTGGGGAATGTCCAAGGGTGACTCCCAGGCTCCCCCTTCCCCGAGCCCTACCAGGTCCAGGTGGCCGCCGCACCATCTCCACGGTCTCGGGAGGCAGGGGCGGAGAGGACCTGACGAAGGGATTCAGTGCCGGAGGCCACATCCCGCGGGGACAGGCAGGGGCGGGGCGCGCCTCGCGGGTCCCGGGATGCCTCCAAGGTCGAAACCCTGGGGTGCGCGTTCCTCCTCCCCAAGCTTCCGCGGAGAAAGCCCCAGAAGAGAGGCTTGTAGAAATCCACTCGAGGGCGTTGACCAGAGGGAACAAACACAAAGCCCTCCTCCAGGAGAAAAAGGGTTCGACCTGCAGGACCTTGCCAGGTCCCCAGGCTGCCCGGGCGCTGGAGAGCGTGGCGCACGCGGGCTCCGGGCGCGCACCCACCTGCCGTTCTTGGTCACGATCATCTCGTTGGTGAGCTCCTTGAAGCGCAGCCACAGCTCGCTCTCCTCCAGGCCTACGCGCAGCTCACGCTCCGTGGGGTCGCCCTTCTCGCTGCCCGCCTGCAGCTCGCTCTCCACCGCGCTCAGCAGGTGGTCCACTCGGTACTGCAGGCTCTTCCCCGCGCTCTCGGTGCCGGGGGAGCTCATCCTCCCGTCCGCCCCCGGTCCCCGCCGTCCCCGAAGCCCAGACTCGCTACCTGAGAGCCACCTTCCCCCGTTTCGGCCGCCGCCCTTCCGAGAAAAGGGGCCCCTCGGACAGAGACCTGCGACGGCTCCGGGGTCCGGCACAGACCCAGGAGGAGGGCTCGGACCGAGACTTGGTGGGGAGGAGACCGGAGAGAAGGGTGGGGAGAGGTTATTCCACTTGAACTCCCCAAGGCGCTACTAGAGTAGGTCTCTGGGGACCGAAATTCGGTGCCCTCCCCATAAATACAGCCGTGGCGTCGCCGCTGGGGGACCCGGCGGATTGGGCCGCGCTCGCTTTGAAGTGCTGGGCAGCCGCCCATTGGCCGAGAGCGGCCATATCAGACCGGGCCGGGCGGGTCTGGGAGGTCTGGGGCCAACAATGGGCTCCCGCGCTCCTGTTTCCTGTAAATCCTGGGCCCCAGCCCGCCCAGCCCCGGCCCAGCCCCTACACCCCCGCCCTCCCCCAAATGTTTGCACCTCCATCAAAGCGGCGGGACTGGCCCCGGAGGAAGGAGGAGCTGGACGCCCCGGCCCACCCCAACGCGCACCTCCCCGAGGGGCTGCCCGGCCGCGGGAGATGCTCCCCGACTCCCGAGCACTGGCTCTTCCTCGCTGTTCAGCGCGCCAGCATCCCGCAGTCGCGCCAGTCTGGAAGGTCCGCGCGGCCTCATCTGTCCCCGCTCCAGGCGCGCGCGCCTTCCTCCCCTCCCAGGGACCATCACACTCTGCTGGGCTCGTGCCTCCGACGCCTCAACGCTCCATTCTGGCAGTTTCCAGTGCACCAGTCGCCACACGTCCCTCGCTACGGAGCTCCAGGCTGCGTAGCGGACACCTAGGATCGTGGATCAGCCCGCCCCGGCGTCGTGTGTCGCCTCGGCTCTCACCATCTGGAAAAGGAAGCTCCGCGTGCAGAGAGGAAAATGGACGGAAATAAGCAATAGCAAAAAGACCCCTTCTAGGAAGCGTCGGACTTGATGCCGAGGTCTGCGCGTGCACCGAGGGTGCCAGGCGTGTGCGTGGCTTCTGCTGTGTCATTGCTTTCTCAGAAGGTGGGAGTGGGACCGGGCTGGCGGGGCTCAGGGCGCTTTCCCCGCCAGGCAGCAGCGCCAAGCGGTGTCGGCAGCGGTGGTTTTATTACCTTTCGGTGAGAACTTCCGCGAGGAGAGCGAAGGAGAGGTGACAATGAGCAGGAAATAGTTCAGTGGGGTCTCTTTAAACAGTAACAATCCTCCTAAAACGGGAGCCCAGGAAGGGGGAAGGAGGCCGAAGCTACCCCGTCCAGGGCCTGGCTTTGCGCTTCTGCATACCTGGCCCATTCGCTGGACGAGGGCCTGGGGTTGCAGCCTCAGTTTCCCGGTCTCCTTGGAGCGCACTACACCCCCACCCCTCTGGAGAAAGCCAGTGCATTGGGTGGGGCAGCGGGTTAAGGGCAGTCTTGCGCCCTAGCACGCGGGTGTGCCCGCGGACCTGGTATCTGCGACCCGCGCTGACTTTTCCTGCCCCTTGCTCCGGGGTCCGGAATTGCTTGTGAAGCCGCCGGAAGGATCCCCGCTCGGGAGTCGAGGGGTAGATTCGCCTTGCGGTGTGGGGAGGGCTCCCAGCAGCCAGTCCTGGGGGAGGGTGCCTGCCGCCCCCGGCACAGGGCTCCTTCACGCGCCTCTCCCGCTGCCACCGACGACTCCGGAAGCCGGGGCGTCTGGTCCCGGTCCGCGTTTCTTAGAGTCTTTTGTTTGGGCTGCAAGGTAATTCCCAGGTGGCTGACTCAAAGGGGGACGTTTCCTTCTGGAAAGAGGCACCAAAAGGACCTCATTTGCTCCTGACGCCGGACCCTCCTGACGCGCCTTCACCGGCCAGTCGGGCCCTGGGCTTTCGGGGAGAGCTTGGTGCACGTCACTCTCCTTACTCCGGGAATCAAACTAAGAGGTCGTCGCCGTGACCCAAGGCCTCCTGAGGATAGGGAAAAGTGGAGGGGAGGTGGAGGAGGAACGGGGGTGGGTCCCAGGCAGTTGACGGCCTCGGAACCCCAGGCACTAGAGCGAAACCTCTCCTGCGGCTTCGGGGCGAAGGAGTCCCGGATCCCTCAGGTGAGCTCCGACTGCCTCGCGGCCGCGTTCCCACAGTCGGAAAGCGCCAAGGAAGACCGGAGGGTTTAACGGATCGTTCTGAAACTGTTCCGAACCGGAAGGGACGGCCAAATAAGAATAAAACTCCCTCAGGAAATGATATTCCATTTCTAACTTGCGCAATAATATTTCTGCCCCCCCCAGAGAGAATGTCCGCAGCATCGACGAGTAAATTGACCCGGGAACTGAGCCACGCACGTTGGGGAGGCAGAGGTTGGAAGTCGCCGACTTTAGCCACAAGTTGTGTAGTGTTACCTGTCTTCACTTTCTAACGATTACTTTTCCTCCGCTTTCTGTGGCTGATTTTCTGATCTTCGTTCCTCGGTTCCCAGGACCAGGCCCACTCCCTCCGCCTTTTCAGCGAAGGCTGCAGTGCATGACAGTTTACAGCCAAAAACTTCCTCCAGCCTGGCTATAAAGAATTCCCACTTAATAACAATGCGCTTCCTTGGGAGGAAAGAGGGGCTGAGGCGCCGCCCGCTGTTTTGCTCCAAGGTCTAGCTCTTCTTGGGAAGCCCAGTCTTCAAGAGAAACAAGAGAAAGCCTTACGGCTGGGCCTCAGGATGCAACTGTCCCCCAAAAACATGCTTGAAACATTTATAAGAAAAAACACACGTACGCCCCACTCAACTCCCAGAGGCAGTTTTCCCCGGCCCAATCCCTTCCGAAAAAGCAAAGCCTTTTATCTTTAAGAGCAGGCAACAATGAAGCTGTAACAGGCTTCTGGAGGAGGGGCGGAGGGCAGCCTCGTGCTACTCTTACCCCACACTCTAGTTCCTTTTTCTGCAAGAAAAAATGGATTTCTTTTCTGATTATGTGTGAGCTCCTTGCAGAAATATTATATATGTGTCTGTCTTCATACATATGTAATACTGCCACCGTCAGTTTCCACGGGGGATTGACAAAGATGTCAAAATCCAGGGATGCCCTGGTCCCTTGGAGTGATATTTGCATATAACCCATGGACTTTCTCCATGAACTTGAAATCACTTCTAGATTACTTATAATACCTAATACAATGTAAATGTTATGCAAATCGTAGTTATACTCTGTTGTTTTTTATTTGCATGATTTTTATTGTTTTATTATTTGGAGGAGGCAATGTGGAATGTTTTCTATCAGTTCAGCCAACCACAGATATGGAGGCTGTGGCGGTGGAGGGCTGGCTGCAGATGTGTCTTTCTACATGTACACAGATGCTATCCTCAGGCACTAAGCAATGTGCATGTTAGGAGCGCTTTCCTCATCTTTCTTTCATTTCATTCTTCCCATGAGCTCCTTCTCCCACACTGAATAAGCAGGCTTGATGCAAACATTCACCGCGTCTGCATTAGCGATAACAGCCGTCTCACGGCCAGTCATTCTGCCACCAGTTGGTTTATTTGTCTCTCCTATTAAAAGAAACCCAGTGTCTTTTGTTTTTGCTTTGAAAGGCGGTAACATAATTCTTTAGACCCTTTACCACTGAAAAAAATTTTAAGGCCATTGGGTTGTTTGGGTGGCTGTGGCTTTGTGGGAAAGAACAGAGACTTGGTGTTTTAAAGTCTTCCTCTCAGGACAGTGATCCCACCCTGTGCACAGCCGGCCCCTCCCTGCTACTTGGAGAAGGCTGGCTGATGTGCTCCCTGAACTGCTGGGAGGCTGCGGGCTGGATGCAGAGTTGATGGTCAGCCCAGTCTGCATCTCAAAATCAGATCCCATCCATGCAATTTTGTCAAAGTCAGTGGACTTCGTCACATATGACAATGTGTGGTTGTTTTAGTGACAGGAGTTCACACATTAAAAACAAACCAACCTGGCCGGTTGAATGTTTGGGAATGTGACAATCCCAAACATTGCTCCTTAAAACTCCGGCGCTTCAGCTCTGTGTCTTTGGAATTCAAGGTTCCAGAGGAGAAGTCAGTGGGTTGCTGGATTTTGACCTCTTCCTCAGTAGGGAAGGGTAGCTTGAGTTTCTCTGCCTGGATACTTAATTTTTTCAATCCCTGGTGGTTGATAAGTTTCTTGTCGATATGTTTTAGTGGGAATCTTTTACCGATTTTGCTTGGCCTATAGGGAAAGCCCTTTCCAACTAAAGTCTCTCCAGTTCTGATTGGTATGGGGGCAAGTACCGTTTCCACCACAGGGCTTATCTGTACTTCCAAATCTGAGGACCCTTGCCTATTCTCCCGCCTCCTCCCCTCCCCCACCGAGTTGTTTCAGCTCTTAGATCTTTCTGCATATATTAAATGGCTTGTGAAATGTTTTTTCCACACCACTCTGTCAATTTGCCTCCATGTCACTTTTGGTTTTTACTGCCTCCAATGCAGATTTTATTTCTCTGTTGTAGCCTCAGTTTTCTGGTTGTCCCTTGTCATCTCTGTGTCCCTTCCATTGCCTTCTGGAGTAGGCTTTTTGCTCCCTCAGGTCCTGTTTCTGTTTCTTAGAGGCCACGGTTTTCTGCAACATCTGGTGCCCATGGCTTATTTTTTCCCAAGGCTGCTTCTCCTCTGTGTCTTACGAATAATCCCTCTCCTCCGCTTCTCTTTTGGCTCTTTCTGGGAGTCCCCCCCATATTTTCTTCTCCTTCTTCCTTCTCTGATATGGGGGTGACTGCCCAGCATGCCTCCTGCTGGGCTGCACTCTCAGGGGCCCTGCAGGACGCCCCTTTCACAGATACCTTGGGAAGACAGAGGTGTGGGGCCTAACCTATTCACTGTGAAACCAGCCCTCCACTCATGGCAGGGACTCAGCAGGTCTTCACTGGGTGGTTGCACTGGCAACATTGAAATGCAGTAACATGTCTATCTAAGAAGCATTAGCACTGTACTCAAAGCCACTGGGCATGTGCCACTGAGCATTTTAATCAGGAGCAAAACGACAATCCTTCACATTGACTAAAATGCAGGATGCCTCCGAAACTCCAAGGGCCTTTCTGTAATAACTCGCTTATTGATTCAAGTAGGTGTTTTTGGAGGAAGCAAAGGAAGGGTTTCCTGTGAAACTGTGTGTTAAACGAGATCTTAAGAATGACTGCAAGTGAGCTATTCCAAGGGAAGCTTGAAGACGAGAGGGCAGGAACGTGCTTGCAGGCTGACAGTGACTCCAGTAATCAGGACTGGGGACCCCATGCAATTATGTCATTCATATTTATACACCTATGTATGTCATAATACTGGAAATTTTCTTTCTTCCTCCGCTACAACTAATTTTGAAAATCCTATTTTGGCCCAGCAAATTCTCTGGCAGAAAAGAATGCTGGAGGTAAGTGCAGGTAGACGTACACACACACACTCTGCTGGACCAGCTCCGACGTCATCATCACCATGTAGCAGGAAAGGTTGACACGATGTCCCTGATCAGAAGGTGCTGTGACAAAGGCTGATTCCAAGGGATCCGCAGGGCAGGCAGGCTCTGAGCTCTGCACTAGGGCTTGACACTTGCCCAAGGAAGCAGGGGTGGGAGAAAACAGCAGGAGCTCCCTAGAAACCGCTGCAGAGAGGAGAGAGGCGGGGCTCGCCCCAGAGTCAGAGGGAGGCCGCTCTCCCTGTTGAAGAACAAGTGACACTCAGGAAGGTGGAGTGCAGCTGTAGGACCCGCAGAGCCCCTGGGCACCTGAGGAAGGACAGCCTACGGGGCTTATAAAGTGTCCGAATTTGGAGCAGATTTGAGATCAACAAACTGAGCAAAAGACAGTCTAATTTGAATGACAGTCGAGACTCAAAAGACACAGTTTCCTATTTAATAAGAACAAGTGGGATGTGACGGCAGCCGGCAGGCGGCAGGCGGGGTGAAGCCTGGCGGGAAACGTTAGGTGAGACCAAGTGCTGAGTCTGTGGTGTGGGAACGCAAACGAGGAGAGATCAAACGGGGCAGAAATGGACGGGACTGCAATACCTCCAAGGGAACAGGCAGGAAGAACTCTAGGGAAGACTTGCAATCATTCTAGAAATGGAGCACTTTTAGACGGTTCCTGCAGAAATCCCCATCAACACGGTAGGCAGACAAGGAATATAAAATGAATAAAGCAGTGATCGAATTATAAGAATACTTTGAAAGGGCTGATGAAGGGTAGTGGAAAAAAACGAAGACAAGGGCAGAAAAGAGCTGAAATCTGCCAAAGGACTTGTCAGTGGTGGGAGAGAGGGGAGGAGGCTGCAGCCGGGAGGTAATGGGAGGACCAGGGTGAGAGACCCAGAGCTCGAGGGAAGCCTGGGTTGAGGCTGCCCAAGGAGGCGGGAGTTAAGGGCTGCCCTCCCTACAGATCAAGTACCAGACTGATAGTAAAAATGGGACAAAGGAGAAGGACTTAGCATACCTGTGAGAACAGATTCAGAATCAGCGGTTCCCACCGCGGGACTTCACCTCGGAGGAGAAGGCCCATTTGGAATTTAGAATTAGCACATTCTACGACCACATTCACAGCTCCAAGGTGACAACGTGTCCCAGCCCCGGAACCCTAGAAGGAGCTGACGTCACTGACGCCTATTATGTGCAAAGAATTGTGCATACGTTGTTTAGGTATGGAGGGAGGTAGTATCCCCTCTTGTACAGACAAGGCAATCAGAGAAAGGAAAATAATGGAGTGGCATTTCCATTTCTGATTTGTCTTATTAAACACAGGTTATTTCCACTAGACTAGGTTAAATATGTGAGAAGTAGAAACAAGTTTTTTTCCTTTCACCCACCAATCATACAAGTGCTTCTGAAAGAAATCTGGTGTGAGTGCACTAGAGTGTGTGTATGCGTATGTGTGAGAGTGGGTGTGTGTCCTTGCACTCGGGTGTGTGCGTGTGACTGAGTGTGTGGGTGTGTGTGCTTGCACTCTGTGTGTATGGGGGTGTGTGCTTGCACTCAAATGTGTGTGGGGGTGGGAGTGTGCTTGCACTCGAGTGTGTGAATGAGTACGTGTGAGTGTGTGGGTGTAAGTCTGCTTGGATTCGTGTGTATGTGTGTGAATGTGCATGTGTGGAGGTTGTGAGTGTGCTTGCACTCGAGTGTATGTGGGGGGCTGTGTGCTTATAGTGTGTGCTTCCACTCGAGTGTGTGGGGGGTGTGCTTGCACTCAAGTGTGAGTGCGTGGGAGGTGAGTGTGCTTGCACTCGAGTGTGTGTGGGTGTGCATGTGGGTGGTGAGTGCTTGCCCTCGAGTGTGACTGTGGGGTGTGCTTGCACTCTAGTGTGTGAATATGAGTGAGTGTGGGTGGGTGTGAGTGTGCTTGCACTCTAGTGTGTATGTGTGAGTGCGTGTGTTGGGGTGTGTGCTTGCACTCCAGTGTATGTGTGGGGGTGTGCTTGCACTTGAGTGTGTGCTTGCACTCGAGTGTGTGGATGAGTGCGTGTGTGTGGGGTGTGTGCTTGCATTGAAGTGTGTGTATGGGTATGTGTGTGTGTTTGCACTCGAGTGTATGAGTATGTGCTTTCACTTGAGTGTGTGCGAGTGTGCGTGCTTTCACTTGAGTGTGTGTGAGTGTGTGTGTGAATGGGCTTGCACTCCAGTGTGTGTATGTTTGGAAAAGGGAAGTGGTGGGGAGACTGGTTGACTTTAAATACTTTTGAAATCTAAAAAAAAAAAAATCTGATGGGCAAAACAGCCAGCTAGCATCAAAATGGCAGTATAAAAAAAAATCTGAAAGACAGTCATAGGAGCTGGGGGAAGAAAATCGCTTGAACCTGGGCGATTAACAGACCTGCAGAGGAGGGAGGTTATTAGTATCCTCTTCACTCTCAACGTGGGCTTCTGGGAACACCTTCCTGAGAAAAGCAGAACAGGTGCACTGAATGATGAGCACTCAGCCATTTCCATCATCCTTAGCCTCAAAAGCTATGTCCAATCTAGAAAACTTTTTTTTTTAAATCACATCTCACTCTGAGGCTGGAGTGCAGTAGCTCACTGCAGCCTCAGCCTTCAGGACTCAAGAGATCCTCCTGCCTCAGCCTCCCAAGCTGCTGGGACCACAGGTACATGCCAACATATCTAGCTAATTTTTTTTATTTTTTGTAGAGACAAGGTCTCACTATGTTGCCCAGGCTCATCTTGAACTACTGGGCTCAAGTGATCCTCCTGCCTCGGCCTCACAAAGTGCTGGGATTACAGGCATGAACCACCACACCCGGGCAAGAAAATTCTTTTTCTTTCTTTCTTTCTTTTCTTTCTTTCTTTCTTTTTCTTTCTTTCTTTTTCTTTCTTTCTTTTTCTTTCTTTCTTTCTTTTTCTTTCTTTCTTCTTTCTTTCTTTTCTTTCCTTCCTTCCTTCCTTCCTTCCTTCCTTCCTTCCTTCCTTCCTTCCTTCCTTCCCTTCTTCCTTCCTTCCTTCCTTCCTTCCTTTCTTTTCTTTCTTTCGACAGTTATGCTCTTGTTGCATGGGCTGGAGTGCAATGGCATAATTTTGGCTCACCACAACCTCCACCTCCCAGGTTCAAGCGATTCTCCTGTCTCAGCCTCCCAAGTAGATGGGATTGCAAGCATGCACCACCACACCTGGCTAATTGTTTTGTATTTTTAGTAGAGATAGGGTCTCTCCATGTTGGCCAGGCTGGTCTTGAACTCCCAACCTCAGGTGATCCACCCTCCTCAGCCTCCCAAAGTGCTGGGATTGCAGGCGTGAGCCATCACACCTGGCCAAGAAAATGATTTATATGTATTTTGGCTTCCCTCTCCATTTGTTCTTTTACTATAAATAGGTTTGACAAATTTTGTGTGTTCTTTCGGAAACAGTAATGTATTATATATCTCTCTAGGAGTTCAAGATATTAATAAAGGATTACATTCTACTTAGGCTATTTCTTTTCTTAAGTCTTTTTCTTGTCTTCTGGTCAGATGGGGAGGAGGAAAATTGGCAACCTTTTCTTTTTTAAAATATACACGCCTATGATACCAATAACCCAGCAGGTGTCAGAGTGGGCATTTAGTCATTGCCAATGGAATGGAAGAATAAATGACTGAATTTGTAGTGACTTCTAGCTCCGTCCCCATAGCTAATTAACTTTTTAATTTTTCCAAGTGCCCTTACAGTTCAGTCCACAGGAATATGTAATATTGAAGATTACCCTTCGATTTTTGATGTGATTTGACATTTCAGTTTTTTTGTTACTTATGTACATCACTGCTCCATCAGCTTCATCATCATCCTTTAGGAAAATGACGGCTTTTCCTAAAGTCTCCTAAGGTCAGCCCAGTTTCTCCTCCCAAGTCCCCATAAAGTAGAGGATGTTTGAGACTGCATTTCCACTCCTCAATCCTAGCGGGGTGCTCCCAGGTAGCTACAGAGAGATAAAGTAACCTCTCAACAAATGTCACAAGAGAACAAAGGAGGGCATAACTTCAGCTTCCCTCCAGTGGAAACCTGGAGGTGCCAGGACTGAAGCCTGTGGGCACAGTTTCCTCCCAGAGTTTCTGCTGTGGTCCAAGGCACCCCTCTGGGAAGCACAGTCCTTCAGGTCCAGCTCCCGGTCACTGGAGCACATTAGCCCAGGTGGGAGCCTCGGAGTCAGGAAGGCCACACCCTCAACCCTTCCTCCTTGGTCCCTTGGTTTCTACAGTTCAGTTCCTCTTCTGCAGCTGTTCTGTGAATTTCTTCTCCTTCAGGTAACAGATTTGCTCGTTCACACAACATCCCTTGAGCACCTTGTGTGTGCAGGGAGGGCTCTGTGAGGAAACTGCAGTGAGCAAAGAGAGCTCCCTGGCCTGATGGAGCTTCCCTTCTAGTGGGAGGCCCCAGGCAATGCACAAGGGAAGAAGTGGAATATTCAGTTAGGGGTGAGCTTGCTATAAAAGGGTCCATTGAGCCCAGACAGCCATTCTGAGGAAGACCAGGCAATGGCTCCCTGAATGGGAGGCATTTGAATGAGGCAAGGGGGAGGACAGCGCTTGGCGGGGGTGCCCAGGTCTAGGGAAGCAAGGAGGCTGAAGCCAAAGTTGAGTTAGTGTGTTCCAGGAACAGCAAGGCAGGGCTAGAAGGAGTGGACCGAGCAGAGGTGAGTGTGTGTGTGTGTGTGTGTGTGTGTGCGCACATCCATGCCGCACATGGGAGCAGCTGGGGCTGATGGTGGGAGGCAGGAGGGGACTTATTCTGGCTGCTGTGTTGAGAATGACAGGGACGAGACTGGAGGTAGGAAATGCAGCTGGGCCACTGCAGCGCTCAGAGTGAGACACGGCAGCTAGTTGGCCCAGAGAGGTCGGCAGGGAGAAGGGGTTGAACTCTAGGTAAACTTCAAAGGTAGGGCCCACAGGATTTGCTGGACAGGTTAGATGTGGAAGGTTGAGAGACACATCCATGTTGGGGGGTTCCTTAGGCTTTGGGATTTCCTGGTGCTCAGAGTTGAGGTCTGAGCTGCTGATACATCTGGGAGTTGGTAGGAGACGGTGGGGAGGGGGGGTGTGGAGTCATGGAGCTAGATGAGCTTGCCGGCAGAGGACTCACACCTGAATTTCCAGTCACAGGTCTAATGTGAGCCTACAGAGCTTTTAAGGTTGTCCAAAAAGCGCACGCTGGCCTACTTTAGAAATAAGGATCATAAACCCAGGAGCCAGAATTTCCTTTCATGGGAATCTAGAGCCTTGACTGGTCATTGCCAGGTAATAGCACTGGAGGTAAACCCAGGGGATGTAACTCTCAGATCCTCAAGGAAGGCACAGTAGGAGGAGGGAAAACAGGAAGGGGCTGGGTTCCAAGTGCATTAGGAAAAGTATCCCAGTCATCATGGACTTCTGCAGCCTGCTCACAGGTGATCTGGTGGGTCGCTTAGAGATGAAGAGACCAAGGCATGGGCAGCTTGACTTCTTCGCATGTTACCAGGGAACGAAATACACCCACAGCCTGTCTGGCCAGCTGGAAACTTGGAGCCTGCTCTTTCCTCCCATGGATCTATCGAGAAGAGACCAGACCCTTATATAAAAGGGGCAGGTTTTAAAGGTGAAGTATGTGGCTTTAAAATTTTATTTGCTTAAAAAGAAAATATGTTTTGTGCATAACATTTGGTAATAAATCCAATACAGTCAAGCTTTCTTCTAGCTTTCACATTGCGCTAGATGAAGTTGTTGACTTGCATTTTGGTACAAACTTTATATACTTTTGTTTCGGTTTTGGCTAAACCTTGATAGTTGAGTTCACCTTAGTTGGATGCTCTGTGGCCCCTGTTACTGTAATAAGCCACCATTGTTGGATAATTTTATTGGTGGAGAGTATGCAACAGTAGAGATTAGACTGAAATTAACAGTGGTCTGAGTTAATAGATATTTACCAGTTATCAACAGTTAACACTTATTAGAGGCATCTTGTCTTTTCAGAAATCCTTTTTACCCTCTTTCTTAACCAAAATGATTTTGCCTCAATCTGTTGATTCTAATTGGACAGTCAAAAGGGTTTGGCCACCCAAGTATTTTTTTTTTTGAGACGGAGTTTCGCTCTCGTTACCCAGGCTGGAGTGCAATGGCGTGATCTTGGCTCACCGCAACCTCCGCCTCCTGGGTTCAGGCAATTCTCCTGCCTCAGCCTCCTGAGTAGCTGGGATTACAGGCACAGGCCACCATGCCCAGCTAATTTTTTGTATTTTTAGTAGAGACGGGGTTTCACCATGTTGACCAGGATGGTCTCGATCTCTTGACCTTGTGATCCACCCGCCTCGGCCTCCCAAAGTGCTGAGGTTACAGGCTTGAGCCACCGTGCCCAGCCCACCCAAGTCTTTATCTGAGATCAACAGTGTGTAGGGAAGCCCAAGTCCTAATAAAATTAAAGTAGTCTTTAATTAACTGACTACTTACTAGTGCCTACTCATCCAATCTACCTTATCCAAAACTAATGTCAATCCTCCCCCATCCCACCCCACGGCACCTCTTTCCACACTGAGTGATGGTGTCATTATATGGGTCCCCCCTCAACTGACTGCCATATATGTAACGTATAAGGCATGTTATTTGAAAATTTAAAACATATTTATATGCCATTAGAGGAGCTTGAGAAATAAGGTAGATGAGTAACTGACCTCAGCATTCTCTTCCCATGCTAGAAAGGAGTGTGCAGGGCACTGTGACTGAGGACGCGGTTACTGAAAGCGGGGCTGTGACAGGCTCCCGGGAAGTGAACTTGATGCAAAGGTAGGCTTCCAGTTCACCCCAGGAAAGCTGTCACAGAACTCACAAAACAGAATAACTCACCAGCCAAATTAAGAAGCTCAAATCACACGGTTTAATGGATCCATTTAAACCACACAGTGAGAAGCAAAGGAACAGAGGCGGGACCGGTCAGCACACCTGTGTGGAAGGTCCTCACCTCCTCATTTCTGCCCGGTCGGGACTTCCTGGCTGTCTGCTGCACTGGCCTTCCCTGCCAATGGCCTGGGGATGCAGACCGGATGGGAGGGTGAGTGAACGGGCTCAACAGACAGGCAGAGAATAGTGTAATGAACACATGGACAGTATTGCTTCATCTGTCTCCTCACTCGGATCATCCCCACCCCCAGATGATTTTAGAGGGATTCCTGGACACCTTTCCATCCATAAAGGAAGCACTACAGTATGCATCCCTAAAACCTAGGATTATTTTTGGTAAAACATAACCATAATACCATTATCACACCTTAAAAAAAAAGGCCTCCTTAATGTCATTAAAAACTAGCCAGTGTCCAAATTTTCCTGTTTGTCTCATAGATTCATGAGAAAATTCTTAAATCATTTGATGTTCATGTGCAGAATTCCTGTAGGTGAGTATAAGCCTAGATGGGAAATTTCTAGGTAGTGTCTGTCTTCCGTATTTTTAGAATGTGCTGACTTGTTTTCCAAAGAGGTTGCACTAATTTTCTATTTTACTAACATTGAGGAAGTGTTCTCCTGGCTTTGCATCCTAGACAATACTCGATATTGTCAGATTTTGAGAGATTTTCCAGTGTACGATATATAAAAAAGGATGTTATGATTCTAAATAGCATTTTTCCAATTTTCCAAAAAAATGTTGAAAAAGTTACCATTTTCCAGGAAATTATGATAGTTACTTCCTTGCTTTTCTGTGTTACTTTACAAGCTAACTCACATCCATGAGACAATTGTTTGATTTTGCCTTTTTTTTTTTTTTTTTGAGACGGAGTTTCGCTCTTGTTACCCAGGCTGGAGTGCAATGGTGCGATCTCGGCTCACCACAACCTCCGCCTCCTGGGTTCAAGCAGTTCTCCTGCCTCAACCTCCCGAGTAGCTGGGACTACAGGTGTGCACCACCATGCCCAGCTAATTTCTGTATTTTTAGTAGAGACGGGGTTTCACCTTGTTGACCAGGATGGTCTCGATCTCTTGACCTCGTGACCCACCCGCCTCGGCCTCCCAAAGTGCTGGGATTATAGGCGTGAGCCACCACGCCCGGCCCTTGATTTTGCTTCTATTTGAACTTTCATTAAGATCACAGGTTGCATTCTTTTGGGTCCCTGTCATTCTATCCATCATTATGATTTCGAGGTCTGTGAGAGTCATTGGTTGAGTGCGGCCATTCCTTCACTTTCATTGCTGTATAGAGTTTTATTATCTGAAATTTCCATAACTTATCCATTCTACTGTTGATGGGCACTGGATTGGTTCCAGTGTGTGGCTGTAATAAATAATGCTGCTCTGAATGTTATCTGTCTCTTGGTGCAGGAAGCCTGCAAGCGATGTGCCTAGGGTGGAATTGCAGCATTCCTGGGCATTTTTGTGCCCCACCTTAGAAGATAATGCCAATGGCTTTCCAAAGCAGTGATGCTAATTTACACCCGCAGTGTTCAAGGATTCTGGTTGCTCACATCTCTTGAAGCACCAGGTATTGTCTGTCTTCTTTCATCTTAGTCATTCTGATCAGTATGATAATATGATTTCGGTTCGCATTTCTGGTAACTGAAGCAGCTGAGCGTGTCCGCAGGTTCGTCGGCGATAACATGTCACGGTGATTGCGGTTCTCGTTTCTGGTAACTGAAGCAGCTGAGCGTGTCCGCAGGTTCCTCGGCCATTTGGTCGCCTCCCTTTCCGCACTTCCTGTTCAAATCTCCTTTGCTTTTCTCTATGAAGTTGTTTCTTTACCTTATTTCTTTGTAGGAGTTCTTTCATATTTTGGATACAAGCCAGTTGTCAGTTATAAATGCTGTATTTATTTTATCCTACTCTGTCTTGCTTTTTAATTAATTCAGGGATATCTCTTGACAAAAAAGTAGTTTTAATTTAATGTAGTCTCATGTATTAGTATTTTTATTAATGCTAAATAATTGTTGTTCCCTGCTTATAAACTCTATCTCGGCAGAGTAAAAACTCTACCCTTTGGGAAGCCAAGGTGGGCAGGTCACCTGATCAGGAGTTCCAGACCAGCCTGGTCAACGTGATGAAACCCCATCTCTACAAAAACACAAAATTTAGCTGGGTGTGGTGGCAGTTGCCTGTAATCCCAGCTGCTGGGAAGCCTGAGGCAGGAGAATCACTTGAACCAGGAGGTGAAGGTTGCAGTGAGCTGAGATTGCACCATTGCACTCCAGCCTGGGTGACAGAGTAAGACTCCATCTCAAAAAAGAGAGAGAGAATGACAGAGAGAGAGAGAGAGAGAGAGCTCTACCAGTTTACTTTTAACATTAAGATCTACACTCCATATAGAATTGATTCGTGTTTTTTTCCCACCCAATTGTATCCAGTTCTCCCAGAATCAGGTATTGAAGAGATTGTTTTTTATTGTAAATTTTGTCCATATATGTGGGGATCTTTTCATGTGCTTTATTTATTCATTTTGCCTTTTCTGGGCCTATTGCTGTAACAGTCTCATAACTGATAGAGCATTCGGCTTCCGTACTCTGCCTCTCTCTCTAAACCCCTCTGGTGTGTTTTGCCACCCTGTTTCACAGTGCTGTATTTCAGATCGTTTCCTTTGCTCTATCTAGTTCACTATTTGATCTTCCGGTTTGCCTAACCTTGTTCAACCCACTCACTGAAGATTTATTTTCATTTGTTTTATTTTTCCTTTCTAAAAGCCCCATTTCATTCTTTTTCAAGCATCCTTAATTCATTTTCATAGTTTCCTAATATTTACAATTTAGAACTTCATTTTAAAATTTATTTAACCATATTAATATACTTACTGCGTTTTCTGTGTGTGATAATTTGTTATCAAATTCGTTGTGAGTTTGATTTTACTGACTCTTATTTCTATTGGTTCTGGGTTTCTACATGAAGAAAACTCACATTTATAATGAAAATATCAATGAGGTACTGTGTTAATATACACTTATTTACTGGATGCCATCATTGCTTGTCATAACTTTGAATTCAAGAGAAAGAAATCTGCCATTTCATTATTTTGGGAGAACTTCAACATTTCCCTTTCAGCTAGTGACAATACCATAGTTGAATTCTTAATCCACACAGTTGACCCATATTGATTTGCTGTCTCAGCCTGCTAGAATAAATAAAAGGAATATATATGTACGTATATGTGTGTGTATGCACATATATATTCTTTATATATATATTCCTTTTATATATAGGCACATATATATTCCCATATACATAAACTAATTCCCTGGTAAAAGGTAGTGGCTGTGGCACTTCGCCTTCAAAGCTTATAAGGCTAAGTGCCAGGGGATGTACCCCCGACTACGTCTTACCAGGGAATTAGGAAACAACTCATGCCCCTTCAAGTCCTGCCCTTAGCCCTGGATTTCTGTATTTCCGTGTCTGGGCTGCCGGCCCGTCTACTTCTGAAGCCCTGGAAACCCAGTGGCCTCCCTCACTCGCTGCTCCAAGTCAGAAATCTTGTGCTCTTGTCCCACTCTGGCCAAGCCTCCTGTCCTGCCAGCACCCTGCCCCACTGCTCCCACTCTAATCTGTTCTTTGATCTCAGGGAAACCCACATCCTCCATCACTCTGGGCAGAGAAAAAGCAGGAGCCATCCACAACACAAAGTGTCAGAACTGCTTGTTCCAGAGACAGGGGAGCTGTGGTCATCTCTGGAGAAGCAGGTTCTTGTTCCAGGGACGGGGGAGCTGCGGTCATCCCTGGAGAAGAAGTTTCATCCCTTTTGCAGTCTACAAAAAGAGAGAGACTTCTCTTCAAGATTGTCTTTATTTTTTTTATGTGTAAACTCTTACAAGGATGTTAATATCAATTCATTTGTTCTGCAAATTTAGTTTATCCACTTCATTCGACGTTGTGACATTAACCTTTGCTGGATTACAGATCTCCTTAAGAATCTAATTTTTAAAAACACACCAGTGATCCTCTCTCCAAGAAAATCACATACACATAATTGTAGACAACATATTTTAAGGGGTTTACCCCCAACTTTATGAGTCTTAACTTAAGCACCCCAATCTATTGTAACTTGGCCAGCAGATTCCGTATTCAGTGGGCTCTCTGAAGACTTGTAAATTTTCACTGAGCTTACATTTGCATTGACCAGTATTCCTACCTCCTTTCCTGATTATGTGACTCCACAAGGCTATTTTTTTTTTTTTAAGACGGAGTTTTAGTCTTGTTGCCCAGGCTGGAGTGCAATGGTGTGATCTTGGCTCATTGCAGCCTCTGCCTCCCAGGTTTAAGGGATTCTCCTGCCTCAGCCTCCCAAGTAGATGGGATTGTGGGCATGTGCCACCACATCTGGCTAATTTTGCATTTTTAGTAGAGGTACGGTTTCTCCATGTTGATCAGGTTGGTCTCATACTCCTGACCTCAGATAATCCACCAGCCTTAGTCTCCCAAAGTGCTGAGATTATAGGCATGAGCCACCACACCCAGTCCACAAGGCTATTTTATCTCAAACTGGAACTTGTGACCACTGAGGAAATCATGGAATCATTCTTTGAGATTTTGGAAATAGAGCATATACAATTTTGGTTGGCATTTTATGCTCAACAATTCTATTCTGGAGGATGTATTTTTTCTTTTTGAGACAGAGTTTCACTCTTGTTGACTAGACTGGAGTGCATTGGTGCAATCTTGGCTCACTGCAACCTCTGCCTTCCGAGTTCAAGGGATTCTCCTGCCTCAGCCTCCCAAGTAGCTGGGATTACAGGCATGCACCACCACGCCCGGCTAATTGTTTGTACTTTTAGTAGAGCAGGGGGTTCTCATGTTGGTCAGGCTGGTCTCAAACTCCCAACCTCAGGTGATCCTCCTGCCTTGGCCTTCCAAAGTGCTGGAATTACAGGTGTGAGCCACTGCGCTCAGCCAGAGGGTGTCTTGAGACCACAGATATTGGTTAAAGAAAAAAGCCTCTGCTTCTAGCAAGAAACACTAATCTATACCAAGACCAATTACTAGATAAATGAAAACAAATCACTTAACAAAGGTGTGTGTGCGTGTGTGTGTGTGTGCTGGTAGGATAAAAACCATCTCTCGGCCGGGCGCGGTG